>JANAVB010006800.1:5970516-6315931 GCA_029216955.1 Iris pallida | reverse complement strand
GAATCTTCCAGGAATATTTCTTACCCCTTAAGGGCTATCTAGAGATGTGTTTAATAGTTTAAGAGAGGAGGAGGCAACAGAGGAGTAGTTTTCCAGAAATGGAATCTTCTAGAAATCGCTCAATAAGAGAATCTTCAAGTGCATAATCAAAAAGTGTTATGCTTCAATCATGCTAGACTCTCCCAGTCCACCTTAAATCAGAGTGCATATTGAGGATCAAACACAAGGTTAAATTAAAAAACTTTAATTTCAGAAAATGTGATGGACAAATTATTTAGCTTGATAATTTTGAACCAACCATAGATATAAAATGAACACTATGAATATTGTCCAGCTGACTACTTCAAAGAAGAAAAAAAAAAATACAATTTTGACATAAGGGGTGCTATGCATGCTCAATATCTTATAACACAATTAATTACTTAAAATCCAAAGCAGTATTACCAGTTGCTAGACTCATATCATACAAAATTCTGCTATTTTAATATAGACTTCACATATACACATTGTACCAAACAAAAGAAATAAGTTTCTTCCATTAAGTTTAGATAGTGGACATCTAATGATATTTCCCTTGGTTCATGCGATATCGGACATCTAATGGAT
Organism: Iris pallida; assembly: GCA_029216955.1. Classification (NCBI taxonomy): domain Eukaryota; kingdom Viridiplantae; phylum Streptophyta; class Magnoliopsida; order Asparagales; family Iridaceae; genus Iris; species Iris pallida. The sequence goes on along the minus strand of JANAVB010006800.1, from coordinate 6,315,325 downwards.
CTAGAGTCTTAATCTCTCTTTAAAAATCAGACTGAATCAAGCATCACAAATTAAATTATTTCATTTTGTCCTTAAGCTAGTTCGCTTCGATATGAACAAACAAGAGCAGAAGCAAATACACGGATACTTGTTTTCTAAAGTGTTTTCGTAATGTCTATATTGTTGTTGTTACTCCTGGTTTTTACCTTTGATTCCTTAGTGTATGTCTACTCCATAATTTCTACAAACAAAATATCTATGGGATATGAATTTTGGGTTGCCTTGACAAGATTAGGTGAATTTGTCCATTTTCAGAGTGTATTGACTTTGGATATTGGTAGGTATGGCTTTACTCGAAGTGCTGTTGCTCATGGAGCAGGGCTGTTGTGATGGTTCCTTAGAACAAGTCAGCATAAAACTATTGCCTCTGAAGCCCCAAAAGTTGATCCTATGGGCACTGTTGTTAGTAGTGCTAGTGATTCTTGCAAAATTCACTCAAAGGCCTTCCAGGATTAAAGCAAGTTGATCTTTTTCATGATACATGGCTAATAGCTCAGATGAATCTGAGGTGGGTACATACCTTTTTTCACAAAAATATTATATGAGTTAAAAGAACCATAAATTGATTTGTTGTGGCTTACAAGTTTTAGCAAAAATTCTAAAAAGTTAGAAACATGCCAATGTCATAAAGGAATTTCTTTTGATGCAATCTGATCATTTTAGAACTTATCTTCCTGTCAATCTCACACCAAGGCCAGATATGCTAACTTTATGTCTCCTCTGGCAATAGTATATAATATATACCCCTTTGTTTGGGCTGAAAACTGATCAAGCCATTGTCTTAACTAAAACCGATCATTCGTCTGCTAGTGAAAGGTCAATGTATTTGTCTTCTATTGTATATGTGTGTACTGTTTCAACCTTTATATTCACTTTTTTTGTTAAATTCTTCAAGCTGCAAGATTATACAAAGTCTTCCACTTGAGAAACAGAGGTGAAGTTTCAGCTTTCAAACGACACCTTCTAATATCATTGGCCTGCATCAATGAAAAATTCTCAAACTCGGTAAGGATACAACTTTAACATCTTATTTTCATCTTATAGGTGATATTGCAATAATAGGTTATAGGCACACAAAGTATGTTGTAGTATAACTTTGAAGCCTTGCGATGCTTCGCCCTTGTAAAGTCAACTTGAACAATGCTTAAAAGTTTGAGAAAACAAAACATGGAAAAGAGGAAAAGGAATCCAGTCATCTCCATTTTGCTTTTTGGCACTCTCCGGAATCTGCATGCAGTTTGGTCAATATTTGGATCATGTTTGGAAATATCCTATGGGACTTAAGTTTCTGCTTACATGTGCTTGACAACATTTTGTCAGAAACTTTAAATTGTATTCCATGACCTGATACCATATCATGGTATCGGACCCGTCATAATTGGCAGTTTCTTTGTGTGTGTGCGTGTGTTGTTGGGTGGGGGGGGGAGGGGGAGGGTGTTTGGTGGTTTTGAATTTGTTGGTCCTTGTAGTTTCGGCGGTTATGTAGTTTGACAACCTCCAAGTTTTGGGACCAAATTTGTAGGTTCAATTTTCTTTATGCCACTAGGGCCTTGTTATGGCTAGACTTTTGGTTTTAACTAAAGTACATGAGAAATAAGTGACATGCTGAATAGTAATTATCATGAAAACAATAATATAAATAGGTGATATTATACTCCTTATTTTCTCCAGTATATGTTCTCTTGTTTTCTTGTTGGTCAACAAGCTCATTAACATGATGTGAGGACCCTAATTTTGAGAATTTTTTTTATATTATTTCTATTTATTAGACTATATTTAATTCTTAATTAAGACTAGCTTTAGTTTTATGTCGCTTTGATTTTTGAAGCACAATAATCATCGATTTCTCACATCTATCCCCATCATTGTATTCTAGACGAGAATACACTCAGTTTGATATATCATGTCCCATCCAAATATGTTCCCTTGTGCTATATTTTTTATGTGCAACTTTAGCGGTAAAATAGTCATTTTAGTCTCTACCGTAAAATTTGACTAGCTTTCCAATTAGCAATTAAGGCCCAACTTCGATCCTCATTTGACCCAATATATGGTTTTGACCCATTTCGAGTCTACTACGCACATGTCATTGGTGTGCCACTCAATTGAGTTTTCATGTTGTCACTACCACATTTCTAGCTTGAGGGTATTTTGGTTATTTTTGAATTTTTGGGATTTATTTGGAATTATTGTGAATTATTTACATTTATTGGAATTTATGTGATTTTAATATTGATTAATTAAACTGATAAGTGGTATGTCAATTTGAGACTAGGTTGGACCTTGTAGACTAGCCTAGAACCTAAAAAAAAAAATTAAACTGATAAGTGGTATGTTGATTTGAGACTAGTTTGGACCTTGTAGACTAGCCTAGAACCTAAACCTAGTTTTAGTGACTTGGTTAGATTATGAAATCCTAGGTTAATTTAAGTTAACCATATTCTAGTTATTAGAATCAATTTGGAAATAGGAATTAGAATAGAGAATTGATTAATGACTTGTGACTTCACAAGTCATGATTAGTGATTTAAGCACATAGAGGCCCAAAGCCCAATACCATGTGAACCTAACCTAAACCTAACCCTAGCATGGCCGGCCACCTAGCCTAGGGAATCCCACCCTATAAATACCCTCTTCCATTAGGGCTAGCCTCTTTAGGAAAGTTTCATTTAGAAAGAGAGGTATGTACCAACTTCATTAATTCATAGAAATTCCATATTAATTCCTTTTTAATCCAAACAAATTGCAATAGGTTCTAATTAGTGTGTTCTTGCTATTTGTGGAGGTTTTTCTCAGTTTGTGAGCAATTTGAAGAAGTTTGCTAGCAAGGAGGAACCCCCATATTGGAAGCTTTCCTTGCATTTGGACACCAATAGGTAAATTCCTAAAACTCTTTATTAGATGCTGTTATTTTTGCATAATGACCTAGATCTAAGTGTCCCCTAGCTAATCCTAGATTTTCGTGGCATTTTGGACCCATTTCGTGTCCGTATTGGACACGTATCCGACCATAGACCTAAGTGTTTGATGAAATGCCCCAATGGGCACTTCGTTTTGATTTTTGAATTATGTTTGAATAGAAATTATTGTTTTGATGGGGCTTATTGATTTCTAGTATCCTGAGTTGTTATCGTGTCGTGTTGTATCGGAAATTGGACACGAACACGCGGGTGCACCGTGCACGCGAGCCCTGTAGCTCCCCTGCTGCTCGGGGGCGATTGCGCCTTGGACACAGCACATGGACATGTGACACTCACTGGACACGATGGGGCAATGACTGACACCACGTGTGTCAAGTCTCATGCGTCCCCGTCTCATGTCGATCGAGCACGAGCTCGTGCACTGGTATTTCACTGACACGCGCCACGCGTTCAGTCGCCACTGATACGGCCCTAGAATTCTGGACACGACGCACTAGGACACGAATCAGGGTGATGGACACGAAGACCTATCCTAGGCGAACCTAGGTTGGTGAGCACGAGGCCTTGTTTGGCCTGTGTCAGGTGCATGACACGCGTGCACTTGTGCACGAGACTACACTGCTGTGCAGTGTCCAGTGTATTGATTTTGGGTTTATTTGACTTGGACACGTCGTGTCACGTTGTGGTAGACACGAGACACCTCCTGGGACACGTGCACACCTTATATTAGGGTTACCAACCTTTAACTTAGTATTTTAGTTTGATTTCGAATTTCATTTTTTGCATTACCCTAAATTTTTGATACCCAGTCCTGATTCGGTATTTTCCAGATTTTAAAAACGAATTTGAATTGATTAATTAGCCCATTTGTTTGATGTTAATCACTGTTTAAGTCTCTAATGTTATTCTCCTAAATGTGTTCTAGCTATATGTCAAGTTTGGGTTGTTTTGGTGGTTAATTGATTTCAAAATGGGGCTTTGAAGTTCTAAACTAAAAACTAAACTATTATGAAAGATGATGACTTTGTTTCTTTTCCTTTCCCTGTTGCTGAATTGTATACACTGTTTTTCCTCATTGTCACTCACTAGTATACACCCACACACTATTTTACTTTCCTATCACATGTTCTCATTTCACCCTCACACATACACCTGCCTAACAGTTGACACCCTACACTATGTACACAGTCACACACACACATTGACACTATACTCACATGAAACACACACACACACACACACTCACATGTACACACACCTTACCTTTCCTTCTCTCTATAAACATATGTAATGTATATATAATATGTGAATATCTATATATGGATGTAATGTATATATATATATATATATATATATATATATATATATATATATATATATATATATATATATATATATATATATATATATATATAGTTAAGGTATATATAATGTAGGTAGCCTACATATATATGTATATATATATGATGTAATGTATATAAATATGCATATATTCATCTATGTAATGTGTATGTACCTATATTTATGTATATGTCTATAGGTAATATGGAATGCCTATATATATATATATATATATATATATATATATATATATATATATATATATATATATAGTTAGCTTCTTCTATGTATTGTTCTCGAATGCCTAGTATAGATAACTTGAATTTTGGTCAAGTGTGACTTATGAATATGTGTGTTGGCTTGACTTTGGCTTGGATAGCCTTCAAGTGGTGTGTACTAGCTAGTATAGGCTTGTGTGACCTAGTATAGACTAATGTAGACTAGTTCGACCAATTTTGACTTGTTAGACCTAGTTTGACCATAGTTGACCTAGTTTGACTTCTAGGGTTGACCAGAGTTGACCAAGAGTTGACTTTGGCCTAGATTGACCTACATTCATTTAGAATGCATTGAATTGCATCTTGTTATCATTTTAGACTTGTTGTGACTTGTGCTGTTCTGATTAGGAGCCAGACACCTCTCATCGGACAGTACATTTCAGTTGGACACTCAGATAGCAGGCGAGTACATTCTCTGATCATTTCATAACTTGTTAGAATTATATTCCTGCTTTAGATTACTTTACTTGATGCTGTTACGATATTATCACGGATTAGTACTATATGGATCTTCTCATGTGATCTTATCCCCCTCGGGAGCATCAGGTACATTGTGTCATATGCGTTTCACTTTCATTATGTACTCCTGTGCTTTCGCTATACATGTACACTCTTGTGAATCATGTACTCTCATGTTCACAGAGCCCTCATGTATACTATCATGTGCACCCTTTCATGGGCCTTCATGTGATATCATGTATAATAACATAACCGGCTTAGATCCTTGTGTATTGATTGGGGAAAACGGGGGAGTGCTAATAGTCATGTGAACAATTCTATAGTAGTGTAGATAATGTGAAACTCTTTAGTGTAGATCATGTGCTAATCTGTCCTGTTCACATGTGCTATCCTGTACCCTACATCACTAGCCACTATTAGTTCTCTATATACAGTAGCTATTTACATACAGTTCTCTTCTTTTACATCATGTACTTCCTTTCAATTTTATGTATCTTACTCTACTGGATGTTTATATTTTCTAACCTGCTATGATCTGTTGAGATTTATTGTGCTCGCTCTTGTCCTGACTGGACCTGTTGAAAATATTACAGAGGACGAGGAGGAGGCCTGTGTGGATACCTTCTACGGGACAGCCCTAGACGACACTTGTGAGCTGGACTCCCAAGAGGACCCAGCTCTAGCTGACGACTTTACCCCTACTGCCTAGACTAGTTTAGTCAGGCTTTATCTTACTTATGTGGTCTTGAGACTAGTTCAGTTAGGCTTTATTTCTGTCTTTGAGATCTGGGTTGTATATATTCTTTCATATTCAGTAGCTGAGACTTGTATTTCTGGATATTTGCTGAGATGTTATCTTAGACACTTAGACTATTTTGATCATCTGTATTTTCTTTGAGTTCTATATCATATCGTGCTTCTTCTTTCTTAGTTGTGATTGAGTTTACTTACTGCTATGTCACCCCCATTCGGGGAGTATAAACTGCTTAGAATTATAATGTTAGATGTTGTGACCTAGGACAGCGTTCTACCGCCGACACTACGGCGCAGGCTGGACGTACCCACGTCTCGTGCCCTTACTCTAGGGTGCGGGTCGTGACACGTTTTTAGTGGTGGCCCATGCAGGTCTAGACTAGAAGTGTAGTGGTATTCGAACCAGAGTATCACTACATCCTGTAGTAGGATATAGGACATTAGTTTTCAAGGTACTCAATCATATTAGGAAAAAAACTCTTTTATTGCCATCTAAATCCTTATTGTCAACTTATTCTTTTGAATTTTAACTGTCCGCCTTTGTTATATCGCTTCTTTCTCAGAAATTGATACTCTTGTTGGTATGTCTTCAGGATGGTAGAGACGCGGTCGCAGCGTACCATTCATGGGGATGTTGTAGAGGGGTCTGCTACCTCTCAGCCAGTTCAGCAGAGACAGGAGATTGCAGCTCCTGCCACCTCTGTTCTTATTGAGGCTCCAGCGGCAGCAGCAGGGGGTATGCCTCCACTAGCTCGGAGGCAGGACCCAGTCATCTCAGAGGTTCCTTTCCAGCAGCCGCCGCCTATAGGGTACGTGGATGCGGCACAGATGTTCGCCTACTTCCAGCAATTTATGGACCGGCAGCAGGCCCGACAGGACAAGGGCATGGAGTTGGCCCTTACGACAGTCGCAGCTCGACCAGTGGTTCAGCAGCCGAGGACACCGGGGATAGAGCAGTTCCAGAAGATGAGCCCCAGAGACTTCTTAGGGACAGAGGGGATTCTATATGCTGATGAGTAGATCGAGCATATAGAGGAGATCTTCCGCCTGGCCCGGATACCGGCAGATCTCCACATAGAGGCAGCAGCTAGCCGGATGCGAGATCTTGCTCGCACCTGGTATCAGTCAGACCCCAGGGTGGGGGTAGCTGGACAGACCTGGGAGGAGTTCAAGGGCTTCTTCAAGAAGAAGTTCTTTCCAGATTCAGCGCTCTGAGCCTTGGAGTCGCAGTTCGAGAGCTTAGTTCAGGGGCGCCTGTCAGTAGAGGAGTATGCTGGGGAGTTCAACCGCCTTGGCAGATTCGTAGAGGGCTTGAGCGAGACGGCGAAGGCCAAGAGGTTTCGAAAGAGTCTGGTCAAGGAAGTCAAGTCCTTGACCAAGGGCAACAGGGATGCCACTTTTGAGGAGATTTTGACGAGAACCTTATTGGCTGAGGATGATCTTGAGCTTAGGCTCAAGATGGGGCGAGACCCAGTTGGGGGCAGCAGCAGCGGACGCCAGGCCAAGAGGCCCCACTTTCAGCACCAACAGTCGAGGCAGTTCCAGCCGCAGCCGTTCCAGCAGAGGCCAGTTCACCAGCAACAGTTTCAGCATCAGGCACCCAGGCAGAAGACAGTCAGTTACACATTCTGCAAGAAGCCAGGGAATGGATGGCACGAGTGTAGGAAGAGGCTCGGGAAGTGCCTTCTTTGCGGAGCGGCAGATCACCAGCTGAGGGATTGTGCTAGGTCTGGGGGACGAGCAGCTCAAGGAGGAGGAGCCAAGGCTCCAGCAGGCCAGCTGAGGGGACCAGCCCTGCCGACACAGCAGCAGAGATTTGTTCGGCATCAGCAGCAGGCCAGGGTAGGCCAGCAGGGGCAAAGATTCGCCATGGCAGCAGAGGATACAGAGGCCATCGGAGAACTGATCGCAGGTTTGGTTCTTCTCGACTCCAGTCCAGCATTTGTATTATTCGATTCCGGTGCTTCGCATAGCTTCATATAAGTATCATTTGCGATTAGCCACGGTATCGTAGCTGAATCATTGCCTAGGACTTACAAGATCACAACCGGGGGTGGCATTATCCTCGTGAGTGATGTTTGTAAGGGTCGGAGTGTTGTTCTGGGAGGTCATGAGTTGGAGGTGAGCCTGTTCGTAATGCTATTGCCGAACTATGATATAGTACTCGGTATGGATTGGTTGAGCAGGCACCACACCAACATTGATTGCAGAGGGGGTAGAGTTCTCTTCAGAGCGCCGGGGGAGCCAGAGTTTGAGTACTCGAGACGTCAGGCGGAGCAGAGCAGCGGAGTTTTCTGCGGAGTCTCGGTTGAGGAGCAGACGATTCCACACCCCTTGATAGCAGAGTATATGGATGTTTTTCCAGAGGAGTTGCCAGGATTACCACCGGACAGAGACATTGAGTTCTCGATAGACTTGGTTCCAGGAGCAGAACCCATCTTTCAGCATGTCTATGGGTGAACAATAGTGAGTTGGTGGAGCTGAAGAAACAGGTGGATGAGCTGCAGGACAAGGGCTTCATCCATTCGAGTTCGTCGCCATGGGGTGCACCAGTGTTATTTGTGCCGAAGAAGGATGGGTCAGTACGGATGTGTATTGACTAAAGGGCACTCAACAACCTCACGATCAAGAACAGATACCCACTGCCACGGACCGACGATCTTTTTGACCAGTTTAGCGGAGCTCGGGTATTTTCCAAGATTGATCTGAGGTCGGGATATCACCAGGTGAAGGTGAAGGGGGAGGATATCCCCAAGACCGCTTTCAGGATGCAGTACGGGCAGTTTGAGTTTTTGGTTATGTCGTTTGGGCTAACCAATGCACCAGCAGTGTTTATGAACCTAATGAACAAGGTGTTCCACCAGTACCTGGATCAGTTTGTGGTGGTGTTCATTGACAACATCTTGGTATATTCCAAGACTGAGGAGGAGCACGAGGAGAATTTGAGGATAGTGCTGAAGACTCTCAGAAAGGAGCAGCTTTATGGGAAGCTCTCCAAGTGTGAGTTCTTCTTGGACCGGGTTGACTTTTTGGGGCATGTGGTGACTGGAGATGGTATCTCAGTTGACCCCAAGAAGATCGTAGCAGTTGAGGCATGGACATCACCGACTTCAGTGGCAGAGATCAGGAGTTTCCTGGGGCTGGCAGGATATTATCGAAGATTTGTGCAGGATTTCTCCCGGGTTGCAGAGCCGTTGACTCGGTTGACCCGGAAGGATGCTGAGTTTGTTTGGTCAGAGGAGTGTCAGGCAGCTTTTGATGAGTTAAAGAAGTGGCTTACAACAGCTCCGATTCTGACATTGCCTTCAAGATCGGGGGATTCACTATTTATAGTGACACTTCAGGGAAGGGGCTTGTTTGTGTCTTACAGCAGCATGGGAAGGTGATTGCCTATGCTTTCAGGCAATTACGTCCTCATGAGAAGAACTACCCTACCCACGACCTGGAGCTTGCAGCAGTGATATTTGTTCTGAAGTTGTGGAAGCACTATCTGTATGGAGAGAGGGTGGAGATTTTTACAGATCACAAGAGTTTAAAGTATGTGTTCACTCAGAAGGAGCTGAACATGAGGCAGCGCAGATGGCTAGAGTTGATGAAAGACTTCGACATATCACTTCAGTATCACCCAGGGAAGGCCAACGTGGTTGGCGATGCCTTGAGTAGGTATCCGACAGCCATGTGTTTGACCATGGACCGTCACATGCTTACTGATTTGGAGAGCCTGGGATTGAGGTGATCGTGATCGGAGTGCAGATGCAGATGTGGGGCATGCAGATACAGTCAGACTTGATGGAGAGGATTAAGGCGACACAGTTTGAGGACGTTGCTCTGTGGTGTCTCCGAGAGCAAGTCCGAGCAGGATTGGTGGAGGGCGAGTTTTCTCTTGTAGAGGATGGTGCCATGAGGCATGGTTCCAGGTTATGTGTGCCCAGCGGAGATCTCAGAAAGCAGGTTTTGCAGGAGGCCCACAGATCTCAGTACTCTATACACCCTGGTGCCAACAAGATGTACCAAGATCTGAGGGAGCATGTTTGGTGGTACGGGATGAAGCGGGAGGTAGCTCGCTTCGTAGCTAGGTGCTTGGTCTGTCAGCAGGTAAAGGCAGAGAGACAGAGGCCCGGTGGATTGTTGCAGCCGCTGCCCATTCCAGAATGGAAGTGGGAGCATATCACTATGGATTTCGTATCTAGATTGCCGCGTACACCAGGAGGAAAAGACGCGATTCGGGTCATCGTTGACAGGTTGACCAAATCGGCCAACTTTTTGCCATTCAAGGTGGGTACGTCTACAGAGAGGCTTGCGGAGATGTACATGCGGCAGATAGTCAAGATTCATTGGGTTTCGGTCAGTATCGTCTTAGATCGGGATAGTCACTTTACTTCCCATTTTTGGAGGAGTCTGTAGACCAGCTTGGGCACTCAGATCAAGTTTAGTACTGCATACTACCCCCAGACGGACGGACAGTCAGAGAGGACTATTCAGACACTTGAGGATATGATACGGACGTGCGTCCTGGACTTTGGAGGTTCCTGGGAGGATCATCTGCATTTGGTAGAGTTTGCTTACAACAACAGCTTCCAGGCCAGCATTGAGATGTCACCTTTCGAGGCTCTGTACGGGCGTAGGTGTCGTACACCCTTATCTTAGGATGATATTGGTGGGCGAGCTTTACTGGGACCAGAGATGGTTGTTGAAGCAGCCGAGAAGGTGAAGCTCATCAGGGACAGACTTCGCGTGGCGCAGGACAGACATCGACACTAGGCCGATAGCCACCGGAGGCCGTTGGAGTTTGAGGTACAGATTAGAGTAGGATTAGATTTAGGTTTGTTTGTTTGTGATTTTGATCATGTTTGTTTATCATAATTAATTGAGACCTTGCTTGTGATTAGGTTGGAGACCAGGTTTTCTTGAAGATATTTCCGACTCGTAGTACGATACGTTTTGGTGGAGGAGGGAAGCTTAGCCCGTGCTTTATCGGCCCTTTCGTTATCAGCAGGGGAGTCGGTGACGTGGCATACAGGATAGACTTGCCACCTGCACTAGTGGGGGTCCACAACGTATTCCATGTATCACAGTTGAGACAGTACGTGGCTGATCCTAGCCATGAGCTCGATCATTTGGAGATTGAGGTTGGACCTTCTCTCAGCTATCCAGAGCAGCCAGTTGAGATACTGGATCGACGGGAGAAGGTTCTGAGGAACCAGGTGATACCCTTGGTACGCGTCGTATGGAGGCATCATTCTCTAGGAGAGTCTACCTGGGAGCGGGAGGATGAGATGCGCGAGCGATACCCATATCTTTTTGGACCGTGAGGTATACTTTCTATCATTCTCATCAGTTGCATTTCGCCTTTCAATTTCGAGGACGGAATTCTTTTAAGGAGGGTAGATTTGTCACTACCACATTTCTAGCTTGAGGGTATTTTGGTCATTTTTGAATTTTTGGGATTTATTTGGAATTATTTAGATTTATTGGAATTTATGTGATTTTAATATTGATTAATTAAACTGATAAGTGGTATGTTGATTTGAGACTAGTTTGGACCTTGTAGACTAGCCTAGAACCTAAACCTAGTTTTAGTGACTTGGTTAGATTATGAAACCCTAGGTTAATTTAAGTTAACCATATTCTAGTTATTAGAATCAATTTGGAAATAGGAATTAGAATAGAGAATTGATTAATGACTTGTGACTTCACAAGTCATGATTAGTGATTTAAGCACATAGAGGCCCAAAGCCCAATACCATGTGAACCTAACCTAACCCTAACCCTATCATGGCCAGCCACCTAGCCTAGGGAATCCTACCCTATAAATACTCTCTTCCATTAGAGCAAGCCTCTTTAGGAAAGTTTCATTTGGAAAGAGAGGTATGTACCAACTTCATTAATTCATAGAAATTCCATATTAATTCCTTTTTAATCCAAACAAATTGCAATAGGTTCTAATTAGTGTGTTCTTGCTGTTTGTGGAGGTTTTTCTCAGTTTGTGAGCAATTTGAAGAAGTTTGCTAGCAAGGAGGAACCCCCCTATAGAAAGCTTTCCTTGCATTTGGACACCAATAGGTAAATTCCTAAAACTCTTTATTAGATGCTGTTATTTTTGCATAATGACCTAGATCTAAGTGTCCCCTAGCTAATCCTAGATTTTTGTGGCATTTTGGACCCATTTCGTGTCCGTATTGGACACGTATCCGACCATAGACCTAAGTGTTTGATGAAATGCCCCAATGGGCATTTTGTTTTGATTTTTGAATTATGTTTGAATAGAAATTATTGTTTTGATGGGGCTTATTGATTTCTAGTGTCCTGAGTTGTTTTTGTGTCGTGTCGTATCGGAAATTGGGCACGAACACGCGGATGCACCGTACGCGCGAGCCCTGTAGCTCCCCTGCTGTTCGGGGGTGATTGCGCCTTGGACACAGCACGTGGACACGTGACACTCACTGGATACGATGGGGTAATGACTGACACCACGTGTGTGAAGTCTCATGTGTCCTCGTGTCGTGTCGAGCGAGCACGAGCTCGTGCACTAGTATTTCACTGACACGCGCCACGCGTTCAGTCGCCACTAGTACGGCCCAAAAATTCTGGACACGATGCACTAGGACACGAATCAGGGTGATGGACACGAAGACCTATCCTAGGCGAACCTAGGTTGGTGAGCACGAGGCCTGGTTTGGCCTGTGTCGGGTGCACGACACGCGTGCACTTGTGCATGAGACTGCACTGTTGTACAGTGTCCAGTGTATTGATTTTGGGTTTATTTGACTTGGACACGTCGTGTCACATTGTGGTGGACACGAGACACCTCCTGGGACACGTGCACACCTTATATTAGGGTTACCAACCTTTAACTTTGCATTTTAGTTTGATTTCGAATTTTATTTTTTGTATTACCCTAAATTTTTGATACCTAGTCGTGATTCGGTATTTTCAAGATTTTAAAAACAAATTTGAATTGATTAATTAGCCCATTTGTTTGATGTTAATCACTGTTTAAGTCTCTAATGTTATTCTCCTACATGTGTTCTAGCTATATATCAAGTTTGGGTTGTTTTGGTGGTTAATTGATTTCAAAATGAGGCTTTGAAGTTCTAAACTAAAAACTAAACTGTTGTGAAAGATGATGACTTGGTTTCTTTTCCTTTCCTTGTTGCTGAACAATATACACTGTTTTCCCTCATTGTCACATGCTAGTATACACCCACACACTATTTTACTTTCCTATCACATGTTCTCATTTCACCCTCACACATAAACCTGCCTAACAGTTGACACCCTACACTATGTACACAGTCACACACACACATTGACACTACACTCACAGGAAAGACACACACATTCACATGTACACACACCTTACCTTTCCTTCTCTCTATATACGTATGTAATGTATATATAATATGTGAATATCTATATATGTATGTAATGTATATATATATATATATATATATATATATATATATATATATATATATATTTTTTATATATATATATATATATATATATATATATATATATATATAGTTAACGTATATATAATGTAGGTAGCCTACATATATATGTATATATATATATGATGTAATGTATATAAATATACATATATTCATCTATGTAATGTGTATGTACCTATATTTATGTATATGTCTATAGGTAATATGGAATGCCTATATATATATATAGTTAGCTTCTTCTATGTATTGTTCTTGAATGCCTAGTATAGATAACTTGAATATTGGTCAAGTGTGACTTATGAATATGTGTGTTGGCTTGACTTAGGCTTGGATAGCCTTGAAGTGGTGTGTACTAGCTAGTATAGGCTTGTGTTACCTAGTATAGACTAATGTAGACTAGTTAGACCAATTTAGACTTGTTATACCTAGTTTGACCATAGTTGACATAGTTTGACTTCTAGGGTTGACCAGAGTTGACCAAGAGTTGACATTGGCCTAGATTAACCTAGATTTATTTAGAATGCATTGAATTGCATCTTGTTATCATTTTAGACTTGTTGTAACTTCTACTGTTCTGATTAGGAGCCAGACACCTCTTCTCGGATAGTACATTTCAGTTGGACACTCAGATAGCAGGCGAGTACATTCTCTGATCATTTTATAACTTGTTAGAATTATATTCCTGCTTTAGATTACTTTACTTGATGCTGTCACGATATTATCACGGATTAGTACTATATGGATCTCTTCATGCGATGTTATCCCCCTCGGGAGCATCGGGTACATTGTGTCATGTGCGTTTCACTTTCATCATGTACTCCTGTGCTTTTACCATACATGTACACTCTTGTGAATCATGTACTCTCATGTTCACAGAGCCCTCATGTATACTATCATGTGCACCCTTTCATGGGCCTTCATGTGATATCATGTATAATAACATAACCTGCTTAGATCCTTGTGTATTGATTGGAGAAAACGGGGAGTGCTAATAGTCATATGAACAATTCTATAGTAGTATAGATCATGTGAAACTCTTTAGTGTAGATCATGTGCTAATCTGTCCTGTTAATATGTGCTATCCTGTACTCTACATCACTAGCCACTATTAGTTCTCTATATACAGTAGCTATTTACATACAGTTCTCTTCTTTTACATCATGTACTTCCTTTCAGTTTCATGTATCTTACTCTACTGCATGTTTATATTTTCTAGCCTGCTATGATCTGTTGAGATGTATTGTGCTCGCTCCTGTTCTGACTGGACCAGTTGAAATTATTACAGAGGACGAGGAGGAGGCCTGTGTGGATACCTTCTACGGGGCAGCCCTAGACGACACTTGTGAGCTGGACTCCCAGGAGGACCCAGCTCTAGCTGACGACTTTACCCCTACTGCCTAGACTAGTTTAGTCAGGCTTTATCTTACTTATGTTGTCTTGAGACTAGTTCAGTTAGGCTTATTTCTGTCTTTGAGATCTGGGTTGTATATATTCTTTCATATTCAGTAGTTGAGACTTGTATTTCTGGATATTTGCTGAGATGTTATCTTAGACACTTAGACTATTTTGATCATCTGTATTTCCTTTGAGTTCAATATCATATCGTGCTTCTTCTTCCTTAGTTGTGATTGAGTTTACTTACTGCTATGTCACCCCCATTCGGGGAGTATAAACTGCTTAGAATTATAATGTTTGATGTTGTGACCTAGGACAGCGTTCTACCGCCAACACTGCGGCGTAGGCTGGACGTACCCACGTCTCGTGCCCTTACTCTAGGGTGCGGGTCGTGACACATGTGCTATCTTATCTTAAGTGACACACAAGTCGAAACTATAGACATATTGGACTCATATCGATCACAAAAATTCTACCGACCGAAAACTAGTCTAACTAGGGACCCGTGGAGCCTATCCTAGGGTTTCATAACCTATTAGACATATCTTAGATTGATTTTTTTGGATGAATATGCAGCAAAATTAATCAACTCTAATTTAAATCAAATCCTATAACAACTTTCCTATTTTGGAACCAATTTAAATCCTAACAGATAGAATCAGTGTATCATTTAATATATGCAATCAAATCCCACCAAACAAAATTCTACTCCACCACAACTTCTTTTCCCTTACGTGAATATCTTCCATCTATGATTTACGTACACTTTTTTATATATTTCTCTATTAAAACCCTCCAATTTCTTTTCTATTTTCGCACTTTTCTTTCCATCCCACAGAAACTCATCACCTCGACCTCTTCCAACCCTCTTACCACCATCATCTTGACCCTAAGACACCCCCTAAAACCTTGGCACCATCCCAAGGAGCCTTAGCCTCTAATTTGATCGATACGACGTGCGGAAGGCACCCGAAGTCGACCAAATTAGTGCTGAATTCGTCACAGCAGGTTAGTCAACTTGTAGACGAGATTTAATCAACCCTTTTTTTCATCCTTTTTACTTCAAAAAAAATTTGAGAGTTACCTTTATGTGTTTAATTCAACCTATGATCACTGAATCCCTCAGTTCCAAGCGGTTTGTCCGTGGCATCGATTCTACGACAGGGTATCTAGAACTGACGAATCTGGTTGCGAGCCATTGTTCACCTATCTAAGGTCAGTTTCTAACCTTCTTATATTTTTATTCAGAATCTAGACGGCGATACCTTTCTGACACATATCTGTAGGATAGGTTTCGCATTCTTTTGCTATTTTTAAAAATTTATGACATTTGCCGTGTCACCGAACTATGAAATTTTTTGCTTTCCTTGTGTCGAAAAGAGTCAAAACTCCATGAAACCATATTGAACTTTATGTTGTGCAAGGTTTAACATTAAAATTCTATTTTAACTATTTTCTAGAATTTTTATAGAGTTTAATATTTGTAACAGTTATTGTTTTGGGCCTCATATTGCAAACCAAGTCTAGGAATAATGTTGTAGAATCAATACAAATCTTGTAAAAATATTTTTCTATGTATAAAATATATTGTTTATTATTATGTAATATTTATAAATATTTTCAAGAATTAAAAATGATATTTTATGTTAATAATATATTATTTTTATATGTAGATCTAATACTATATATGTTATATTAAATAGAGTAGTCAATATGACTAGTTTTGGTATAAATATAGTATTAAGGTCTATATACGGTAAGTACATATATAGTAAGTTATTAATTTATATTATGTTCGTATTTCGGAATTCGAGCGTAGAAACTGAGATCCGTCAATTTCAATGATCTCACATCGCTGAAATTGACAAAGCGATCGTATGGATCGTCAAGACAAGATTATTAACCTTGTGGTTAATCGTCTTGTCTCAATTCTTATGGCATAGGTTTCGTTGTATGAATTACGAGATACAAACATAATATTTGAACCTAGAGTTTGTAATTCATAATATTAACGAATAGTGATCATAGAGATTAGTATAACCTAGCTCTAGGTGGTATGATTAATAAAATGGTTTATGTAGGTATTACACGACTAAGAACGACCCAAACTTTCTAGGTAGCAGTGGTTAGTCATAATTGTATTTAGTAAATAATGCATATTTTTATGGTTTGGGTTGGTAGATATTGCACTTAGTATGATTCATTCGTTCATGGATGGTTCAGGTAGATTTTGGTTCTGTACTCTCCGCACAGATTGGACAAAACTCCAGGCAAGCCCACCTTGCCAAACTTTACAGTATTTACATGATTTTTTTATAGTTCCATTCTTTCTTGCCTGGTTGCGTATTTCTCTCGCTTTATGTTATGGTTACTTTCTAGTTTCACGTGCACGTAGATTGTTACTTTTTATTCCATTTTACTTGTTCAATCTTTTCTATCTTGTTCATGTCTAGTGATAGTATTGCTATGCCTGTGCCATGTTTCCCTAACATGCTTGACCCGTACTTGACTTGGACATGACTAGATAGACTTGACTTTCTAGTACCTTAGGAGAGAATGTTTTATTAGCCGTGGCTATACCTCTATTGTTAGTGCCTCCCCGGGCTATAATAGAGCACCTGTTATAGGACTGTCAGTGTCTCGCCGGGCTGCAGTTTTATCACATGCACATATAGCCATGATTAATATTATATTCTCATGACATGTCATCATCCATAGAGTTCCTTTATGTGTTATTCTTTCTCTACTGTTTATTCCTATTTTTTGTATGTTATTTACTGTACAGTAGGCATGTATATTATGTGTCTTGCTAGTCCCCTGAGGACCTGGTAATCTCTCCAGGTAATAGATGAAGGTATGGTACACTGATGGAGGATGATTGGTACACCAAGACTGTATGTATATTTAGTTGATATTTTATCTCTCTCTTCCGTAATTAAATTTTGTCCTATATTTGATTCTTGCTGCATTATAGCCTAGTATTGTACAAGCTTCTACTTTCTTCTAGCTTGTTCATGATAAATGTATTATTGGGGATCCACTCTAACATATTTATCTATTTTAGAATCAGTGTATTATGGTCTGATCAACCTTACTGTACTTGATTCGTTATTGTTACCGATACTTAATGGATTGAGATATAGTTGGTCTAGAACAACCATACAGCTTATACATATTCGAGCTGGACTGGAGTCCTCTCGATGCGTAGCTGGCATGTATACATATCCTTGTCCTACGTATTTTGGGACTAGGGTGTTACACATGAATTGGTAATATGTGCTCTTGTTCTCTCAGGAACTACATGAGAAATGAAGGTGTATGCTATAAATATAGAGAATGCTGTAAATATGGAAGGGATGTGCTCCGGTCGGGTTTGCTACTTATTTTGGTTTCATTTGTATAATTATCATAGTTTGGATGTTTACGATGTATGAGAACCACATACAGATGTTAGATATGTTTTGTGGTTGGACAAGTGCTGGATGTTTGTGGTTGGACGTATTGGAAGTTCTTGCTGTATGAACAATATTGTTTGTTAACATAAAAATTGGATTTTATAGTAATTTGATATATGTATATCTTTTGGATTAATATTACGTGTGTTCGATTAATAATATATAATTCTTGACAGAATTATGGCAAGCTTCTATTGACAGTATTTTGGCTAGCTTATCTTGACGGTTGTCAAACGTCAACATTTAATTCAATTAAGCTGTATAAGGACTTTACATTGACGGTTTCTTGACGGCTAATAGGCTTCATCTAGACCGGAGTCAAGAATTTTTTTACCTACATTGACGGTTTCTCCAAACAACTATTTTGATGGCTAAAAACAGTGAAGAAAACTATTTCATATGACGGTCAAAAACCGTCAAGAAAAGCCCTGTCAGCGACCGTCAAGAAAATGGGACACTTTTTTGACTTTGACCTACTTGACGGATCCGCAACAGTCAAGATGACCCTTTCTTGACGGGAAAACCGTCAAGAAAAGGCTTTTTTCTTGTAGTGTACATGCACACATAGCCTATGCCCAGCTACCAGAGCAAAAATTCCTTGCCTGTTGTGGCACAAAGCCCCATCATAACTATCATTCACATCTCCCTAACAACTTACCAACATCTTACACACATATATGATGTATATGCCCACTCCTCCTTTCTACAGGTCCTGCACAGTCCTTACCTACCTGCAGTGAGATCCCAAGTGCCTGTATACAGGCCCAAGCAAGCCATGTCTTGCCTTGCAACCAGGGAAATCCCCTTTCCTCTGCTTGTGCATATCAGTGCACAGGTTGCACATCCTGTTGTAGTGCTCCTCCTTTACTAACACTGATACAAACATTGGTATCAGTACAAGTGGCCTAACTGTAATGACCACTCCCTTCACTTGACAACTCCCTTCACTAGCTCACTAGCTCTAATACTAATTTTAGACACTAGGGACACTGTCACTGATACTCGACACTGACAGGCACTCTAAACACTCTGGGAGGGACACACTCTATGACACACTAATTCTCAATCTACTAATACACACTAACACTGGTTGCTCAACACCCTAAGGATATTGGTTCACTCATTCACTCACACTTAGTTCATTCTAAGGACACTCTCATCCACTCTCTGGGAACATAAACAGTCAACTCATACACAATATTATCCCATCTTTATAGTGCTACAAGTAGTACAAATAGACTGATACTTAGTCCCCTCTCCCCCTTGACACTCTCTACCTCTGGATACACAGGCTCATGTATGTCCAACCTCCACCATCAGGTCCGAACACGATCCAACCTTAGCTACCAAGCAACAGCAACAACCATAACATTAACAACATCAGCAATAACAAGAATAGGGCCAACAACTTCCAACAACCACATTCAAACACTTGATATACCTATCATTTCTCCCTCAATCTTAAATCTACTTAAGCACACAATCACATATATAATGAACACAGGGAACACTCAATTAGGATACTCTCCTAAACACTAAATACAAGATATATAGGCTTATGGCCAATGTGGCCTAATTGCCACACATTGGTCACTGATATGAAGTGTTTTTTAATCCCCTACTGCATGCATCACTAGGAAGAATCCCCTACCTATTCAACTGATACTTGATTTCCTGCTACCTCTCCATATAACAGAAAGTATACGAGCCTCTCCCTCTTTATGTCGATCATACATTCCTCCATCAATTTGCAGCCTACTATTTAGTGGCATTGCCACCATTTAGCCTAACAACATAGCAGTAGCCAAAGCCAACAGTCACAGCCTGGCCTTTATGGCATACTGTATTGGCCATTCAAGGCCAATACACCCTCTTATAAAATTCCATAGGATACAGGTATGCATAACCCTTTCTTACATACTTGCAACCCTCTCCAACACCCCATCTTCTTGTCACATAATAGCGGCTCCCTGCTGCCCCCCATCATGTGTGTGAGAGCACACATGTCTGTTGCATGTAGGAGGACCCCCCTCCTCCTAATTCCTTGTCAATTAATTTAAATTGACCCTAAATCCCCACATTCTCCTATACAACAGTTACAACTAGGAATCTGCACCCATAATGCCCTAACACACTTGACATTAGACACAGGACACTTGGCCAAGACTGAAAACAGGACGGTCCCCCTTCAAGCACTCAAAACAGTGAACAAAAGTCCAAATAGATATATATATATATATATATATATATATATATATATTATATATATATATATATATATATATATATATATATATATATATATATACTATCATATATATAAAAAAATATACCTATCAAATGAACATCCTAAACAATCCATATGCCTAAAATTGAACAACAAGGCTAAAATGATCCATTTATCATTTTGACAAACATTTTGTGGGCTCCCCTCGGATTTCTCCAAGGATGACACAAAAACTTCAAATAAAATCTATCAAAATGATGGTTAGAGCCTTGCTCTTCTCCCTATGGGTATCCCTAGTCTATGGGTGTGTTCCTACAAGGGCCATGCATGAAAATGGAGCTCAAACCTATGAAAAATGACAAGGGTTTACCTATCGGATTTGTAACAGTCTTTATAAACATAGCATAGAAAAATCTGAGGGAACCCTAGCAAACTTGCGAAGCCCCCTGGAGCCATTCCAGAGCTCTCCCCCACCCCGGCGAACTCACCTGGCTGCTGACAGTGCCGCACCACCGCGCAGACGCCTCCAGCCACCCCCAGGCCGACCGCACCCACTGTGCAGTCCGTGTTTTCCGTTAGCAAGGTAACCCCTTCTCACTTCCCTTTTTACATCTACGTTTGATCATTTTTGAATGAATAAGTTCCTGTTAGAAGCCCTAATGACCCTCTTCGGATCCCCCAGATGGATTCGGACATGGCCCTCTAACTTGCTTGAAAAATCGAGAAGAAGTTGGAGAAAAACCACTTTTCTGAATGTTGAAAAATAGTTTTAAAGTACCAACTTGGAAGTCGTTTTTCAGACTGATTACTAAATAATTTGTTAAACTAATTAAAGGCAGTCAAAAACAATATATACGAGATTGTAACGCACCATCTGGAATCACTTTTCATCCAGTATGTAAAAAGTTACACTTGGTTAAAGTTTTACGAAAAACTGTCTATTCTGTTTTTAAAATTTAGAAAAACTTTTCCGATACGGCGTGTGCCCTGACCAATCGGGCGAGGTGGTGCACACTATATGCATCGAAAGGTGCGTATGGAAATTGTCGATGTGTGCGAACTGACGGAACTCGATTTCGTTACGTGTGCGCGACGAAATCAATGCGTATCCGTCAAGCTACCCCCGTAACGACGTTTTGCAAACTTGGCCATAACTTCGTGCACGTTCGTCGGATCGACACCAAACTTATGCCATCAGGACCGTATTGATTTTTTGGTCCTGTATGCCAAGTTAGGTCTGAACCTCAGAAGGTTGATCAGAGCGCCAAATTTGGCGGGCCCAGCAATCCAACCCAATAGGCAATTTTGTGCACGGCTCATCGAAATCCAAAATTGGACATACCGTTGGATTCGTCTTCTCAAACTGAATTTGTAGACATGTAGTTTGACGACTTTAGAGACCGTAGACATTGGCACTGCGTTTTGGTGCAAAACGGTTCCAATGCCGGACATCGTTTTAATCCAAAATTATGAATATGCTCCTGTTCCGAAATTTCACTTTTGGACAAGCATTTCCTAGGTATATCACTTATTTGCAAGTACGTTCTTGATATTTGTTTCAGCATCCGGAGTCGTTTGGAGATTATGATATTCTTTGCTGATATTGTGATTCTTGGACTTGCCATCTTCGCATCACCAGGCAAGATACCTTGCCACCTTACTCTGTGATTATGTATTCATATTTTTAGTTGTTATTTTTAGTATTTCTTATTTGTTAATATTATAAAACTGTGCATCCAAGTCACACTTGGGTGCAGGCGACTCTATCGGTCGTCTTTCCGCTTTTATTTTTTTCTCTTGCATTGACTTAGTCTAGTGACCACACCTTTATTGATGAGGTATCGGTATATCTCATACGGCCTTGACACTTGCTTCACCACGTGTTGTGAGTCACATGTAGGACACATACTCGCGTAGTCGGCTGGCCACCGATGCGTATGAGTCGTGCGATGGATAGGAGTAACTGCCAATAGAGTTGCATGCTAGTGGACTTGGCAGTTACTAGAGGTTTCATGAGTCATGGATGTGACCCTACTAGGTATTGGGATAGGAAGGACAGCTTCCTTAACGTATGGGACACTTATGCACTTACCTATTTCTGATCCTGCTGGCCACTGACATTCGAGGAATGTTATGCTTTGAGGTCCCTGGTATCCTGATGGGACCATACCTGAGTTTCCTGCTCCTGAGCCGGATGCCCATACGTTGAAGGTCTGTTCTTAACTGTATTATCACTGTAGAACTGGTAGGCACCCTATTACATGCATCCCTTTCTTATTATTATATTATCACAGTTACATGGCATGGTGTTTTCTTGTATCTTGTTACGTCCCTCTGAGGACCTAGTTATCTCTCCAGGATTAGACGATTTTCCGCAGGAGTACGAAGCGACACTGGATCCATCCTACATTGATGGCGAGGTATCTCCGCTGACTTCTAGCTTATTGATTTCCTGGAGATATTTTAGTAGAACATTTTTATATCTCTTTACATTCTATTTGCGGAGGTTGGACTCTGATCTTTGTGACTATTTATCATAGCTGTTTGGAGTGGGAATGACCACCAGGCTATCTTTTGATACACTCATTTATTATCTGGACTTTATTATCTTCTGTGTTGAGCTTTGATGAGATTAGATTATATTATACTGGCCTGTGACTGATTTATTATATAGGTTATATACGTATACGAAGATTACATTTATTAGGGTATTGTTCGTATATGTGCAACTAGCATGTTCACATACTCGGTTCTATGTATTTTGGGACTGGGGAGTTACATATTTTTGTGGTGCCCCATACAAGGTCAGAAAATATTGTTGGATTACATGACTGTGCCCAATAAGCCTGCATATTGGAATAGGAATAGTATCTCATCCAGAACTACTAACTCCTTTGACTTCCAACCTTTTCGAAACTTCCTTGATTATTTGATATCTAACCTTTCCTAATATCGTCCTATTCTTCCTCGTACAAACTAGTATGAATCTCAAAAGCGGACGCACTTCTGCCTTGTCCCTCACATCTGGTGAAGAGGCTACCCCGGAGGGACAGAATCCTCCAATGACTCCGGTGAACACCATACCAGCCAGGACAGTCGTAGCCTACTACGACACCGTCGACGGTGCACCCAGAGATCGCAGCACCCCCAGCCATCCTAGGCTGAACAGGATACTACCATGACACTAGGGGGAATGCACCACTGCCTCCACCACCACCATTCCTCGGTAGTTTCTACCACAGTCGTGGCCCCAGATGCCTGCACCACCGACGGATAGGAGCCCTACTTCCTAGTTTATGTACGCCATGATGCAGGCTCAGTGGCAGCAGACTGAGCTGATGAGACAAACCATGATGGCAGCATTGGCTAGACCTCCACCTCCGGTACCGTTACCAGCACCAACACCGGCTCTGCATCCTTATGAAGGCTCTATCAAGAACTTCATAGACATGAACCCCAAGTCCTTCATTGGAACGGAGAAGACACTATAGGTGTCATAATGGCTCATTGGTACAGAGAAACTACTGAAGGCATCCCAGTTGCCAGCTCGAGATTGGATGACAACGGTGGACCTACTATTAGAGGATAATATCGACCACTGGTGGAAGGCGAAAGAGAGACGATTAGGTGCTGGGATCACTTGGAAGCTGTTCTATGATCTATTCTATGAGAGACTCTTCCCCATCCATGTTCGAGACGGTCTCTACGACCAGTTCCTTCATTTGAAGTAAGGAAATATTACAGTTGACGAGTATGACTCAGAGTTCAATCGCCTGAGTAGATTTGGGACAGGATTGATCCAGACAGAGTTAGAGAAGGCAAGGAGATTTCATTAGGGGCTTGCACCATAGCTCAAGTCTTATACGACTACCCAGTCTTGAGCCTCCCTATTCAGCTATCTTGGATGAAGCTCGTGCTCAAGAGACTCTTCGTAAGGAGCAACAGCAAATATTGAGACGTCATACACCAGCAGTGATACCAGCCCGAGCTACTCCGGGAGGACCTATCAGGAGGACTACATGACAGTTCCAATAGAGGTCCACACCTTATCAGAAGCCCACCTACAACTATTACAGAAAGTAGGAACACCTCTTGAAGGACTGTCGAACTTGACTTGGAGCATGCTTGAGATGCAGGTCAGGATAACACAAGGTGAAGGTGTAGGACCGTTGAGCACATCTAGAGGGGGATGAATAGAGTGAGTGCGAGTGCAGTAGAAAATAATCACCAATTTAAAAATTATAAACAGATAACTATGGCAGTGAATAAAAGACAATAATAAATATAACAAGAGATAGAGAGATCAAACTCAGTGACACAGCGATGTATACTTGTATCCCTCTGAGAGGACTAATCCAGTCTTGAGTACTCTTGCTCGATGTTAATCCACTAAGACACAAGCTAATTGAGAGCTTGCAGTCTCTTACAACACCGTGCTTGGTGACAAGTGCACGACCAACTTGACAACACCGTGCTTGGTGATGAACGCATGACCGGCTCCACAATAGAGATAATTTTTGTACTTTGAACAACCTCTTTTACAACTCTTGAGAACCAAAAGACTCTATATCGAAATAGATATTACTGGCTTTTGGCTAAGAGGAGTGTAGGTGTGATATGAAAACTTTTGATCGGATGAAAACACTTATTGAAGAGAGAAGAGAAGATGAAATTGATTGAATGATTTGGAATGAGAAATTCTCTTCTATTTATAGGTGTTTTTTAGGACCGAACTAGGACAGAGTTCTGGCAGAGTTCTGATGCAAAGATTTCGTATTTGGATATTGCATGCAGATTTGGAGGCAACAAATATTTAAATTTAAACTCACCGAACTCGGTCAGAGCTCGGACCGAAATCGACTTGAGTTCTGTCTAGGTAAAAATGTTAAACATTTGTAAAATATTGTTGCAGAATAGAATTGAACTTTTTTGTCGGTGGAATGTTGATAGGTAGGTTGTATAGAAAAGTGGACAATGATTAACCTAAGCCAATATTACCCAGTCGATCTTACAATTTATATCCTAGACACAATAAAGATAAAATACATAATAAATTGTAAAATAACTCGGACTAGATTCCAATGAAAGTAATCTTTAGACTGATGATTTACGTGCTTGCTGATGCAGTAGTACGCTTGTTGATATTGATTTCACAAGACCTGAAATGATTAGCAGCAGTTTGTATATTTTGTGTATTGACTTAAGTTTATGTCGATTATTAAAATCGGGATGTGACCACGGAATGGGCCAACAATCTCTTCCATTTTGATAATTGACAAACTTGAGTCTATACCAAAATATTTCTAAATAGAACAAATAAAATTACCTGGTAAAACATGGTGGTTTTGGTATTCTTTCTTTGATTATTGATTTTGGTATTGTGCACTTTCTCCCCCTTTGTCAATGAAAAAATGGTTTTGGCTCCCCCGTAATGTGTGAAGCCAACAATGTTCATCAAACAGACAAAGTAATACTAGAAAGAGAACCAAATAACAACATTGCCACAAATAACAAGTGAATAAAAGAAATAACTAGTAGTAAAATACTGAAAATGTCATGCATAAAAGAAAGGTACAACCATCATAACCATCACAAAGTACTAATAAATGTCTAACTGTAAAGTTTAGACATATAAAAAAAACTACATCAGTGATCATCATCTATCAGACCTTATCCAAAATCTACTAGTTTAAGTCCTCATCACATCGGAGTGTCGTTACCTCCAGGAGCATCCGTTGGAAAATATGTAGCAGTAGGATCGAAGTGAGGAAATGTCGCCTCATTGTCGAACCTGGGTCCAGGGAAGCTGGGGTGATGAAGTATGTTAACTGGATGTGATGGGTCATAAGAGAGACTCCAGTGATGATCAGCAATGCTGTTCCGCAACACCTGAGCCTGGATAATATGGCGGAACTCTGAGTCAAGA
Source organism: Iris pallida (assembly GCA_029216955.1). Taxonomy (NCBI): domain Eukaryota; kingdom Viridiplantae; phylum Streptophyta; class Magnoliopsida; order Asparagales; family Iridaceae; genus Iris; species Iris pallida. The sequence continues at coordinate 6,289,077 of JANAVB010006800.1, read as the reverse complement.
TAGCTCTGATGTCGTTGCGCAGAGAGGGCAACGAAATCATCAAAGCGTTGATAGAAGCCAGGGTCAAAACCCGGAGCAGGGGCTAGAGCAGCAGTAGCAGAAGAGGCCTCGGGGTCAGCATCTACAATAGGTGCAGCACCAGGAGGCAGAGGAGGAGTAGGATATAACTTAGGCCTACTAAGCTCAATGACAGTGGAGGAGTAAGGACATGTTTGAAGATCGATTTCAAACCTCCTAAAGATAGAAGCCAAATGCATAGGATAGACGAGGCTGTATCCTGCATTTCTGCAGTTGAGCATCCAAGCCATCATAGTCTTTGGAACAGAGAATGGAATACCAAAGTAAATATGGTACATGGCTGACAATTCCAGGAAGATAATCTCATCAGAGGATCCCTTCTTCGGAAGAAGAACAGAGAATACTAACCTATGGAGTTCATAGAAGTTTTGGTTGAGATGCTTGTAATAAACTCTTGTAGGAACAGGTTTGGGATGGCACAAAAGTTCTTTGAAGGAATCAAAATTGACACCTTCAGGGAATTGAATGTGATGAATGTCCACTAAAGCTTCACCTACATCAGGAACATGAAAGTATTCACTGATGTCGGTGGCACTGAATTCTAGTTCTTGTCCAGCAACACAAGAATAAAAATTTCCATTCTCTTTTACTTGCAGGTTGCAGTAAAACATACGGACAACATTATCATAAATGTTCTTAGCTACTTCAAAAAAATCACAAAAGCCGAGACGGTCGAAAGTGGGAGCATATTCAGAAAAGATAGTAAAGTTTACACGTGCTCCAGCACAAATTCTACAACCAGAAAAAGAGTCAAACCAAAGGTCCAAAAATTCCTTGTCGGAAAAGAGACCGAAATCATAATCATCAGATCCCGTAGGTCTAGCTGGACTAAAGACATTAGTGGGAACATAGTCAGGCGAGAATGATCCTGCATATGAGGAATCAACCTTTCTCTTTTGGTGCTTAGGTGCCATTGATGAGAAGGAGAGGATAATGGAATACCTTCGAAGAGGACGAAGATGATGGAGAAGAATAGCCCACTAGATCCTGAGAAGCTCGAATGGAAGGAGGAGGAAGAGTTCTTTGGAGTATAGGAGGGTTTTTCTCGGTTGAAGGATGAGAAAAAATGAAAGGAAGAAGAGGATTAAATAGGGCTAGGGCCGGCTGTTCGGTTTTGGAATCAGCACAGCGCCGATCGAACTCGGTCCAAACTCGGTCAGAGTTTGGTTGCTTGTATTCTCAATGCCATAAATGCAGTATTTGTTTAAAAATTTGAGTTTATAACTGTTGTACTTCTTTATTTAATAACATCTATTACTTTGGGTTAGCAGTAGGGGCCGGATCCCAGCTAGTGGTAGTCCGAAGACTAGTGCATCATGTCGCTTCAGGCTATTTACACCTGTATGACAGAAGGACCCTTTCGGCTTGTACCTAAAATAAATTTCGTTAAATGAATTACAAAGTTTCGAGTTATAAAAATAAATTTAATAAACATACTATATTATGAATCTAAAAATTCAAGTATGTCGAGCACTCGCCTCATAATGTTGAATCGGTCTTCAGCCTGAAAATGTCTGCTAGTTAATGATCTGTTTCAATAAACTCTAGGTAGATGTCCCCTTGTTGTTGGTGATCATGTAAAAGGTGATGACGAATCTTAATGTGTTTAGTACGTGAGTGACATACAGGATTCTTAGTCAGGTTAATAGTTTTAGTGTTATCACAATAAATGGAAATCTTTATGTAGTGCAGATTGTAGTCTTCTAGGGTTTGCTTTATCCATAAAATTTGAGCACAACAACGTCATACGGCGATATACTCAGCCTCAGTAGTTGATAATGCTACAAAATTTTGTTTCTTGCTAAACCATGAGACTAAGGCTTTTCCTAGGAAATGACACGTATCGTTGGTACTTTTACAGTCTACTTTGTATCCTGGAAAATCCGCATCCGAGTAACCTATCAGGTCAAAGGATTTGGTTTTAGCATACCACAAGCCGACTGTAGAAGTTCCCTTAAGGTATCGGAAGATAAGCTTAACGACACTTAGGTGTGATTCCTTAGGATTTGTCTGGTATCGTGCACAAATGCAAATACTGAACATAATATTAGGGCGACTAGCAGTTAAATATAATAAGCTACCAATCATACCTCGATAATTACGCTGGTCGACAGGTTTTCCACTTTCATCATTGTCAAGCTTTGTAGATGTAGCCATTGGAGTTTAAATAGGCTTTACATTATCGAAGTCGTACTTTTTCAGTATGTCCTTCGTATACTTGGCTTGATTGATGAATGTTCTCTTTGAGTGTTGTCTGATCTGGAGTCCTAGGAAGAAGTTCAGCTCTCCCATCATACTCATCTCAAATTCACTCTACATACACTTAGCAAACTCTTGACAAAGTTTTTCATTAGTAAAACCGAATATAATGCCATCAACGTATATTTGCACAAGAAGAATGTCATCATCTAAAGATTTGATAAACAAAGTTGTATCAACTCTTCCTTTTGAAAAACCATTATCAAGTAAGAAGGCACTTAGGCATTCATACCAAGCACGAGGTGCCTGTTTGAGTCCAAAGAGTGCTTTCTTTAGCTTGAAGACGTGAATAGGTTTTGAAAATCTTCAAAGCCAGGGGGTTATTTCACAAAAACTTCTTCTTTTAGAAATCCGTTCAAAAATGCACTTTTCACGTCCATTTGAAATAATTTAAAATCATTAAAACATTCAAATGCACAAAACATGCATATAGCTTCTAGTCTAGCAACATGAGAATATGTCTCGTCATAATCAATACCTTCTTCTTGATTATAACCTTGTGCCACTAGACGTGCTTTGTTGCGTAGAACTTTTCCATCTTCACTTAGTTTATTTCTGAACACCCATTTGGTACCAATTATTGATTGACCAATAGGTTTAGGAATGAGTTCCCAAACTTGATTTCTCTAAAATTGATTAAGTTCCTCTTGCATGGCATTATAGAAGCATAAAAAATTTCAGTAAATGAAGCCCCATGCACTCAAGTCAGTGTAGCTCCATGCGCCCAAGCCAGTGGAACTCCATGTGCCCAGCCAACGAAGCTTCATGCGCCCAGTCAGTGCAACTCCATGCGCCTAGCCAACGAAGTTTCATGTGCCCAATCGGTGCAACTTAACGCGCCCAGCCAGTGAAGTCTCATGCGCCCAGTCAGTATAACTTCATGCGCCCAACCAGTGAAGTTACATGCGTCCAAGACTAACTCTCCCGAAAGGAGGGCGTATAGCCTGAGACATGGCTATGCGCCCAAGCCTGACTCAGTCAAAGCCATGATCAACAAGTGCACCGAAGTGCACAGCCATGTCGGTCTCCACGAGCAGTCGTGCACGAAGCATACGACCATATTAACGCCACGACCAACCCAAGATCTTGCAGCCTGTATGCGCCTACGTCCTATGCGCCCAAAGCAGGACTATGCGCCCACATAGGAACCAGCGTGTTTCCCCATGTGGGCACATAATACCATTCCAGCTCAAAAATGACTATAAAAGGGGGACCTCTTCCCTCTTCAAACACACAGAACGGAGAGCATTTTCAAGAGCCAAATTGCTGCACTTCTTGCCAGTGAGCCGTGAGTTAGCAATTTTCTTAGGTTTTCTTCCACTTTTGTAATCGGAGTGTCAACGGAGTAAAGGAGCAACTGTCGCTCGATCTCCATCGTCCTATTCCCCAGAATTCTTTATTGTACTCGGGGATCCTCAACGCAGGATCTCTCAGGCGTACTCGATTTGTGGTGCCTTGTGCCAATAAAAGAAAAGACAACATTTTTTTTTCTTTTTTGTGCGTGTCCACAAAAATAATGACTCTGCTGGGGACTATCTTTTGCTCTGACGAGGAGGTGGTGACGCAATCTGATACCGACAAAGTGGGGAGTACTCAGAAGATGCTGATCGTAAAGTTTGATCAGCAGGCGTTCGAAGAGATGCTCTCGAGGGACGACTCTACCCCCTCAAAATCAGCAAAGCCAAACAAGTCTCGTAAGACTTGGCTTCCGAAGGCTCGCTATACATATCCTGCTAGTGTCATAGCAGATATGCAGTTGGAGGACTCTGTCACCTGGGCGCATGACTCTGCCACAGAAGTCCCCCAAATGGAGAAGGCTCACACTGTTCCGGGCTCTACTAGTCCAGTGACTTCTTCCCTCTACAACCAATAATAGAGTGTTCAACACTCGAGACTTGGCAGAGAAAAATACTACGATGCCAAGAATCGGGGTGTGCGGCACTCTGACCAGACCCGGCGAGGCTCATAAACGATGGAGACGGAACTGGGAGAAAATAGCTCTGCTCCACCAAGCATGCGTCCAAAGCCATGCACCCAAGGGAGTGTTTAGGTGCATGGCCCCAACCAGGACACGTTTGTCTTCAGCAGGCTGGGCATTCAGAGTCATGCGCCCAAGGATATGCGCCGAGGCTCTCTGGATCCATACTATGCGCCCACAGACGACTCAAACTTGCTGTCAAGAAGCATGCGCCCAAACCCAGTCTCCAAGGCCTATGCACCCATAGCAAAAAGATAGGCCCCAACGCGTAGAGCACGAGGCTGTCTTTAATGACATCACAGAACTTAGGTGTGGAGGTTGCCCCAGCACATGAACTAAGTCTGGATGCGTCTACTCTCCTTACGAATCCGTATGCAAAGCTCGGCGATACATGCAACATGGGTTGTAAGACAAAACTCCCTTCTGCTGACTTGTGCGACATGATAAATTGTTTGCAAAAACAAAAGTTGATCTTTATTTCACAAACTTTGTAATAAGATTACAATTTTAATTCTACAAAAGTACAACTGTAGGAATCTGATCTGAAGACGATCGCTTTATCCCTTGGACGATGTGAACTTTAAAGATGATAGCCTCTGAAATTGAAGGCAGTAGCCTCTGAAGAATGCAGCAGCACTTGGGCAAGAACTCCTGAACTCTCTGCTTTTGATTCTGATTTTTTTGATCTCTATCTGATCCCCCCTAGGAAGGACTTGAAACTCTATTTATAGTGTTCTGGAAATAACTAATTTTTAGTTATTCTGAATTGCGCATGATGGATTGCGCATACATTGGACCGCACAGACCTCAGATTGTGCTGGCAGTTACTTGATCGTAGGCCAACTATATTGGACATATGGCATTATTTGATTGAAATGCGCATGATCGTGTACAAATGGTTGCCATGTGGTGAGCAATCGATGGCATGCATGCCACGTACAGAATTTCAGTTGTCTTGATGGACTGCGCCATATGAATTGCACTAGCTTCAGATTGCGCTGGGTTCTGATTATGCTGTGTTGAACTGCGCTTCGAATGGACTGGTAGACTGTGATGGCTATACAGCTATCCTCGAGCGCTGTGCTGCACGAAAAACGAACAGTTTCCTCTTTCTTCGGGCTGTCAGCTGTCAGAAGATCTGATTTTCTGTCAGGTAATGATGATGCGGCCACGTTAGCGCACTTAAAAGTGTGCACAATTCAGCTTGCGCAATTGAGATGGTGCACAATCTGTCTCCTGCACAATTCAATTGAAGGATGCACACTTTGATTTTTATTGCTTTGTTGATGGGTGCAACTTGATTTTTTAGGACCTACAAGACCCCCTTCAAAGTTTTCGAAAGTTGAATTTATTCAAAGTTTCAAAATACTTTGAATTTTGATTTTAAAATCAAGTTGCGCAAGTAATGACTTGTCTGCGCAATCGGAGGAGTCAGCTTCTATTTCTTTGGTGCAATCTGAGCCGTCTATTTACTTTCGAAAACTATAAATAGTTCTCATTCTTTTCTCCGTTATTCTTTACTTATTTCCAAACATTTGAGATAGAGAAAATTCTCGAGCCCATTCTGACTCTTTTTTTTCTTCCCCGTCGACACTAATGGCTCCGAAATGCTCCGCCGCCGACAAGGACAAAGCCCTCGCCGAGTCTTCGACTTGGGCTGTGTCGCATATTTTTTGACACGAAGTCGCTCATCCCGTACTGCAAGGTAGTGAACTCGATCAAAAACCCCTTTTTAGGGTTCTTTGACACTGTTGATCCTTCAAACCGATCTCTTTTTAGAGATTTGGTTATATCGCGTTGCCCTGTTTAGGGTTTCGGTTGCATAAACCCAATAGTTTTCATTTTTATAAAGACTATTTTCTTGTGCAATCGGTTGAAAAGCGTTGGCAAAAGTCAGCGCATTCTATTGATTTGCGCAAGTCTATCCAGCGCAAACTGTTGCCTTGCGTAAGTTTGTTAGCGCAATCTGATGGTTTGTGCAAGTGAATGTGTTGGCACAACTGGACAGTTTGCGCATGGAAGCTGCTGTTTGTGCAATCTGATGTTTTGTAGACTGCGCAATTTGATTTTTGCACAATTTGCTGATTTTTTGGACAGAATCTTTGATTTTGCATGTACTAAATTCTGTCTTTCTATTTGATGCAGTTAACATCAGAGAAGACCCAGATTATGAAATCTTTGCAGGAACCCTTGCTGAACCAGAGTTTAAGGAAGATTTGTCCCATGTAATATTTTCCCAATATGCTCTGCCATCTTCCCGTCAAGCCATCTTAGTAACACAAGACAACAAAACTTTATTAAGTCTGATGAATGGGCAGCATCTGCAGACTGCCGATGCCATTATTCACAAGAAACCCCTGTTTCTATTTGGTGAAGCTATTGAGAAGTGTTCTCAGCCAAGGCCTCGAGTCGAACAGAGACTCCTTCACAGAGCTGATAAAAGGATACTCTTGCCTGAGATCTCCAGGTGCCTTCCCTTAGCTGGCTATGCTCATACGAGTTATCCCAGGAGAAAGGACTGGGATATCACTCCTCTCCAACAAGCCAGAACAGGGAACATCTGTGTGAAGAAAGGGCCGATTAATAAGGACATGTTCTACAGCTCCTCTGAGCGGCATAGCTCACTGCTCAGAGGATTGAATCCTGGTTGCATTCCGCCAGAGAACTCTTCCCTGCTACTGCCGGTTAGAACACCGATCTTCACAAACGAGTTTGTGAAGGTTGAAGGAAGATACCCTGATTAGGACATCCGATTGACAGGTCTGGTGAACCCAGATCACAAAAGATGGAATTGCATAGCCAATTGGATATTGGTTCAATTTGAAGATAAGCACAAGGAGATTGAGCTATACCAGCCACTATTCTCTACTGTATACGGCTTTCACCCCAACCCTCATCTGTTTCTTGCTTTGGCAGAGAGGTATAACTTCAGGACAGGGATCTTCATGACACCCTGTGGAGAAATTGGACTTACGGTTCATGAGATGAAGTATATCTCGAGCTTGCCAATGGAGGAATTCCCTTATGAGGAATTTGTTCCAACAAATGATGAATTGGACCAACTTTGTCAGGAAAATACTAAAATGGTGGACGTTTTTGAAGAACTGCTGTGCTATTATAAGATATGCTCTTTATATTACAAGAGTGGTTCTTCTGGTACTTGCTATTCGTCGAAGTGGTTATCTTATCTCTTTCTCAACCACATCATAGAGAAGAAGACAAAGGATCATGATAAGTGTAACCCTTGCTTCTTCAGACCACTCAGCCACAGTGAGGTGATAGGTTTGATGGAAGAAAACAAAGAGATGGACATCAAGGTTGATGATGAACTTCAATATCCTCCTTTTAAGACAGGAGATGTTATTGAAAGTTTCATAAGGCTGGGCTATAGGTCCATGTCCAAGGAAGCCCAGTTGGCAGGTTTTCTCACATACTGGCTTCGACGATTCGTCGTCCCCGGAGCCAGTGTCGTCGATCGCTTCCATCGTGGCGTGCTCTTTGCTGCTGTCCGGCTAGTCTTTCGCTACCGGATGGATCTGCTGTCGGCGATGACCTGCAGAATAAACGCTGGTCTTCATCTTTTTATTGAGTCGATGCTCAAATAGAAGGGCGAGAAGGGGAACTTCCCTCGGCTGGAGTTGTCCTATACTTATTTGTTCGGATGGTTGCTTCTGTACCATCCGTCATTGATGAACCCTGATATGGGGGCAGTCGACGGTAGCTATCTGCGGAGATTCTCCCGGGGTAAATGGATATACAAAAGTCTGAGAGATTGCAGACGGGCTTTGAATCTTGGAAAAGGGTAGAATTTCTACTGTGTTCTCCTTCCAACTGGCTATGAACATATGACAACAAATCTGGTTGATTTAGGGAGGCAGCCTCTAGGTCGTGCAGTATTTGAGTGGTTGAAGACGATTTGGCCGTCACATTTGGTTTACAGATTTGAAGAAGAATGTTACTTGGAACCTTATCTTCCGAGCCATTTTGCGCGACAATTTAGCTATGACCAATTCTACGTAGGCAATGCTATAACTTGCCTACAAGGAAAAGGTTATCTGATTGATGGCGCCAGGGCTTGGGCTTATTATAACGCTCGAGACACAAGAGCAATGTTCTTGATGCCGACCAAGAACGATCACGGCCCCAGGATGTTATACACATATTCGCTTTTTTACACATCAGCGAATACATTCACCGAGAACTTCAATCTTGTAGATAGCTTCGCGACAGCGACGCATTTGAAGAAGGGAGCAACTGTTATATCAGCTCCAGGAAATGACGAGAAGCATGAGCCGGTGGATGACCCGTTGGAAGCGTCAAGGGAAGCTAACTTCCCTGAGGAGGTCAACGAACTACTACAAATTTCTTTGAAAGTTGTTAAGTCTCCAGCCAAGGAGAGGAAGAGGAGGATTGACGAACCTTCTTCTCCGGTTGCAAAGAAGAAGCTTATCTTAGATCCATCAGAGAAGGTTACCACCAGGTCACAATCTCGATAACTAGCCGAGTCAACCCAAAGAGAAGAAGCAAATACGCCGACCTCTCTTCAAAGGCAGGTCGATGTGGTAGATGTAGAGAGTCCAGAGAGACCTCTTCATAGAAAGAAACTGCCCTCTAGAAGAAAGAGGGTGGTCTCTCCTCCGAGACAAATCTTGTCTTCGGTGGTGGCTAGCGCTGTTGCTGGAATCACCATGTCATCTCCTACACCTGCCCCTGAGCCTAGGCAGGAAACTCCTAGTCCAGAGTAGAGGGACGAGACTGGGCAGAGGGAGGAGGCTGAACAGAGGGATGAGGCTACAGAGCCTAGGAAAGATATTATGGAGAGGGAGCATGAAGTTTTACGATCTCCTTCACTGGCGGTAGAAACTACCCAGCTTCCTGCTACACCAGGAACACTCCGTGAAGAAGAGGATCGCTTAATGATTGATGCATTGAATGATTGCGACTTCGGTCTGCAGGATGATGTTGATCAGGCCGCTGCAACTGCCCGTGAGGAAGCACCAGAGGATAGCATAGGCAATGAAGATACATCAACAGAAGCTGTTGATGATACTTTAAATCCAGAAGAGGACACTGATGTCCATATGTCACCCGAAGCTGTCGATGACACAGTAAATCCTGAAAAGGATGTTGAGGTGCAATTATCTCCCGAAAAGAATGTGGGTAAGGAAGTAGCGCCGGAGGAAACTACTACCGCTGATCCCAAAGGTATTGAATGAAATTATCAATCTTCTTTTCATATATTAATGGCTGACATCTCTATTTTTGATCCATGTAGAAATCGAATCATCTCTAATTCCTCCTACTTACACTGATACGGTACCAATAACGGCAATAGCCAATGGCAGCCGACTTTTGTCGGGTGGCTCCGAGACAGGTAGTAGCCAGGCAGTGATGTCTGAGGCTACTTCTGCTAGATTGAAATATGTGCCAGCAAACGATAGACCTGTTACTGGACCAAGCCATGGTAAGATTGTTTTTACTTTTGATCCTCTTCGATTACTTGTTAATGACGACAAAATGATAAGGTTCATTTGATTTTACAGAAGAACATCTGGGAGGAGCAACCAGCTCAACCATGACTCCCCTATCTAAAGAGCCCTCCACTCACATGCAAGAAGTTGCACGTCCATCCATACAGGCACCTATTGCTTCATCATCAATGAGAGTAGCTGCTATGCCTGGGGCCTTGGCTACTAACTGATTTATCATAAGCTCTTTCACCAATCTCTTCTTTACTTCGTTGGGACCCTTAGTAGATAGGGTGATAGAGAAAGATACTGATTTCTCCACAGTTAGAGGTCTAACCTCTTATCTGGTCAATGCCATCCGCAGTCAAGGCGACGAAGCTCAGGCTATTTTTCTTGATCATATATTAGATGAGCTGGAGGCATCAGTTAAGAGCTACAAGGAGCTAAATAAGGGGAAGGTGGAGCCTTTAGTGCAAGTTGAATTTGAACAAATGTCTCAAGAGGCTGCGGTAGCGAAAGTTAATTTCCAAGTTCTCTTGGATACTTTCACTACCAAGTCCGCTGAGTACAACTCCAAAGTGGAAATGGTGGCATCTGTTGCTGAAGAAAAGGAAAGGAGAGTTGCTGAACTGCAAGCAGAATCTGCCCGTCTTCAGGAAGAGCTGAGACTTGTTCAACTTGCTCTGGAAGATGAGGCCTCCCAACATCAGGCTACAATTCCACAACTGGGTGTTCTGACTCAAGAAAGAGATGAGTATGCCAAAACTCATTAAGCTGAAATCACTCACAAACTAGTAACTCTGCCAACTTTCGATGATAAGTCTGGGATGGAGGAAGCTAGGAGGCGAGTGATGGACTCTCGTGAGGAGCGACTACAAATTTTAAAGCAGCAGATGACCAACTTGATGACACCGCCGGCCGAATAGAAAGATTCTTTGTATCTTCTTGTTTTGTGATATGTATCTTTGTAATGTCTTTCAATTTTGATCAATAAAAAGACATTTTTTTGTGGCTCTATTATTTATTGTATATCTTATTCAGATATAAATAATAGCGATAGAAAATATATTCAGAGGTGTAAGACATGATATATTTCTTTAGAAAATAATTATATTTATTACATCTGCTCAGAGGTAATATGAACATGGTAGAATATAATTTGTTGAATATTGTTATCTCAGTAGACAACTTAATCGAAGGTGACAAGTTGCTGATGTGAATGAATAAATGAATGAACGAAAATAAATCGTCAAAATGTGTGAACGAAATGAATCGTCGGAATGAACGGATGAACCGTCAAATGAATCGAATGAACGAGTGAACCGTCGGATTGATGTAATAAACGGGTGAACCGTCGAATAAATGTAATGAACGGATGAACCGTCGGATTGATGTAATGAATGGGTGAACCATCGAATGAATGTAATGAACGGATGAACCGTCGGATGAATGTGTCGCTTCGTTGTTTTAAGAATCTCTGCCTATAAATAGGACAAAAATTAGATGGAATGATCACTTTTATTTTTTCAACATAAAGATGTCGTCTGGAGATGCATCCAAGAAAGTTGAGATTGCCCCGAAGGTTAAAGAACTCTTGGAAGAACGTCCAGTCGATCCCAATCAGCCAAAGCAAATAGAAGCGGGCGAGGGTTCGTCTGCACCCAAGCCACCAAGGGACATCCTGGACTTCCTGCTTGAGCCAAGGATGACGAAAGAAGAAGAGGCCATGAGGATGGCTGCTTGCAAGTTCCTGGTGGGTTCGAGCAAGGATGTTCTCGTCTCTTTTGTCGATTATGTCTTCGATAAGAATGGCAGTGGCCCGCGTCCCAATTTTGAGAAGGATGATAGTGACCTCCCTTGATATTATGTACTATCATTCATGATGAGATAAAATCAAATTTTATTTATGAACTTGTCTGATGATTACAAGCACTCTCTTTTACATTTATACATAATACTTTTTGAGGAACTTGCCGTTGATGGGCATCATCGCAACTCGGCCATCCAATTCTATGAGTTGGTAGGCTCCATTTGAGAAGACTTTGCTCATGATATATGGACCTTTCCACTTTGTATCGAACTTGCCTTTGCTCATGTGAGTCATAGTCATGGGACGTCTGACTGTTAGAACGAGCTCTTCTTTTTAAAAGGTTCTAACTTTAACTTTACGGTTGAAAGCCTTCGAGATACGGGCTTGATATAACTCAATATGCTGTTGAGCCATTAACCGCTTCTCATCGAGCGCCTCCAATTCTTGAAGTCGAAGAAGATCGTTGTTCTCTGTAGTGAGCTCATTAGCGATGGCAATCCTTAAGGATGGAATTTGAAGTTCCAAAGGAAGAACTACTTCACAACCGTACACCAAAGAGAAGGGTGTACATCCTGTGGGGTTGCGTACTGTATTACGATAGATCCAAAGACATTCGCCAAGCTTTTCACTCCAATTTCGTTTGTTAGTAGATACAAACTTCTTAAGGAGTTTGATGATAGTCTTGTTGAAAGCTTCAGCTAAACCATTAGCGACAGGATTGTAAGCTGTAGAAGCGACATTGTCAATCCGATGATCGTCACAGAACCATGTGAACTTTTGACTGATGAACTGTGGTCCGTTGTCATGGATGATTCTTCGTGGTACACCAAATCTATAGATGACATGGTGTTTGACAAAGTTGATGACGCTACTAGTCTTGACTCCAGCCAGAGGTATAGCTTCAGCCCATTTGGAGAAGTAGTCGGTTATTGCTAATATGAACCGATGTCCTCTAGAAGAAGGAGGATTGATGGGACCTATAATGTCCATGCCCCAAGCTTCGAAAGGCCAGGAAGCGGCAGTCGGATGCAGAAATTCTGAAGGTTGATGGATGAAATCTGTATGGATTTGACAGGCGCGACATTTCCTTGCATATTCGATGGCATCTGATACCATAGAGGGCCAGTAGTAACCCATTCGTCAGATGCGATCCTGTAGCTTAGGACTGGGTTGATGTGCTCCGCAGACACCATCATGAGCTTCATGCAATACTTGCTTTACTTCATCACCAGCAGGATAGCGCAATAGAAGACCATCATAAGTCCGCCGATAGAGAGTCTTAGTAGTCTGATTATAGTAGAACCGAAGAGATCGTCGACGAATACTCGTAGCCTCCTTGGGGTCTTCAGAAAGTATGTTGTGAACTACGAAGTCGATGAAAGGAACTCTCCAGTCTTCATTGATAATATTGGCTTCAGCGAGGTTACTGAACTCAATATTACGATTGTTTTCAATACAAAACAATTCTCGGTTAGAAACAACCACCACCTGCTGTCTTTTGATAGGGATGGCTAAGACTGCTGCAAGATTGGCCAAAGCATCTGCCTCGGTATTGCAAGCTCGACGAATATATTCGATAAAGAAGGCTTTGAATGATGTAGCCATATTGATTGCTGCTTCATGATAGGGCACTAGATCTTGATGGCGAACTTCATAGGTTCCTCTAACCTGGTTAACAACCAGCTTGGAGTCACCATAGACTTCAAGACACTCGACGTCTAATTGTTTAGCTAATTGAAGGCCGATAAGTAGAGCATTGTATTCTTCTACGTTGTTGGAGCAGGGTTCATCTAAGGAGTAGGCTCTTTGAATAGTTAACCCGTCGGGAGAAACAAGAACAATCCCAACTCCTGCGACAATGGCATCCTTTGGTCCGATCCTGGATGCACCGTCAAAGAATAGACGCCAAGTAGGAAATTCTTCGGAGATCATATTTGATTCCAATGTCTCGTCTGGAATTTCATCATAGAGTTTGGATTTCTCTGGAACAGGATGAGCTGCTAAGAAATCCGCCAGTGCTTGACCTTTAACAAATTTTTGCGGTACGTATACCATGTCATATTGAGCTAGCAGAATGGCCCATGTAGCTAACCGAGAATTGAGCATGCTAGGTTTCTTCATCAGTACCCGAAGAGGATTAACTCGGAATATAACATAAATAGTTTGGCCAATGATGTAATGCCTTGTCTTTTGAACAACAAACATAAGAGCTAGGCATTCTTTTTCGACCGGACTATAACGGTGTTCGGCACCAATCATAGTACGACTGAGATAATAGATGACCTGTTCATGACCTTCTTTGTTCTTTTGGGCAAGTAAAGCACCCAATGAATGATCCATAGCACGGACATACATTAAGAATGGTATGCCTGAGATTGGTGGCACCAAGACTGGTGGGTTCATGAGATATCGCTTTATGTCTTCGAATGCTTGTTGACATTCTTCGGTCCAAATGAAAGATACACATTTCTTCATTAGCTGAGTAAATAGTCTGCAGCGTCCAGACAGATTCGAAATGAATCTTCTGATGTACGCAAGTCGACCTTGGAATCCTCGTAGCTCTTTTAGGTTGCATGGAGGACGCATCTCTTGAATGGCTTTGATCTTCTCGGGATCCACGTGTATACCCTTAGAGGTAATGACGAAGCCGAGAAATTTGCCACTAGAGACACCCAAGAATGACTTGGTGGGATTCATTTTGAGTTGATGTTGGCGCATGAGATTGAAGATTGTTCTCAAATCTTGGATGTGATCTTCCTTTAGACGACTTTTGACGGCGATATCGTCAACATAGCATTCAACTGTCTTGCGAAGATGATCTCGAAAGATGGTACTCATAGCCTATTGGGAAGTTGCACCCGCATTCTTGAGTCCAAATGGGATCACGGTATAGCAGTAGACTCTGCGAGGATTACGGAAAAAGATGTGTGTTTTTCATCTTCGGGATTCATCCGAATCTGATTGTATCCAGAGAATCCATCAATAAAGGATATTCGCTCGAACCCACAAGTATTGTCAATCATGACGTCCGTGATAGGGAGAGAAAATTCATCTTTTGGACATACTTCATTAAGATCCCGAAAGTCGATGTAAACTCGAACTTTGCCAGTTTTCTTCAGGACTGGAACAACGTTGGCTACCCAATCAGGATGTTGTTCTTCTCGAATAAATCTACAAGCGATGAGCTTCTTGACTTCATCGTCGATCGCGTCCATCATTTCTGGCTTGAACCGTCTTTGATGTTGCTGGACTGGTTTTGCATTAGGCAAAATGTTCCATTTGTGAGTAGCAACTTTGGGATCTAGACCTGGCATGTCTTCATAATTCCAGGCAAAAACATCAATGTATTATCGAATAAGAAGAATTAATTCTTGCTTATCTGCCTCTGAAAGAATTTTGCTGATAAATATTGGACGAGGTGACCCGCTTTCTCCTACATCAATTTGAACCAATTGATCTTCAGTAGTTGGTTCTCTTTGTTCGAATCGGAGTTCCCATTGGATATCCATTCGTTGAGCCCAAGGATCTGTTTCGGAACTTTCTTCAATATCTTCGTCATATCCTTCTAGAAGTTCGGCGGAGACGATGCTAGATGATACGATCAGCCGATGAACTTAACCAACGCTGGTATCAGAATCCCATGATCTAGAATCAGAAAAATTAGAGCGCTCTTTACTATCAGACTCGGAGATTGCTGGGGATAATACTGGAGGTGAAGCATATCCGAGACCTCTTTTGGTCATGCTGTAGTACATCTCTGACTTTCCTTTCGGAATAGCCGTACGGATAGGAATTTGTCTTCCCTTACCGTAGTTGAGGCCACTCTTGAAGTCATAACCCATCTTTCGGATAATGTCTTTTGATTGTTGACTATAACGACGGAGTTGGAGATGTCCTGTATCGTTACTCTTGCTATTATCCGTATAACTGAATTTATGTTCTGGTCCTTTACTAAAAAGTATTGGACTCTCGCCTTTCTTTCGAGCAGGAACAACACGATATGAATCATCTGGGTGTTCAAGTGAGACTTCTGTTTGAAGGGACTGTACACCTCCAATTGTAAATGACGGGAAGCTATCTAACATATCCAAATAGCATTTAGCATGATAAATGACATCAGTATACTGGAAAGTAGATACTTTTTCATTGATTTGTACATCTGTATTTATAATAGGACCTTTAGCCTTAGCTGGCTTGATCAGATTGATTACAAGAGGGGGAAAAGAAGAACGTAAAGGAGGCTTGTAACGACGAAGGTCAATAACAAGTGGCTCAGAGGAGGTGAGCTCCCTTTTATCCTTGTTATGAGATAAATCAATAACAAGTGGCTCAGAAGAGGTGAGCTGCTTTTTATCCTTGTTACGACGTAAGTCGATAACAAGTGGCTCAGAAGAGGTGAGCTCCTTTTGATTTTGACCACCATCAGTTGGTTGCTTCTGAACTGGCAAGTGAATAGCCAGTGGTTTGGAGGATTGAGGATGAGAAACTCGTCCTTTGACAGGTATGATGAGGGTGTCTTTGGAAACTGCTTCTTGTTCTTCTTCAGTGTCTAGAGCCAATACAACCTTCATGAATTCATCCTTGTATATACGAGCGTTGTTACAGTATGCTTCAACACCTTTGAAAGGATAGAGATCCGCAACCTCCTTTTGAACCTCTCCATTATCATCAACATACTTTAAACATTGATATAGAGTTGAAGGAATAATGTTGTGCTCATGTAAGAATGGTCTCCCCAACAGAGCATTGTAAGAGCAACCATGGTTGTCTATAATGTAGAAGGTCACCTTTGTGTGAAGATTGCCTACTTGGAGTTTTAGGTGAATCTTGCCCAGAGGTTCACTTCTTCCCTGGTTGAATCCTAAGATGGTGGTTATTGTGCTAGAAAGACTATGCACTGGGATCTTTAGTGCATCCAGTATTGTTTTTGGCATGATGTTGAGTGCTGACCCTGGATCTATCAGAATACGATCGACTTTCATCGAGTCGACATATCCTGTATAGTATAGAGGACGGTCATGCCTATTGTCTTCCAACAGCATATCATCATGTGTGAAGGTAATGTTTGGAATTAATTCCAATACACTGTGACAATGGAGGTAAGAGACCGGCTCTGCTTTCGACTTTTTTAGAAGGGTTAGACAGGTTTCTGCCTGCATTAGAGCTTCACTCAGGGTTTCTCGAGTCTCTTTGGAGAGACGCAGGAGCTCAAAGATTGACAGCCTAGCCGGTGTATTAGCTAATTGAGCCAAGATATCAAAATTGTATGGCTTCTCAAGTCCTGTGGGAGATGACTTCTTCAAGAGTCTGTCGAAACAGACTTGTTGTTTGCCTTTGTCAGCTATCGTCGGCTTGGGAGGAGTAGGTTCTACAACCGGTGAGGATGCAGAAGGGATGTCCTCTGTGGAAACAGATTGCACTGGAGTGGACTCAGAAGAAGAAGCAGGGTTTTCTTGATTTTCAGGAACTTTTCGTAGATAGGCCTTCCCTGATCTGGTGCCCAGTAGGATTTTCCCTTCAACTATGGGATCAAAGGACACCATATTACAAGTCTTTGTTTGCCCTTAGAGTGTTGTTTCTTCTTGAAGGAAGAGAGAACTTCAAACTCCGAAGCGAGATCAGGGTGAATCTACATAATCTCACCATTGTCAAGAGATAAGGGAATGAGACCTTCACTTCATGGAGGCGAAAGATTTTCGATCTCAAGAGTAGTCTTGGGGATAGGGATGACACCATACTGTATCATCTGTGGAGGGAAGTTACCGAACTGGACTGAGACCATATTCGCGGTAACAGTCTTCTCGTTTTGTTGAAGAGTGACAACACCAGCATTGACTAGCTCTTGAATCTTGCCCTTGAGCACGTAGCATGCTCGAGTGGGATGTCCAATGAACCTGTAATAAACACAATATTTAGGATGATCGGTCTTACCGACCTCATCAGGCTTCTTCGGGTCTGGGAGCTGGAGCTTATTGCTTTTGATTAAGCAATCAAAGATGCTCGCAGTATCATTCTCATCGAAGGAATACTCTACTTTCGGACGAGGTTCCCTTGGTGGAGGAGCAGAAGGTGTAGAAGTAGACATAGGTGGAGCTACGTTGACAACCAGAGATTCTTTGCTCTTCAAGTTGATGTTCAAAGTCTCTTTATTCTTGCGGTTATTCTGGCGATTACCGCTACTCGATGTCTGATGTTCATCCCGGTCGGGGTTAGACATGTGTACCCCCTGCTTGAATTTGTCAGCGCTAACCTCAGCTGCTTTAGCGTTGACAATGAAGGATAGCCAATCTTGGAATTGAGTTGATCCTGTCCACATGCTGATAATAGGCAAAAGATTTGCCTTGCAAGTGTCTGTGGTGACGGTGGCCGGAGTCCCAGGCACATCTTTAATGCTTCTCGGCGGAATCTTTCAATGAAACTCTCAGCAGTTTCATTATGTCTTTGTTTGATTTTGTTGAGGGCTGACATAGTCATGTCGTTGATTCTCTCATAAAATTGTTCCAAGAATATTTGTTTAAGACCCGAGAAGGAAGTGATACAGCCATCGGGCAAACTTCTGTACCAATCGTATGCTACATCGGCTAAACAGCCGACGAATACTTTGGTAAGAAGAGCGTCATTTGGTTGGAGTTAAACGATCATTACCTCAAAGTGGTTAATAAACTGGCTCGGGGAAGTACTATCGTTAAACCGCAAAATGGTGGGGATCTTGTACTTTGGAGGGAATAGGACGTCTTTCTATTCAACTGGATAGGGTTGTTTGATCCCCAGTCTCTGTAAGTTGTCTTTCTCTTTGAAGGCCTCGAATTGAGTGCGCAAGAGTTTGAAAGCTTCATTAGCATCCTCTGATGATGATGAAGGAACAGTCTGGACCAGCGTGTTAGGAGGAGGAATAGTGTGGTAAGCACTACCCCCAGCACCTGACTGACTGGGTGTGGATTGAATTTGTGCAGGAGGAACTTGAGGAGATACTACCCCCAGCCCTGCAGTAACAGGCACCGACGATGCTATGATCTCAGGACTTGCAGCCGGTACGGTCGATGGTACTGTATGTTGGGCCACAATGATAGAATGCATACTTGCGACCATTTCAGCCATTATCTTCAGCTTGTCTTCTAGTGCCGCTATTTGCTGTTCTTGATTTGCTGAACTAGAAGCATCCGGATCTTCAGTGACAACATAAGTTATCACCTCTCTAGGTACAGTGGAGGACATTGTCTGTTCAAAACTTTTACTGTATGCATCATAATCAGAGAAAGAGTCATCTCCTGAATGAGAAGTAGGAAGATGACCAGAAGGATCTTAGAGAATATTCCTTTGACCGATTGTGTCTCGGCTTCGGGATCGGGTATGTCGAAATACTCCTTCAGAAGATTCTTGGAGTAAATCTAAATACCGCTGGCTGGGTCGGCGAGGCTTGCCGTGCTTGGAGCACTTTCTACCCCCAGTGTCTCGGGAGGCCATGTTGACAGAAGCGTACAACACTTCGTCTTCTTCTTCCGATATTGGTTCCGAAGTTGCAAAGTTCAGACGATCGAAGACAGATCATTTTGTTGTTTGGCAACAACACTAGATGACGACCTTGTGGTTACAATGGTATCCAAGTGGTTGGAATGGAGATATTGAGATGTTGTCCCGCTTTTGCCTGAGGTGCTCTCGGAGGTCAGGAACAACGACGGGACGAGAAGAAGTTTGAGGGAAATGTTCTTTGATAACATTCGGAACATGGTTCCGGTTCTTCAAATGTTTTGTCCCTTGAGTATACATGGAAGTACTCACTTCATTAGCATATGTGTCAGGATTTTTAATCCTGGAAGTTCGTCTTTGATGCAGGTTCGTCTTCGGCATTGGCTGCTTGTGTTTCGCCGAAGTTGACGTAGACCGAGGTCTATTGAGATAACTTCGTAGATCAGCAAACTCACCCCCATGGGTTTCTGTCTGAGACATCGGTAATTTGCCTTGCTTTGATCGGGATATCTGGAGAGGTGGAAGATCTTAGAATTCCGCTACCGGAGTAGGCAGAATACCTCTTTGATCAGTACATTTCTCTCTGGTCATAAGAGAAGATCTCTTGTTTGAGAGAGGTCTTGCGCTGACTGGTGCCAAGGCACCTTCAGATTAATCTTTCGGGGTAAAAACTGGGGAAGACTGAGAAAAGACCAAAGGGCCTTTTTCTTTGTTTTGTGAAGAAGGGTTGGCTAAAGAGCGTTTTCTTCTGTTGTCTTCCAAGTCATGGAACGAGGAAGTTTGAGAAAAGACCAACGGGCCTTTTCCTTTGTTCTGAAGAGGATGAGGAATAGCCAGCAGACTACCCCCAGTGGATTGTGCTGGAGCAACAGAGTGCTTGGGAAGAGAAGCTGAGTTTTTCCCCTTGCTGTGAGAAGGTGGGAGATTAGCCAAAGGGCTACCCCTCACAGATTGTGCTGGCACAGTTTGCGCAGGAGTTGAAGTGACAGTAGGCGCAATGATGGGTTGCGCAGGAGAAGTTTTGACGGAGGACTCTTTGACCACAGACCCTGTGGCTTGTGCAGCAGAAATCTTGTGCTTGAATTGTCCCCTGATTGCTGGAGTGGTGGACTGTGCAGGAAGTGTTGCAGCCAACTGCGCCAGAGGAAGATGAGTCTTATACTTTGACAGAGCATCATAGGAAATGGTTTGTGCATT
Organism: Iris pallida; assembly: GCA_029216955.1. Taxonomy (NCBI): domain Eukaryota; kingdom Viridiplantae; phylum Streptophyta; class Magnoliopsida; order Asparagales; family Iridaceae; genus Iris; species Iris pallida. The sequence continues at coordinate 6,268,820 of JANAVB010006800.1, read as the reverse complement.
GGCCAGAGGAGCAGCATACTGCACATGGGTAATAGAGACAGATTGTGCACCAGCAGAGACAACAGTCTTGGAAGCAGAGACAGCAAACTACGCAGCAGTCTTGGAAGCAGACTGTGCAACAGCAGAGACAGCAGGCTGCGCAGCGTACTGTGCAGGGGACTTTGGAGTCCACACTGAACGAACCTTGCTCTTGGCAGAGGTTGCAGTGCGATGAGTAGTCCCGAAGTTGATCATCGCTTCGTAGGCCGTCTGGTTGACCTTCACAACCAGCGTCTTCTGCGTCTTCCCGATAGACGCAACGCCACATTGAGTTATCACTTCCTCGTCGGAGGAGAAAGTCGTCCCCAGCAGAGTCGCCATTTTGTTTGCAAAAACAAAAGTTGATCTTCATTTCACAAACTTTGTAATAAGATTACAATTTGAATTCTGGGAAAGTACAACTGTAGGAATCCGATCTGAAGACGATCGCTTTATCCCTTGGACGATGTGAACTTTGAAGACGATAGCCTCTGAAATTGAAGGCAGTAGCCTCTGAAGAATGCAGCAGCACTTGAGCAAGAACTCCTGAACTCTCTACTTTTGATTCTGATTTTTCTGATCTCTATCTGATCCCCCCTATGAAGGACTTTAAACTCTATTTATAGAGTTCTGGAAATAACTAATTTTTAGTTATTCTGAATTGTACATGATGGATTGCGCATACATTAGACCACACAGACCTCAGATTGTGCTGGTAGTTACTTGATCGTAGGCCAACTGTATTGGACACATGGCATCATTTGATTAAAATGCGCATGATCGTGTACAGACGGTTGCCACGTGGTAAGCAATCGATGACATGCATGCCACATACAAAATTTCAGTTGTCTTGATGGACTGCGCCACATGAATTGTGCTAGCTTCAGATTACGCTGGGTTCTGATTGTGCTGTGTTGAACTGCGCTTCGAGTGGGTTGGTAGACTGCGCTGGCTATACAGCTGACCTCGAGCGCTGTGCTGTGCGAGAAACGAACAGTTTCCTCGTTCTTCGGGCTGTCAGCTGTCAGAAGATCTGATTTTCTGTCAGGTAATGATGATACGGCCACGTCAGCTAGCACACTTGAAAGTGTGCGTAATTCAGCTTACACAATTGAGATGGTGCGCAATCTGTCTCCTGCGCAATTCAATTGAAGGATGCACACTTTGATTTTCATTGCTTTGTTGATGGGTGCAACTTGATTTTTAGGACCTACATAAATCATAAGCGTAAAGCGAGGGAGAACATAACAATTCATAGTGCACTTCCGTGCCCAAATATTATTATCAACTGTTGTTGCTCCAAAGTGATAAGAGTGCTTCAGAGAAAGTCCGTGTTTCGACGGCTGCACTTCTCTGACGACGAGAAGCCACTATGTGTTTCATACAACATGGCTTCATGGGGTCCCCCTTACGGAAGTCCCAATCGAAGACGGTGGACCACAACCCAACCTTCTCTCTCAGTTCCACGAGAAGGCGAAGACGAAGTATACCAACAGATAGCCAACAGGCTGTCACATCTGAAGGAGTTTATATAGGCACCCGGTCAAAGACGAGATTTCGTACAGAAGATAAAGAATCCCAAGCCGGGGGTAGCATTCCCATAGAATCTGAAGCAGACAACCCCCACACTGGGGGTAGCCTTCCAGAGGACGATGATCCCTCCGAATTCGATGGCGATTATCTACCTCCTCTACCTGAAGATGAAGGACTAGGCCACTCGGAGACAGACAGTATCAGCACCAGTTGCACTACTTATCCTCACATGCTATCTATATACATGACAGACGAAGAAAGACCTGAAGAAGCCAGTGATCACACTAGTAAACGGCTAGAGGGTCTCGAAACAGCATTCGCCAAGATCATTGATATGCTTACCAGCATCATGGTGGTTCAAGCTGCTGGGGCTGTTCCTCCACCTCAAAAAAACGTCTCAGCCTACGCTAGTCCGGCTCACAGTAACAACCCACCTTCCCTACAAAAGGAGTATCATTTCATTGTGCCTCCTCCAAATCTTACAAATGTTATGGATGGTCCTTTGCCAACAACACCTGACAACCGTTCGGCAGCCATTTTCCAACACCCGCTCAATCAACATGATGCAATTGACTCACTGGTCGCTCGCCTCGACACCATCTTATTGGCCCATTGGTCATATGGTCAAACTGATTTTAATAATTGATCAAACTCTGTCTCGATATATGAAGCTAGTCAGGATATCTCGGACTCTTGGACATGATCAAGAACAGCTATCTACATAGTTCAAGACCGAAGCAATATTTGTATGTTCGAGTTTGTATTTCTTTGAGCAATGTATTTTTCATTTTATTGAGTCTAGGAATACGTTGTACACCGAGTCGTACTAGCAAATAGGCTATTCCAAAATGATTTCAAAATGTTTTTAAAATGTCCTTTGTTTTGAAAAACATTCGTATTAACAAAAGCTTCAAAAAGGTTTTCAAAAAGGTTTTCAAAAATCTCCAAAAACTATTTTTAAAAACCTAACCTAACCCTGACAGAACTCGGCCAGAGTTCGGCCAGAGTTCGGTTAGTGGCCGTTTTGATTTTTGAATTCTTCTGTCCTCCTGCAGTTGCGGATTTGACCGAGATTTTCTCATAGAGTTCTGCCCGAATTCTGCCAGAATTCTGTCTTTGGAACTCCTATAAATAGAGAAGGATTTCGATCATTTTAACTCACTCATTCACTTTCAATCTTCTCTCTACTTAAAGCTTTCAATCTTCCAAAGAGTTTTCTCGAGCTTTAATTTTTAGATCCCAAGCCAATTACAATCCTCTAGTCGATTTGCTAGTGCTGTGCGGTCTAGAAATTTCTGAGTGATTGTAATCAGAAGGCTTGATAGAAGAATACCTCTTCACAATTGAAGTTGGACGAGTTTTTCGTATCAAAGCTCGCATTGTAGAAGTTGCAAGGACATCGTAAGAAAACTTGCGGTTTTGCCAATAGTGGATTCAACTGGTAGCAAGAGTTCTGCCGACTGGACTAGTCCTCAACAGAGGAAAAGCAGTATACATCGCTGTCTTTGCGTTTGCTTTCTTATCTCTGCCTTTATATTATTCAGTTGTGATTATTATTCTGTGATCTTGCTGCTAACATTTTTTAATTAGCATTATTCTGCTGCCAACTCTATTCACCCCCCTGTAGAGTATTGTGCTTTACAATTTCGTTCCTACAATTGGTATCAGAGCGGGTGTTACAGGTAAAACAAGGTAACATTGTAATTATTTATTCATTTAACTAATTCTTATATAGATCACAGCACAACACATGGCAACTGTGAAATTCACAAGTGAAGGCCTGGCCACAAATAGACCTCCACAGTTTGATGGTACGAATTATACCTATTGGAAAACACGGATGAGTTTCTTCTTGAAATCACTTGACTTTGATTTATGGTCTATTGTTATTGATGACTATCAAAAGCCACCTCGTATAAATGTTGATGGAGTTTTAGTTGAAAACCCCATAACAGATATACAGAAGAAGAAAAGAAAAGGGCCAGTCTTGACGCACGTGTTATTAACGCTTTATTTTGTGCTTTAGACAGAACTGAATTTAACTGGGTTTCTATCTGCACAACTGCTAATGAAGTGTGGAGGCTTCTTGAAGTCACACATGAAGGCACGACTCAAGTCAAAGAATCAAAGGTCAGCAGACTTACTCAAGAGTATGAGGTATTCAAGATGAAGCCCAACGAAACAGTTACTCAAATGTTCGAAAGATTCTTGGATATTGTAAATCCTTTATCTTCCATAGGCAAAGATTACAGTAACCATGAAAAGATTCGCAAACTCCTGCGAGCACTTACCAAGAACTGGATTCCAAAGGCTACTGCAATCATTGAAGGGAACGACCTCACAACTATGTCCTTCGAAGTACTCATGGGTATGCTACTCACTCATGAACTGGAGCTACAAGATTTTGAAGAGCCTACACCAAAGGAGAAGACGATCGCTTTCAAGGCTCAATACAGAAAAGCTGCTGAAGGTGATTCAGACAGCAGTAAATCTGATGCTAAAGATCAAGCACTCATAGCAAGAAAATTCAAAAGATTCATGAGATATGAGAAAAGAGCCAAAGAAAACAACAGCAGCAACAACTGGTATCAAGATGATGTTGTCTGCTATGGCTGCAAGAAGAAGGGACACGTGAAGAAGGATTGTCCTATAAACTCATCATCAAGCAAGAAGAGCAACAGGTATGAGAAAGGGAACCTGAAGAGATCAACATCATGGAAGTATGCCAATACCAGCATATGGCATGAAAGTAAAGCCAGCGACTCAGAAGACGAACAATCAGAAGACGCTACAAACGTATGCTTTATGGCATCCGATCAGGTACCTACTGAACCTGTAGTTGATACATATGATGACTTCACCTTTGAGCAATTAGGAGATGCCTTCAGTAAACTGATAAGTGATTACAGAAAACTGTGTAGCAAATATCAGACCTCTAAGAAGGTACTCAAAGAGTACAAAGGTGAAATAGAAAGACTTACCGACCTACTAGCTGAGGTTAGAAATAATGTTAGTGAGTCTGGTGAGCTTTCTTCTATCAAGCTCTTATTACACGAAACTACCAAGTCATCCAAAGAAAAAGACAAGGTTATTGACCAACTGAAAGAAGAACTTTCTAAAGAGAAGAAAAGTCTTCGATGTGCACAAATCAGAATGGAAACACTCACTTCTGATTATACTAAGTTGTACGATACTTCCAAAAGATTGGAAATTAGGTTAGGAAAACAGCCCGAGACTGCTGCTTCCTACCCTGACACGTGTCACTTACCAAAAAATCGGAACATTCCCAAACCAAACACTATCAGATCTAACCATATCAAACCTTTACCCCAAAAGGTTAAGCCCAAACAGGATTATAGGTATACTTTCTTCTATACTAGAAAACCTAAACCTACCAACCATGCACACTACTCAGCTTTCAACACTCAACATGCACAATGTCATTATTGTGGCCTCATTGGTCATATTTTACCTGCATGTAGAATCAGAAAGCTTGTTGATTTAAATATTTATGCTTGGATACCAAAGGCTAACATTTCAGGACCCTACAAGAAATGGGTACCAAAAGTTTCATCTACAAATTGTTTTGTAGGTGGAACACCTTTCACATGCTAAAAGCAAATGGATCCTCGACAGCGGTTGTTCACGGCATATGACCGGTGACGCTACATTATTTGCAACACTGTCGAAGAAAAAGAAGGAAGGTTATGTTTCCTTCGGTAATAACTTGAAAGGGTATATCATTGGTATTGGTGATGTTGGTAAGTTTCCCTATCCTGTACTCTGGTTACGGAGTTGAACCATAATCTACTCAGCATAAGTCATTTAGCTGATCATGGTTATGGCATCAACTTTGGCAAAGACAAATGTACTATAGTTGATAGCTCAACTGGTAGTACTATCTTTGAAGGTATCAGGGAAGACAACATATATGTTTTCTATTTGCTGGAAGAAACTAACATTTCAGGTAGATGCTTAATGGCTAAAAGTGATGAGAGTCATCTGTGGCATATTAGACTCGGTCACGCAAATATGGACACAATCTCAAGATTATCCATGAAGAAGCTAGTACGCGGTTTACCAGACATAACATTCAAGAAGGATTCGGTATGCAGCCAATATGAAAAGAATAAAGCTACCAGATCCACATTCAAGTCAGTAAACGCAGTATGTACTACTAGACCTCTACAATTGCTACATATGGACTTATTTGGTCCTAGCAGAGTTGCTAGCCTCGGAGGTAAGTTATATGCTTTTGTAATTGTAGATGATTTCTCTAGATACACGTGGGTATACTTCTTGACACGCAAGAATGATGCATTATTCAAATTTGTCGCCTTTTGCAAGAAAGTACAAAATGAAAAAGGATACATGATCACTCGTATTAGAAGCGATCATGGTGGCGAATTCGAAAATGCAGAGTTTGAGCAATTTTGTGACACACACGATTTTGTACACGAGTTCTCCTGCCCTAGGACTCCACAACAAAATAGAGTTGTGGAACGTAAGAACAGAACTCTATCCGAAATGGCCAGAGTAATGTTAAACCAGTTTATTCTACCCAAATATTTTTGGGCTGAAGCTGTCAATACAGCTTGTTTTGTTCTCAATAGAGTTCTAATTCGACCCAAATCGAAGAAGACTCCATTTGAGTTATGGTTTGATAAAATTCCACCAGTTTCATATTTTAGAATATTTGGTTGTAAACGCTTTATTCTTAATACAAAAGACAATTTGGGAATGTTTGACGAAAAGGCCGAAGAAGGTATACTTTTAGGTTATGCGGCCAAGAGCAAAGGATACAGAGTCTTCAACAAACGAACCATGATCATCGAAGAATCAATCAACGTCACCTTTGATGAATTGAATCAAATGACTATCGATGACAATGACGAAGATCCATCTGTACCAAGCTCAACACCAGCTGATTCTCGACCAAGCTCAGTACTAGCTGATCCTCCTAGAGAAGATCCAGGAACCAGCTACCTTCAGAGTCTGCCGAAAAGATTAAAATTTATGGCTGATCATCCAAAGGATTTGGTAATTGGTGACATTACCAAAGGTGTAAGTACTCGTACATCCAGTAGAGATATTATTTCTAGTGTTGCATTCATTTTCACAGCTAGAATCCAAAACCATTGATGAAGCATGTAGTGATAATTTTTGGATAGATGCTATGCAAGAGGAATTAAACCAATTTGAATGGAATCAAGTTTGGGAACTTGTTCCCAAACCTATTGATCATCCAGTCATTGGCACCCGTTGGGTATTCTGAAGTAAACTTAATGAGAATGGTTTAGTGACTCGTAATAAGGCTCGACTCGTAGCTCAAGGATACAATCAGGAAGAAGGTATCGACTACGATGAGACTTATGCCCCAGTTGCGAGATTAGAATCCATTCGCATGTTATGTGCATTTACAAGTTTTCATAATTTTAAATTATTTCAAATGGATGTCAAGAGTACATTTTTAAATAGTTTTATAAAAGAAAAAGTTTTTGTAGCACAACCTCCAGGTTTCACAGATTTTAAAAACCCCGATCCTGTTTTCAAATTGAAGAAACCTTTATAGGTTTAAAACAAGCCCCTCGTGCTTGGTATGATCGTCTAAGCTCTTTCCTACTTGACAACGGTTTTTCAAAAGGCAAGGTTGACACTACACTTTTTATTAAGTCTTTTAATGGTAAGCTTCTCTTAATACAAGTCTATGTTGATGATATTATATTTAGATCTACTGATGAATCTCTGTGTCAAGAATTTTCTAAGTGTATGCAGAATGAGTTTGAGATGAGCATGATGGGAGAGCTGAAATTCTTTCTCGGACTGCAAATCAAACAAACTAACAATAGGACATTCATAAATCAAGCCAAGTACACAAAAGATTTGCTAAAGAAGTTTGATCTGGACAATATCAAACCTATTGGCACTCCGATGGCAACTTCATCAAAGCTTGATATTGATGAACAAGGCAAGCCTGTCGACACACGTAAGTATCGAGGTATGATCGGTAGTTTACTTTATTTAACTGCTAGTCGTCCAGATATTATGTTTAGTGTTTGCCTGTATGCACGTTTTCAAGCTAATCCAAAGGAATCACATCTGTGCGCAGTTAAGCGTATCTTTCGATACCTTAAGGACACTTCTTCTGTTGGCTTATGGTATCCCAAAACTAAGTCCTTTGACCTTATTGGTTATTCGGATGCAGATTTTGCTGGATGCAAAGTTGATAGAAAAAGTACCAGTGGCACATGTCATTTCCTAGGCAAAGCTTTAGTCTCATGGTTTAGTAAAAAGCAAAATTCTATAGCCCTATCAACAACAGAGGCTGAGTATATCACCGCAGGACGTTATTATGCTCAGATTTTGTGGATGAAACAAACCTTAGAAGACTATAATTTATTTTATACACACATTTCCATTTTCTGTGACAACACGAGCACAATTAATTTGACTAAGAATCCAGTATGTCACTCTCGTACTAAATATATCGAGATTCGACATCATTTTCTTAGAGATCAGCATCAAAATGGAGATATTGACCTTGTGTACATAGATACTGAAAATCAATTAGCTGATATTTTCACAAAACCTCTAGCAGAAGATCGTTTCAATTATTTACGTCAAGAATTAGGAATTTTGGACGTCAATAATGTTAATTAATTTTGTTTTATGATTATATTTCAATACGCAAAAACTGTGTTAGAAACAAGCCAATAAAGAGTCTGTCTGTCACCACAACTACGGTTGAAGCGAAGCGGTACTTAAGAGTTCCCCGGTGAACCTCCGCCAGCTGGGACAGTACTCCTACAGCTAATCTGAGACAGTCGCTGTGTAACGATATTTAATCCATAAAATAATATTAATTATATTAATTGAAGGTTGAAATTACTAATCTTTGAATTAAACCATTAAAATGAGTCAATGAAAAAGAAAGTGTTCCAAACCAACCCCAGGCGAATTCGGCCAGAATTCGGACTGAATTCGGCCCGAGTTCGGTTAGGGTATCAGGTTATATAACCAAAACCCGAGAACCTTTCTTCTTCATTGCTTCTAAACTCCACCATCACAGCACAGCAGCCGCGCGAAAAGCCCTAAAACCCTAGTTCTTCACCACTCCTCTTCTTCCAATCTACGTAGTGAAATCAATCCAAACTTCGGATTCGTGCGGAGATCGTTGTCCTCTACATCATATCAAATCTTGGGAGGTATAACTCCATATTTCCCCTCCTTTTAATTTCGTGCATATTTACTTTTATTGCACAAATGGCACCTAAGGGATTTAACCTCTTCAAGAGGAAGAAGACGACCAATCCTAGTGAGGAAGGTTCATCTTCGAATCCATCCACGGATTCCCTCTTTTCGCCAGTCCAATCGAGCGATGGCGCGTTCGACGGGTTTTATTTTCAAACCCTAGATCAAGCCCTTCTGTGGTATGGAGACTTCTCTATGAGATCCATATGCACAGGCGCTCCTATCAAGTGGACTGTGTTTCCAGAACATCGCCCTTACTTTGAGGCATTAGGGTTATAATATTTTGTTAAACTTTGTTTCCCAGTAGCAACTAATGCCATTAGACTTTTCTACTGCAATATCATATTAAACACGTTTGACGTAAGTACTCGTGTTGGCGGACTAGATGTTAATTTCAATGATGTCCTCTTAGCGGAAATCCTTAGTATTCCTAACGAAGGTAAACCGCTTGTTGATATCACCGAATTTGATTTCCCCGACGGCACGACACTTGCTAGTTTCAAAGCTAAACTCTGTGCACCAGATCGAGTTCGCTCTGGAAAGTTCAAGGCAAACAACTTGAACTTGTTTAATTATGAATTGCATAGCATCATCTACTCCACTCTCCTTCCGAAGTCTACTTTAAAGGATGATGTCACATCTCTTGAATTATCTGCTATGTATCACATTCTTAAGGGGATTCCATTTTCTGCCCCCAAGACCATTATCCAGATGATGGGACGTTGTCGTGCAAGAGATAGAAATCTCTCGTATGCGATGATTCTTCCACGCATCTTCCAGCATTTTGATATTGAATTGTCAACTTGTACTCAAGACCATGAGCCCAAGTTTTTTAAGTTATCTCGTCGTAGTATGACTGCTGCTGCTCCTCCTACTGCTCCTACTACTGCTCCACCTCCACCACCTCCTCAGCAGTATGCCATAACCTTTGAGGGCATACATCAGCATCTTTCGGATTTGCCCGTCTCGATGATGGATATGGCCTACGAACGTGAGTTCCGCGACGTCACTCGTTATCAGGCGATTGCAAATTCTCTAGCTGATCTCCGATTTGCTCAGACTGGACATTCTGTCGGTTCTATTCCTAGAGATCCAGCTTTCTCTTGTTACCGTTGTGAGGATGAGGCTGTTCATGCCTACTTTCTACCCGGTAACGCATATGATTGGTACTATTCTGACCGTGCTCCTCCTCGAGATTATGTCGGTGAGTTTTACACTGGCGTCCCTCCTCACCCTTTTGGCGCTGGTACCTCTGGAGCTGGTCCTTCTGGACATGCCGGTTATGCTGATGATGATGATGATGAGGAGATGTGATATGCTAGTTGATTTTTGAGACTTAGATATTATCTACTGTATACTTGGAAATGCTCCGACATTCCAAGTTTCTAGACTTTATTATCAGTATTTCTTTTGAGGACTTGTACTGGATATTTATTGATGTCTTCTGAACATCTTTTTATCTTTAGGGGATTCGTAGTTTATGTTTCACATCAGTTTAATTATTTCTTTATAACATCTTTTTCTATATTATAAACTGCCTGTGATATAATTCTCTGTTTTATTATAAACTGCTTGAGACAAATACATGCCTGTGATGTCATTCTAATTTCTTTACTATTTCTACCATTTGTCATGATTATTTTCTTGTGTTTCTTCACTGTTTGTTATTTATGCATTGATTGCGGAAGAGTTTTTCTCTTTTGCAATTATTTTGCTAAGTGACAACGGGGGAGAAAATAAAGATCTAACATTCTTTTTTGAAAAAATGCAGGACATGAACAATTATACTATTTTTGATTTCATTCCAAGCTTAAATGTTATATCATTCATAGTTTGTCAATTATCAAAATGGGGGAGATTGTTGGCCCATTGGTCATATGGTCAAACTGATTTTAATAATTGATCAAACTCTGTCTCGATATATGAAGCTAGTCAGGATATCTCGAACTCTTGGACATAATCAAGAACAGCTATCTACACAGTTCAAGACCGAAGCAATGTTTGCCTGTTCGAGTCTGTATTTTTTTGAGCAATGTATTTTTCACTTTATTGAGTCTAGGAATACGTTGTACACCGAGTCGTACTGGCAAATAGGCTATTCCAAAATGATTTTAAAATGTTTTTAAAATGTCCTTTGTTTTGAAAAACATTCGTATTAACAAAAGCTTCAAAAAGGTTTTCAAAAAGGTTTTCAAAAATCCCCAAAAACTATTTTTAAAAACCTAACCTAACCCTGACAGAACTCGGCCAGAGTTCGGCCAGAGTTCGGTTAGTGGCCGTTTTGATTTTTGAATTCTTCTGAACTTGGTCCTCCTTCAGTTACAGATTTGACCGAGATTTTCTCATAGAGTTCTGCCCGAATTCTGCCCGAATTCTGCCAGAATTCTGTCTTGGAACTCCTATAAATAGAGAAGGATTTCGATCATTTTAACTCACTCATTCACTTTCAATCTTCTCTCTACTTAAAGCTTTCAGTCTTACAAAGAGTTTTCTCGAGCTTTAATTTTCAGATCCCAAGCCAATTACAATCCTCTAGTCGATTTGCCAGTGCGGTGCGGTCTAGAAATTTCTGAGTGATTGTAATCAGAAGGCTTGATAGAAGAATACCTCTTCACAATTGAAGTTGGATGAGTTCTTCGTATCAAAGCTCGCGTTGTAGAAGTTGCAAGGACTTCGTAAGAAAACTTGCGGTTTTGTCAATAGTGGATTCAACTGGTAGCAAGAGTTCTACCGACTGGACTAGTCCTCAACAGAGGGAAACCAGTATACATCGCTGTCTTTGCGTTTTCTTTCTTATTTCTGCCTTTACATTATTCAGTTGTGATTATTATTCTGTGATCTTGCTGCTAACATTGTTTAATTAGCATTATTCCGCTGCCAACTCTATTCACCCCCCTCTAGAGTATTGTGCTTTACGATTTCGTTCCTACACATCTCACACAAAGATGAGTTGCAGAAAATAGAGATATCTCAACCGTATCCTCCTGAGTGGGAGAACACTACTTGCCCTCCTAAATACAAGTCGCTGACGCTGAACTTATTCGACGATTTGACTTCTCCTCGTCAGCACATGACGTACTTCAATACGCAGACCCCGCACTTGTCCCGAGACGATCCGTTCCTGTCGAAGCTATTTGTTAGCACCTTACAGGGGGTAGCCTTCGAATGGTTCTGTAGTCTGCCTGACGGGTGTATCAATTCATTCAAAGACTTGGAGAGGTTGTTCCTCAACAGGTTTTACGAGAGTGGCTTGCATGTTAGTATGTCCACTCTCATCGAGACCAAGTAAAGGAGAACTGAGTCCATCATCGCCTTCATAGAACGCTTCAGGCGGCTAGCACTGAAGATGCCCTTCGGCATACCAGACTAAGAACTTATGGATACTTGTCGGCATAACTTCCTTCATACAGTAAAGTTTTGTCTAGGTATACATAAGTACGATACATGGCCCACTTTTATTGGGGCCGTTGATGCTGCTGAAAATGACGTTCCTAACTTGGAACTACTGGGGTTGAAAACACCCAAATCCAAAGACAAGGGCAAGCATCTTCAAACTATCCCTGTTCGTTGGGGTAAGGGGAAAGAAGTCCTGAAAGTCGACACATCCAAAGGAGCTTCCAATTCTCAGGGCGCCTCTGACAAGCCTAAGGAGACCTTCTCCTTCGACGAAGACGATGTTATTACCATCTTCCACACATTGACGAAGGGTAATAAGCTGATATTGCCTCCACCAAGGCGTCCTGCAGAGGCGAGCCAACACAATGATCCTAAGTACTTTCTCTATTATCAGTACGTGCATCACTCCACCAAGGACTGCATCGTCCTGAAGAAGAAGATACAACAGCTCATTGATAGCCAAGTGATCAACCTCAAAGCTGAAGACAAGGTCGTATCTGCTAACATGATCTCTCTTCAGTTTGGTGACTTTTCTCCTACAGAAGTCCCAGACGACGTGGTCCCGATCCCCAAGGCGATGATGGAAGTCGTCAACCTACCATCAGCTCGCAACTCGACCTTGGTCCTACTCACAACTGGACGTGGTGAGATCATGTGGGTCCACCCGAACCTTGTCCAAGAAGTGACGCAGGGGGTAGCACTTCCTAAATCAAGAAGGGGTAAGAAATTCAAGCCATGCCATGTGGTATCCTCCCCCATCTACGAGGTTCTATCTGGCGAGACACGATCGGGGAAGACTTATCTCCGGACGTACGATCCCGTACAAGAAGAAGCACTACCTTCTCAAGCTCCTGTCGTCCCCACAAGCTCAGAAGCCGACCCGTCCAAGCCTCAGGCCACGGACAAATCCAAGCAGAAGGAGACACCGTTTGACAAATCTCTAAAGGCGCCAGCACCCGAAGGCATGGATCGACCCTACAACTTTGATATACTGGATCAGCTAGACAATACACCTGCCAGGTTGTCTCTGTTCAATCTATTACGACTCTCCAAAGAAACGCGGAAGGCCTTAAGTGAGGCATTGCTACATGCCGACTCTTACCTCGCTGAAGTCAAAGCTCCCATTGAAGATCTTGTCTCCTGCCCCCATTGCCATAGTACTATGGAAATGGTGCCTAACATCACCTTCTAACAAGAGGACATGCTACTCAAAAATAATCGTCATGATAGACCCCTGTACTATACAGGGTGTATCAGAACGATCAAGGTGGACCGCATGTACATCGATCCAGGATCCTCCCTCAGCATCATTCCTAGAAGTTTGCTTCAAATCCTGGAAATTCCTCTGCATAAGATATCCGCAACTAACACAACCATCATAGCTTTCAATGCCGGTCGAAGCCATCCGCTGGGCAAGATCCGTCTTAAATGCCAGATCGATGATCTCCGAACGGAGGATTCCTGCTATGTGATCGACGCCAACGTATCCTACAATATCTTGTTGGGACATCCATGGATATATGAGAACATGATCATCCCTTCCACACTTTTCCAGTGCTTCAAGTACATCAAAAACGACGGTGTTGTGAAGACGGAGTTTGCCGATGTCGATCCTTTCAAGGGCATCGAAGCTTACTATAGAAATTCGGTGCTTTACCAATCTCAACCACCAAGGATGACGGCAATGAAGCTGACAATAAAGCTGAAGCAACTCCATCCCCCAATAATGGTCCCCTGATTATCCGAGTCAAAGGACGTACTACTCTAAAAAGTACTCCAAAGTCTCTCACAATCTGGGTAAAAAATAAAAACCCTGGCAAGGTCAAGCGACTGACCATCACTCTCAGCAAGACACCCCGGAAGGAACCTACGGATACCCGTCCTTCCAATCCTGAAGAATTATCCTATGTGGTGAACTCGGCCAAGACTGTAGCTCCTCTTTCAGATGATGATCCTCTCAATGAGTATATCAATACTCAGAATAATGCACCTTCAGCGGATGATGTTATTCCTGAAGAAGAACTTGCATATTTCCTTAGTAAAGGTTTATCTTTGAATTACTTCGATGTTTATCAATCTGTAAACCATTACATAGATACGATATATGCCGTAGAGAATGGCATAGGACCACACCTCTGTATGTTGGTCACAACACCTCACCTGCGGGAAAAAAGTTTACCCTGAAGATATCCTCTACTTCATCGTTCCAGCCAGAAAGAAGGATGAAGAACTAATCATCTTTGGTCGTATAATTGGCGAGAGAAAGTTCGTTCCAGACTCTACTTCTCCCAAGCACAACACAGAAGCTGTACTATGACTCTGGAAAAATGTAACTTTTCCGGTATAGTTGGCAGGCCAAGAACATCATCCAAAATATGGGGTATGACACCAAAAGCGACGAAGGGCTAAATTACGGCCGAGGACGACGGTTGCTAATATGACACTTTGCTCCTCCCGGCAAACCCGAGAATTACTATCAACGAAGCGGTATTGGTTTGGGCTATGTCTTTCCTCCAACAACTCCCGAAAGATCAGATGATGAAGCATATCGTTGTTCTCATTCTTCTGATTCCATCCTTTGGGACTCAGACTCCAGCCACTCTATCCATCAATATGGTTTCTGCCGACCAAATTACAGACGATGTCTAATCAATCAAACTCGAACAATGGACGCAAAAGATAGACACCAGGTGGGAGCTGTGCTTCGAACAACGTGAACCATCTACCGAAGACGACGTCATCCAGGTCAATCTAGGAGATGAAGCACCCTTCAAACCAATCTTCATCAGCAAAAACTAATCTGACGATGAACGCCAATCTCTTATACAGCTTATAAAAGAATACATCGACGTCTTCGTATGGAGCTATGAAGACATGCCAGGCTTGGACCCTAAATTCGCCATGCACCGCCTGAACATTTCTTCTAAAGCTAAACCAGTGAAACAACAACAACGATGATTTTGACCAGACGTCATGGAAGCCATCGAGAATAAAGTCGAGAAGCTCATCGCCAGTGGATTCATTCACGAGGAACAACATCCAGACTAGGTTGCCAACATCATTCCAGTCATGAAAAAGAATGGTAGAGTTCGAGTCTGTATCGACTACCGTAATTTGAACTCTGTATGTCCAAATGACGAGTTTCCTCTACCGATCACCGATGTAATGATCGACAATACTTGTGGCTTCGAGCGGATGTCCTTCATGGATGGGTTCTCAGGCTACAACCAAATCAAGATGTTCCCCGACGACGAGAAGTACATATCTATTCGATCACCGTTGGGGGTATACTGCTATACGGTGATGCCCTTCGGATTAAAGAATGCAGGGGCGACATACCAGAGAACCATGAACACAATTTTTTGCAATCATTTGCGCAAAACTGTGGAGTGCTACGTGGACGATATCGCAGTCAAAAGTCGTCTCAATGGCAACCACCTCCAAGACTTGAGAACGGTGTTCGAACTAATGCGTGCACACCAACTCAAGATGTATCCAACAAAGTCTTTCCTGGGAGTCTCTAGCGGCAAGTTCCTTGATTTCGTCATCACTTCAAAGGGTATACATCTGGACCCGGAGAAAGTGAAGTCTATTCTTGACATACATCCTCCAAGAAGCCTCAAAGAGCTACGCGGACTACAAGGAAGGCTAGCCTACATCAGGCGATTCATTTCAAACCTTTCTGGGAGGTGTCAACCATTCACCTAGCTCATAAAGAAAGGCGTATCATTCGTCTGAACTGAACAATGTCAGCGTGCGTTCGACGACATCAAGGCGTATCTTACAAGCCCTCCAGTATTGGTAGCTCCAATAATGGGGAAGCCCTTCTTACTATATGTCCGCGCTATAGACCATTCTCTTAGCACCCTCTTAGCTCAGAAGAATGAAGGCAGCCATGAACAGGAAATCTACTACCTCAGCCGTACAATGGTGGGTGCCGAACACAAATACACACCGGTAGAGAAGGAATGCCTTGTACTAGTATTCGTCATCCAGAAGACACGCCACTACGTGTCTGGGCAGGCTATCCACATCATATCTAAAGTCAACCCTCTCAGAATACTCATGACTAAACTGGGTTCTCTCAATTCTCATTTAGCAACATGGGCAATTCTGTTGACTCCATATGATATGATCTTCGTCCCTCAAAAGGCAGTAAAAGGCCAAGCATTAGCTAATTTCCTAGCAGCTCATCCGGTGCCGGATTCGTCTAAACTCTACGATGAAATCCCCGACGAAGTGGTAGAGTCTAACATTGCAACTGAAAAAAATCCCTATTTAGCAAATGTTATTTGACGGCGCATCAAGAACAGTGCCCAAAGGAAACATCATGGCTGGAGTAGGTGTCGTGCTCGTGTCACCTGATCATCTGGTCATACACCGTACATATTCTCTCGTAGAATCATGCACCAATAATATGGCCGAATATAATGTAGGACCGTTGAGCACCTCTAGAGGGGGGGAGGGGGTGAATAGAGTGTGTGCGTGTGCAGCGGAAAATAATCACCAATTAAAAACTTAAGTAATAACTATGGCAGTAAATAGGAGACAGTAAATAAATGCAGTAAAGTAAGAGTCAAGAATTCAAACTCAGTGACACATCGATGTATACTGGTATCCCTCTGAGAGGACTAATCCAGTCTCGAGTACTCTTGCTCGATGTTAATCCACTATGACACAAGCTTTAACTGAGCGCTTACAACTCTTACAACACCGTGCTTGGCGACAAGTGCACGACCGACTTCACAACACCGTGCTTGGTGACGAGCGGACGACCGGCTCCAGAAGGCAATTGGAAAACTGGAACGTTTTCTGAATACAACCTCCGATACAACTCTTCAACACCAAATTCTAGATTAAACAGAAACTGTACTGGCTTGGCTAAGAGTCATAAAGGCTTAGATATGAAAGTAAAAGCTCAGAACACTTTAGATAGAGAAGAGAAGAGATGAAAATTGGATTGTTTAAATGAATGGTAATCTCAACTCTATTTATAGTATTTTTAGGGAACCGAACTCGGGCAGAGTTCGGGCAGAGTTCGGATGCTAGGATTTCGCATACGAATGTTGGATGCAGATTTGGTGGGAACTAAAATTCAAATAACCTAGACCGAACTCGGGCCGAACTCGGACCGAACTCGGTCAGAGTTCTGTCAAAGTTCTGCTGGTTCAGAACAGTAAGGAATAAACCAAATTTGCATAGGTTTTGGGCTTTTTGGAATTGTGGATTTTTGGGATACGTAGGTAGGCTTATTTTTGTTTGTGGACTGAGAAAAACCTAAGCCAATACCGATCTGATCAATCTCACATTTTTCCTAGACTCAATAAAAAGAAAAATACAGAATAAATATGAAAACCAATAGCCCGTTTGATGACGTCTTTTTCCTGACATAGAAGACGCATTTTTCCTTGACGGCAATCGTCCAAAGATAAACATATCTGAAAATCTGAATATCTTTCGGGGGCTTCGCCCCCGAACCCCTGACGGGGGGCGCTGCCCCCTCGACCCCTGTCCGCTGACCGGATAGGTCGTTAGGCGGTTCAGGGAAATCTTCTTGTATAACGCCGTCTTTGGCCCATTAATAATTCTCTATTGCATGTGTCCTGCTTTGTCAAGGCTTGATCATGCTTACTGCATGTCTACAAATATATGTTAGACGAAACATAATAATATGATGCAGTATGATACAATCATAACAATATGACATAGAACATTTAGGACAATGCTAAGTATAAGTAGCAACATGATAGGGATTACATGAATATTAGTGACGTCATTAGTTAAACTTAATTGATTAGCCATATTCAAAAACTTGATATAATCATTGGGCTAACATATAATTCTTTATTAATCGGCCTACAACTGGCGAAGCAACTGAGAGTTGACTATCTGGAAGCTTACGGTGATTCTAAGCTAATAGTTAGTCAGGTCTGAGGGGATTATGAAGTTCGTCATGAAGATCTCATCCTCTATCACAGAGAAACAATCGAGTTGGCATCTACTTTCGCTGGATTCTTTATCGAGCACATACCTAGACTACAGAATATAGAAGCAGATGCTCTAGCCGGTCTTGCTGCTTCCTTTACCGTTCCAACGAATACTCAGCAGTCGATCACAGTGTCTGGCCGAGAACTATTCTGTGTGAAAAATGCCTTGCATATTCATCACAGTTACGCAGCAGAAACAGACATCGATGCTAAAGACTGGAGATTTTCCTTCATAGACTACACTGTCTATGGAATTCTCCCCGAGGACCCGAAGGAAGCAGTATCCATCCAAAGGCGATCCTTCAGATTCTACTATGATACAGCTACCAAGATGTTGTACCGACGCTCTTATGACGGGCTACTGTTACGATGCTTATCAGACACAGAAGCCAAACATGCACTCCGGGAGGCGTACGATAGAGTTTGTGGTGCACATCAGCCAGGCCCCAAATTACAAGATCGTCTCAAAAGAATGGGTTATTGCTGGCCCACAATGATAGCGGATGCTGTTGAATATGCAAAGAAGTGTAGAGCTTGTCAGTTCCACGCCGACTTCATTCATCAACCTTCGGAGTTTCTACATCCAACGGCAGCATCTTGGCTATTTGAAGCCTGGGACATGGACGTCATAAGACCAATCAGCCCGCCATCCTCCAAGGGACATCGGTTCATCCTAGCTATAATCGATTACTTCTCCAAATGGGCGGAAGCTATATCGCTCACCGAAGTGAAGACGTCAAACATGATTAGTTTCATCAAACATCACATCATCTACCGTTTCGGCCTACCTCGCAGGATCATCCATGATAATGATCCACAGTTCGCAAGCCATGCATTCTATCAGTTCTACGATAAGAATCGAATATAGAACGTAGCCTCTACTACCTATAATCTAGCGGCCAACGGGTTAGCAGAAGCCTTCAACAAAATCATCATAAAACTTCTCAAGAAGTTCGTGTCTTCAAACAAGCACGATTGGAACGAGAAGCTTAGTGAATGTCTATGGGCCTATCGTACAATGGTCCGGACTCCAACAGGCAGTATGCCATTCTCTCTGGTTTATGGGAGTGAAGCAGTTCTTCTCCTAGAAATCCAGATTCCTTCTCTTCGAGTAGCCTTACCCAACGAGCTGACTACTAAAGAAAGCTATCGTCTGCGACTCCAGGAGCTCGAAGCGCTAGACAAAAAAATGCTTGTTAGCACAGCAGCGAATTGAGCTATAACAAGCACGCCTTTCCAGAGCCTTCAATCTTCCAAGTCGGTGATCTGGTCCTAGCAATTAGAAGATCGATGGTCATGACGCACAAAACAAAAAGAAAATTCCAGCCTAAATGGGAAGGTCCTTTCGTCATAGAATCGGTGTATTCCAATGGTGCATACCTGCTAACCAAGCCCGATGGTGACTTGCTCATGATGCCTATCAACGGCAAGTTCCTGAAGAAATACTATGTGTAACATTTTTTGTTCACATGTGTTCAGTCCTGTAAATGTACAATACAATGTTTATATGATTCAAAAAAATAACTATCTAAATATTATTCGTATTTCAAGAGTCTTGAATGCGCCCTGGATAATAGGTTCACTAAATATTTCCCCAGTGGAATCAATTTCGTTTTTTACTCCGTTTGACGAAAATAAGTCACGTCCCTATTACCTATGAATTATTTTCTGATAATTATTTTTCCAGTGAAATGATTATGTTTTGCCACGTCCACATAACCTCTGAGCAACGCATTCATCAAGGATAATCATGTCCCCACTACCTCTGAACTATCCAATCCCACTTAATGTTATGTATCTTTCCACGTCCATATTACCTCTGGTCAGATATAGAACATCCTATGCTATTACGTCCATATTACCTCTTCTAGCAGCTTCATTTCAACTTATTATCTATGTTTGAATCATTCGAACATAAAACGGATAATAGGCCCACACAAAAATTCCCCAGCGGAATACCCACCAGAAATATTTTTGCTACGTCCACATTACCTCTAGCACCGATATTTCACAAAAACTACATTCATTTCCGAAAAGATTCTTTATGTTGTACCTAAACGTCTATCAAGAGACAGAAAAAAGGTACAAGTGTCGTAAACGGCCAAAAAAAGAAGAAATTACAAAATCTATAGGATACACAGACGATTGATGCTGTCCTTCAGAGTTGCCATCTCGGCCTCAGACTTCACAGCAGCTCGGCGCCGTGCCTCCTCCTGACGAGCGACTTCATCTTCAAAGAGGATCAGACTCTGATCTTCCTCCTCCAACTTCACCAGATGTTCGTTTAAATAGGCAGAAGTGGTGGCAGTCATGGCAGCTTGAGACAAGTATTCCTCCTGTTCAGAAATCGCCACCCTCAAGTTAGCCTCCAGCTAGGAAATCTCATTCCTGATCTGCGCAATGTGATTGTGCTTCTCAGTGATCTACGTAGCCAACCTATTTTTGAGGCAGCACGGGCCTCACTCGCAGCATTGAACTGGCTGTACTGATCAGCCAGCTCGCCAATCTCCTGAACTAGGGCATCCTTCCTTGCCTGGAAGGTAACCCTCTCCTCCGTAAGAGCCGTCATCAGAGCGTCGTCCTCTGCATGGAACATTGACGTCGGACTCTACTGTTTGATGTCCCGGAATCGGGCCACCTGAACCTCTAGGTCATTCAGGACCTTCCTTAGAGTGTCGGCCCGCTCTTCATAGCCAGCTATGCTCCTGAGGGCCGCTACCTGACACTCAGCAACATCCTTCACAGGGGCGAAGGCGGCATTCCAAATCAAGACCCCAGGAAGCTTTATTTTTAGTACGGAGTAGAAAGTTTTGATAACTTCCTGGGCTATCTTTTCATCCTCGGTGGAGGTCGTTGGAGAAGAGGCTTGGAAAGTTCCTTCCACTTCCGGAAGGAACGCCTGACAAGAAGCCAAACCTGACCAAGAAAATAATATACATCAGGCACCAGAAAGAGATGGAGAAAAATACGAAAAGGTTATGATTTCGTACCTTCGGCTTGTTCAACTCCAACTTGGGCTGCACCATCAACCTTGGTTTCAGGGAAGCCAAAAGCAAATTCGAACCATTCGTGAAGAATAATGTCAAAGTCCCGAGCAGCATCGGGCCTAGTTTTTTCCACAAGCTCAGCTAGAACATAAGCAGACTCGGCAACCGCCCCCTCAACAGGCTACTCGACCTCTCTTTCTGAAGCCAATACCTGCTCATTAATAGCTCCCTCCACAGTAGCAGATTTGAAGGGACCGGGAACAACTTCTGTCCCTCCCCCAATGGCGGGGACCTTTGCCGTAAGGGGTTCTTTCTCCTTGTCTACAAAGGAACACACAGATGTGGTCAGCCTCACAAGGAGCACGTAAAATCGAAGTCTAAAGATTTCATCCGAAGTGAGACACAAAGGCAACGTACCCGCAGGAGGATGAGCCGATTGGACTTGGTTCTCATCCAGCTCTCTCATCATAGTTCCTATTGCAAACATGTCTCCCACAAATATGTCATAGGAGAGACTGATCTTCTGACCGCCATCGGGGTTTGGGCCTTCGTCCTGCTCACCCTGTCGCTCAGGTCTTACAACCGAAGAAGACCCGCCCTCATCCAACAGTCAAGGATGAGCATGAGACATTGTCGTCACCTCCACCTCCTCAGAGGAGGAGGCACCTACCTCAGCTGCGACTTTGGGGTCCTGTACAAAGGACAAACGCAAAGGTAAAAAAACTTCCAGGGGCTTGACCAGAGCGTCTACGGAGTCTAGGAAAGGGTCTACCTCCCGAGCGGCAACGACCTATAATGCTGTCAGCCGAGAAGACCTTTTGGGAGGAGGCGAGCTGGCACCCACGTCCGTATCCTTCTTCCTCCAAGAAACAAGCACCTTCATCCATTTTGGCTGTGGCCCCGGCTCGGAGGGGGCCTTCCTCTTTTAAAGAATAGTAGGAAGAGGTTCTTCAGGGTCCTCCCTCCGAGGCATTGCAATGATATGCTTTTCAACTACAACTCTCTGTTGCGATACTACAGCTGGTTCAATTGTGGGCACGACGCTTTCCTTCCTGCTACTCCCTATTGCACGTGCTCGTCCTATATCAGCAAGGGTAGGGGCAAGCTTGGTCTCCGATATAAAACTATGCTCACGGTCATACCCAGGAAAAAAGATATTGACCTGGATATAGAACTTGGCAGTAGCAAAGAGCATGTGAGTGTCGGGTTTATCTTCGGGCATGGTAAAAACTGCCCCTGTATATCCAGTATTATAGTAGCCCCATGCAAGCGCCTCATCGATTAGACTCCCTATCGACTTGAGATGGGGACTGGGATTGCCCAAGACAAGCTAGCTATAGCCAAAATGTCATGCAAAGCGGCTGGGCAAGTAAGGCTCCAGGAAAGCATGGTTCCTGTTCCTAAGTACGAGATGGGAAGGCCTAATGGACTGGAGCCAATAGAATGCCCCAACAAGGAGGCTAGTAGTGAGCGCTCCCTCATCTACTAGAGTGTCTCCCGTACGACCACTACTAGATGGAGGCGATACTCTGAAGAATTCATAATTCTACAGAAAACTCAAAGCTCTCCTGCAAGCAGAAACCCCTGTAATAGTCCAATCAGCGTCTCTGTACCTCCGAATGAAGGCATCGCATGCCAAAGAACCTGTCATCAGCCCAGCATTCATCAATTTGGGACAGTACAGTATCAGCTACCCCATCAGATAATGGAAGGGTAACTCGGTCCTAGTAAAGTCCTTCTTGCCCCCATATGTTATCGTGTTTGCAACAAAATGACGCAAACCCCGTTGGATGGCACAAACCATCGTAGGAAGCAATGCAAAACGGTGTCTAAAGGCCAGCCTTACAGCTGGAAGTATCATCTCCCGGCTGATTCTCTCAATAGTCCCTGAACCGCCAGGGACTACGCAGCTACGAAGCCATATCATCAGGAAAGCGGCAAGCACCGCCTCCTTTGACATCTTGAATTCAGTTTGCCTGAAGAAATGGTAAATCAGGGAGTTCCTCTCATGATCGTCCCTATTTTTGGTATCCGCAACTCTATGACTTGTCATCAGCCAATCTATCTCAGAGATTGTCAAAGGCTTAGGCGATGAGAAGAAGACTGGGTCATTTCCCCCTCCTCTGGTGAAAACATAGTTGGTCCAAGACTTCATATGAGGGTTGGACCCCTCGGTCTTACCCTTCTTCGTAGTCTGATGGCAGATGAAAAAAATGACAAAATAACTCTTTATACACATTCATCATATCAAAGCTCTCCTTCTCCAAATTTGAGATCTCTGCATTGCTAGGGACATATTCCGCATATGGCTCCGTCCCCCAGGGAAGTTTGGATACAGCCTGTATCTCATGAAGAGCCAAGCCCATCTCCCCGTCCGGAGTGACGAAGGTGCACGTATGATGGTTGTACAGCTCTGCCAAGGAGATAAATATTGGACAATTAACCTTGATGCCATACTGAGTGGCCCTGACGGCCTAGAAAAACCGGCAGCTTTTAGGGTGGCTTCATAAGTCGAGAACACCCATCCAGTAAGGTCGCTCCAGAATGAAATAGGATGTCTCCAGCCTTCCAGCCACATCTTCCCTTTGGGATATGACTCCTTCAATAGCATCAGGTTGGAGAGAGTCTCAGCAGCATATGGATGAAGATCAGTCGGGACATCGTTCAGTACAACACGTGGTTGTAGCCCCCTCATGGAGTAAGATGTGGGACCCTTGACATACTTGAATGTGTCCTTCTTTCAGTCACTAGAGTTGAACTGGATCCTGCCAAAAATAACTCTAGGCAATTCAGGAGTCAAGTCCCATTTCATTTCTCTGCACAGCTAAATCAGTAAACAATGACATAGGGTATTGGCGGTTCATTGATGGCAGCCCTATTCTTTGATCATTCAACGTAGTTACCAAAGACTCTTCTAGACATATCGTCGCATCTTCTTCAAATCCTATACTGTCGCCAAATAGAAAGTATGGATTCTTCCAACAATGCAACCCTCCGAGCTTCTCGTCATTTATCATCTGCTTCAGAAATGTTTTCTCCTGCTCAAAAATGGCGATCGCCCGCTCTGAAGGTTGATCATGACTGATCATTGCTTGAACATCGCTAATCATGTTGGTTATAAGGCTCGTGCCGAGAATGTGGCAAGCGAAGCCGAAAGGGATTCCGCCAAGCTCCGGGATAAACATGTTTACTGCAAGAGCCACAGGCAGAAAGAAAGTCAGACTTAGAAAAATTGCAGAAAAACTAAGTCTTGAAAAATCCTATGCGCCCAAAGGGCTATGTACCCAAAGGAATATCCGTCCAAAACAAGTCATATGGGCGCATAACATTTGAACATTGCGTGGGCGCATAACATGCCACTGCTTAGAGGGCGTATAACATGGCAACACGTGGACGCATAGCATACCACAGTGTTGGTGCATGACTTCTATAGGCGCATAGTAATGCTCACAGAAGTATGCTGCCTTAGGCCCAAGCGCCCTGGCAGAAGAAAAGTCCGAGCGTCGCAAATTAACGCTCGAAATTTTGTTTTTTGAAGCATGCCCTCACCCAAAATCGGGTTCTGGACTGTCGAAGACGCTGCCGCAGGGGGAAAGTCACTCGACGCAGCCCCCTTTCCCTTCTCAGATCTCTTGGCGACCTTGGGAGACATGATCCTCAAAGAAAGAAGACGAAGAGTTTTTCTGAAGAATTCAAAGAGAAAGGAATAATAAACTTTCTCTCTCCTCCAATGGTCTATTTATAGGCACGGACCACACTATGTGCCCCCCTGCTATATGCGCCCATTATGTTATATGTGCCCACTTCAGCCTATGCGCCCACGTGGAGAATCATCTTCCTTCACACTATGCGACTGTCCCTTATTGACGTAGACAACGTATGAAGGATAGACTGCTTCAAATTCCGTTCTGATAAATCTGTCAGTTCGGATGTCGAGGAAGATCTCAACAGTCGTATCTCTCTAACAGGCTGGCCAAACACTATACACCTAAAGAGAGACGTGCTATGTGCCCATTAGATCACGAGAAGACAATCCATGCTTCTTTCAAAGTATTTCGAACTTGTTCAAGTATCAAAAACTTTAAAGGGCGTCCTATAGAAGTATAAAAAAAATTCAGCAAATGAAGCCCCATGCACCCAAGTCAGTGTAGCTCCATGCGCCCAAGCCAGTGGAACTCCATGCGCCCAGCCAACGAAGCTTCATGTGCCTAGTCAGTGCAACTCCATGCGCCCAGCCAACGAAGCTTCATGCGCCCAGTCAGTACAACTTCATGCGCCAAGCCAATGAAGTCTCATACGCCCAGTCAGTACAACTTCATGCGCCCAGCCAGTGAAGTTCCATACACCCAAGACTAACTCTCCCGAAAGGAGGGCGCATAGCCGAAGACATGGCTATGCGCCCAAGCCTGACTCAGTCGAAGCCATGATCAACACGTGTACCGAAGCGCATGGCCACGTCAGTCTCCACGAGCTGTCGTACACCGAAACATGCGGCCACGTCAATGCCATGACCAACCCACAATCTCGCAGCCTGTATGCGCCTATGTCCTATGCGCACAAAGTAGGACTATGCATCCACATAGGAACCAGCGTGTTTCCCCATGTGGGCGCATAACACCATTCCAGCTCAAGAACGACTATAAAAGGGGGGCCTCTTCCTTCTTCAAACACACAGAACGGAGAATATTTTTAAGAGCCAAATTGCTGCACTTCTTGCCAGTAAGCCGAGAGTTAGCAATTTTCTTAGGTTTTCTTCCACTTTTGTAATCGGAGTGTCAACGGAGTAAAGGAGCAACTGTCGTTCGATCTCCATCGTCTCATTCCCTAGATTTTTTTTGTACTCGGGGATCCTCAGCGCAGGATTTCTCAGGCATACTCGATTTGTGGTGCCTTGGGCCAATACAAGAAAAGACAGTATTTTTCTTCTTCTTTTTTGTGCGTGTCCACATGCATTAATCTAAAACTCATCATTAAAGGCATCTTCTATATTCTTAGGTTCTATTTGAGAAATAAAAGCTATATTTGCTGCTATTTCAGAATCTCTAAGAGAAGAGCGTGTACTTATACCTTTTGATACATCACCTATAATGAGTGTCTCTGGATGATCTGGTAAAAACTTCAATAATTCAAATTTATGAGTCAGATCTTCCACAGGACTCTTATCGGTTTTTGCTTGTACACCTTCATCATCACTGTCGCAAGATCTGTGACTATTGAGCTCATCAAAAGTAACGTTAATAGATTCTTTAACAATCATAGACCTTTTATTGAAAATTCTATATCCCTTACTCTTAGCAGCATATCCAAAAAATATCCCTTCATCTGCTTTAGAGTCGAACTTACCCAAGTTATCCTTGGTATTCAGGATAAAACAACGACATCTAAAAACTTTAAAATAAGAAATATTTGGAATCCTTCCAAACCAAAGTTTATAAGGTATTTTTTTCGAGATGGGCCGAATTAACATCTTATATAAAATATGACAGGCTATGCTAACAGCTTCTGCCCAAAAATATTTAGAAAGATTATGCTGATTCAGCATGACTCTCGCCATTTCGCTTAGAGTACCGTTCTTTCGCTCCACAACACCATTCTGTTGAGGCATTCTAGGATAAGAAAATTCATGGTAGTATCCACTATCAACACAAAACTTTTTGAAATCAGTATTTACGAATTTGCCACTATGATCACTTCGGATACGAGTAATCATGAAGCCTTTTTTCATTTTGTACCTTTTTACAAAATAGCTAAAATTCAAAAATAGCATCACTTTTGTCTGATAAAAATTAAACCCAAGTAAAACGAGAGAAATCATCAACAATAACAAAAGTGTAGTGCTTACCGCCAAGACTAGCGACTCTACTAGGATCAAATAAATCTATACGTATCAACTGCAAAGGTCTAGAAGTACTTACAGCGTTAATGGATTTAAATGTAGACCTATGTGCTTTGTTCTTTTCACAGTCAGCACATACCATATCTATCTTGAATGGAGTTTCAGGGAGTCCTTTTACCAGCATCTTAGTGCTCAGTCGTAAGATAGTGTCCATATTAGCATGTCCTAGTCTCATATGCCATAGCCAGCTTTCATCTAGATTAGCTACTAGGTATCTTCCTGCATTATTAGTACTCTCCAGAAAGAAAACATAAATATTGTCTTCTCTAATCCTTCATATAAGGGATTACCAGATGACATATCATACATGGTACATTTGTCTTTTACAAAGTTGATACCATAACCATTATTAGCCAAATAACTTATGTTTATAGGTTATGTTTCAATTCTGTAACTAGACAAACGTCTTTTATTACATGATAATGAGATATACCAACAGTGCCATTGCCAATGATATCACCTCTCAGATTATTTTTGAAGGAGACGTATCCTTCTTTCTTCATCGATAGTGTGGCAAAAAAAGATGCATCACCAGTTATGTGCCGCAAACATCCGCTATCGAGAATCCACTTGCTTTTAGCATAAGAGGGTTGAGGGTCCACCTACAAAATAAGTAGATGAATCCTTTGGTACCCATTTACTGAAGGGTCCATATTGATTAGTCTTAGGTCTCTAAAATATAGTTTGATTGTCAACAAGTTTTCTTGCTAAAAAATACTGTGATATGTGTCCATGAGTACCATAATATGTGCAAGTGAGTTTTGAAACAGTGGTAGTGGAAACTGTGTTGACATACCTATTTGGTTTCTTTGAAAACCTATAAGTGAAAGCATGGTGATAATCGTGTTTCTTTCGTACTTTCTGAGTTTTAGTCCTCTTAGGTGTATGCTTAGCATTAGGACTAAACTTAGGTTGTGTTACAGGTATTGCCTGTTTGCCTAACTTGATTTCTAACTTTTTAGAAACCGCAAAATTCTCTTCATATTTAGCAGTCATGTCTAAGAGTCTTCGTTCTGTGACTAAGTGCTTCTTTTTCTCTATGTCATATAACTCTTATATTTTGACATAGTCTCTTTCTTTCTTATCAACTTTGAGGATAGCCTCATGATAGTCTACTTTAAGCTTGGCTATCTCTTCCGTGTTACCGTCAGTAGACGTCTCTTTAATGTCTTTAATAAGACTGGACAGTCTAGCTATCTCGGTTGTGTATGCCTTAATCTCTTTTCGAGATTGCTTATACTTGTCAAGCATATTTCTGTGTTCTTCAAGTAGTTTGCTATAGGCATTTTCTAATTCATCGAAAGTAAAATCGTCATACAAAGGGTTTAAGGATACCTTATCAAAAGCATTAAGACAGACATTGGCATTTTAGTAGGGTCTGTCTTCTTCCTCTGTATCACTAGCATCGCTTTCACATGTGTTAGCATACTTTCGACTGGTTGTTGCTTTTCTGCTTTATCTTGATCTATCGTATGGACTGCTTTTCTTCGAAGTTGGACAGTCCTTCTTTATGTGCCCTGATTTCTTGTATCCAAAGCATATTGTTTCGTCTTCATTGCTTTCTTCGATATCTCTCTTCCTTCTATTTGATTTCTTAAACTTTAGGAATTTTCTAAAGTTCTTCACTAGTAGGGCTTGTTCATCGCCACTTGATGATTCTTTCTCAGAATCATTGTATGTAGATTTTCTGGCTTGAGCTTTAAAAGTGATAGACTTTTCTTTTTGGGTTGCTTCTTTAAACTCTTGTAGATCAAGCACATGGGTCATGAGCTTGCCCATCAGTGTTTCCAGAGACATGGTGGTGAGATCGTTTCCTTTAATGATTATTGTTGCCTTTGGGTTCCAGTTCTTGGTTAGAGCCCGTAGCACTTTTTTAATCTTCTCATGATTACTGTAATCCTTTCCAAGAGATTACAAAAGATTAGTAATATCAAGGAAACGTGTGAACATCTGTGTAATTGACTCACCGAATTTTATCTTAAATGATTCATACTCCTGTGTTAGTCTACTGATTTTGGATTCCTTCACTTGGGAAGTACCTTCATGAGTTACCTCAAGAAGTTTCCAAATCTCGTGAGACGTCTTACAGGTTGAAACTCTGTTGAATTATGTTTTGTTAATTGCACAGAACAGTGCCTTGATGGCACGAGCATCTAGACTAGCCTTTGCTTTTTCAGCCTTTGTATATTTGTCATGAGGCTTGTCTATAAGCTGGCCATCAACTACTGTAGGTGTCGGTTTCTTATAACCGTCAACAACTATAGACCAAAGATCAAAGTCAATAGACTTTAAAAAGAAAGTCATCCATGTTTTCCAGTAGGTATAATTTATACCATCAAATAGTGGTCTATTTGTGGATTGTCCTTCACCGTTGAATATTGATTTCACGGCTGCCATATATACTCTCTGAGGTTTGCTATATTAGATTATAACATGCTCTGATACCAATTGTAGGACCGTTGAACACCTCTAGAGGGAGGTGAATAGAGTGAGTGCAAGTGCAGCAGAAAATAATTACCAATTTAAAAATTATAAACATATAACTATGGCAGTGAATAAGAGACAGTAAATACATATAGCAAGAGATAGAGAGAACAAACTCAGTGACACAGCGATGTATACTGCTATCCCTCTGAGAGGACTAATCCAGTCTCAAGTACTCTTGGTCGATCTTAATCCACTAAGGCACAAGCTAATTGAGAGCTTGCAGTCTTTTACAACGCCGTACTTGGTGACAAGTGCACGACCAACTTCACAATACCGTACTTGGTGATGAGCCCACGACCGGCTCCACAACAGAGATAATTTATGTACTTTAAACAACCTCTTTACAACTCTTGAGAACCAAAAGACTATAGATTGAAATAGATATTACTGGCTTTTGGGTAAGAGGAGTGTAGGTGTGATATGAAAACTTTTGATCGGATGAAAACACTTATTGAAGATAGAAGAGAAGATGAAATTGATTGAATGATTTGGAATGAGAAATTCTTTTCTATTTATAGGTGTTTTCTAGGACCGAACTCGGGCAGAGTTCTGGCAGAGTTCTGAGGCAAAGATTTCGCATTTGACGTTGCATGCGATTTGGAGACAAAAAATATTTAAATTTAATCTGACCGAACTCGGTCAGAGTTCGGACCGAACTCGGTCAGAGTTCGGATCGAACTCGGCTTGAGTTCTGTCTAGGTAAAATGTTAAACATTTGTAAAATATTATTGCAGAATGGAATTAAACTTTTTGGTAGGTGGAATATGAATAGGTTTGCTGTATAGAAAAGTGGACTATGATTAACCTAATCCAGTATTACCCAGTCGATCTTACAATTTATATCCTAGACTCAATAAAGATAAAATACATAATAAATTATAAAATAACTCGGACAAGATTCCAATAAAAGTAATCTTCAGACTGATGATTTACGTGCTTGCTGATGCAGTAGTACGCTTGTTGATATTGATTTCACAAGACCTGAAATGATTAGCAGCAGTTCATATATTTTGTGTATTAACTTAAGTTTATGTCGATTATTAAAATCGGGTGTGACCATGGAATGGGCCAACAGAAAGATTGTCCGGAGCAGCAGTCCTTAGTTTATGCCCAGCAGAACCCGAGACCGACATCCCCAATACTTCCAGCACCTCGGCCAGCAGCAGGAGTACCTCGTCTACCATTACCACCCCAGTCAGCATAGTTCGAGATAGCCAGAGCTCATGGTCCTGGACATAATTATGGACAGGTGTTCTCTCTAGCTGTTGAGAATACAGAGATAGAGGCAGAGACAGATGTCATAGCAGGTATGGTTTTAGTTACTTCATTTCCTACCATTACCTTGTTTGACACGAGAGCCACTCATTCATTCATACCCACTAGTTTTGTCACTAGACACAGTATTCCCATCACACCCTTATCTAAGAACATTAGAATCCTCACTAGAGGAGGAGTTGTACCTATTATTGGTGTTTGTAGACTTTGTCCTATAGCGGTATGTGGTAGAGAGATGAGAGTACGACTTCCTGTATTTCCTATGCCTAAGTTCGATGTGGTTCTCGAAATGGACTGGTTGAGCCAGCATTTTGCTCTTATAGACTGTCATAAGGGCAGTATCGTCTTTAGACCACAAAATACGACAGAGTTTGAGTTCACCAAGGAAGAAGGAGAGAGTTGTGATGCACCCATATTGGGGACTCACATGATGATGCAAGACACCCCTCAGTACCATGTCATCACTGAGTTCGAGGATGTATTCTTCAAGAATTTTCCAGGACTTTCACATGACCGAGACATTGAGTTTTCTATTAAGCTTATTCCCGGAGCCGAGCCTATTTTATCTCAAGTGTATCGTCTGGCACCCAAGGAGTTGGTGGAGATGAAGATGGAGATTGACGATTTACTAGAGAAAGGCTTTATTTGTGCCAGTGCGTCACCATG
This sequence comes from Iris pallida, assembly GCA_029216955.1. Taxonomy (NCBI): domain Eukaryota; kingdom Viridiplantae; phylum Streptophyta; class Magnoliopsida; order Asparagales; family Iridaceae; genus Iris; species Iris pallida. The sequence goes on along the minus strand of JANAVB010006800.1, from coordinate 6,237,324 downwards.
GGGAGCGCCCATTCTTTTTGTGCCTAAAAAAGATGGGACAGTGCGCATGTGCATAGACTACCGAGCTTTGAATGCAGTGACGATGAAGAATAAGTACCCTTTGCCGCGTGTAGATAATCTATTTGATCAGCTAAATGGAGCAAAAGTATTCTCCAAGATTGACTTACGATCGGGCTATCACCAACTGAAGGTCCGATAGGAAGACATTGCGAATACAACATTTCGCTCGAGGTATAGACACCACGAGTTCTTGGTCATACCCTTCGGTATGACCAATGCTCCCGCGGTCTTCATGAATTTAACGAACAAGATCTTTCACCAGTACTTGGACAAATTTGTAGTCGTCTTCATAGATGATATTCTGATTTACTCTAAGAGCCAAGAGGAGCATGAGCAGCATCTACGGATTATTTTGGGGACCTTGAGGAATAAATGACTTTTTGCAAAGCTTAGCAAGTGTGATTTCTTTCTCAAGGAGATTTTTTTTCTTGGGCGCATTGTTACTGGAGACGGCATATCGGTATATCATGAGAAGATCACAGCAGTCAAGGCATGGCCCACTCCCACATCAACTTCTGAGGTGAGAGGTTTTCTTCACTTGTGGGATATTACCGAAGGTTCGTAGAAGATTTCTCTCGAATAGCGGGGCCTATGACTCGACTAACTTGCAAGGATTAGGAGTTTGTATGGACGGATGAGTGTCAAGCCACTTTTGACGAGCTGAAGAAGTGATGATTGACCACTGCGTCGATCTTGACACCACCATCGGGCCCAGGAGGATTTGTCATCTACAGTGATGCATCCGGGAAGGGATTAGGATGTGTATTGATGCAGCACGGTCATGTAGTAGCATACGCATCGAGACAGTTGAGGGTACATAAAAACAATTATCCAACCCACGACCTAGAGCTCGCAGCGGTTATCTTTGCTTTGAAGCTATGGAGACACTACTTGTACGACGAGAAGGTGGATATCTACACTGATCATAAGAGCCTCAAATACGTGTTCATACAGAAATAGTTGAATATGCGATAGCGATGTTGGTTGGAGTTGATGAAAGATTACGAGATTGAGCTACATCATCATCCGGTCAAGGCTAATATGGTGGCAGACACATTGAGCCGTAAACCCATGGCACACTTTTTGACTATACAGAAGGATTTGATCAGAGACTTATAGCAGCTTGGTATTGAGGTAGTATTGCCTGGAGCAGTTGGCGTGTTAGCCAACCTCCAAGTGCAATCGTTATTAGTAGATCGGATCAAGGCGGCATTACTTATGATTGCTAGATTCCGACGACTTCGAGAGAGGACTGAGGCAGGAGAGCAGACGGGATTGAGGATTCATGTCGATGGGACATTGCGATGTGGTGATCGTATTTATGTTCCTAATGGAGAGTTGCGGCAGCAGTTGATGGCAGAAGCACACAGTTCAACTTACTCAATTCTTTCCGAAGGAACCAAGATGTACCGGGACTTACGGCAGTATTATTGGTGGCATAGAATGAAGCGGGAGATAGCTCGTTTCGTGGCCAAGTGTTTGGTATTCCAACAAGTGAAGGCTGAGCACCAGAGGACGGCCGGATTATTGTAACCGCTACCTATTCCCGAGTGGAAGTAGGAGCACATTACGATGGACATCGTCACAGGATTTCTTCGGAGTCCGAGTAGACGAGATACAGTATGGGTGATTGTCGATAGAATTACCAAGTCGGTCCACTTCTTACCTTTTAGAGTGGGACAGTCCACAGAAGTTTTGGCGAAGATATATATGAAGCAAAAAGTGAAGCTACATGGCACACCAGTTAGCATCGTGTTGGACTGTGACTCGAGGTTTACCTCACACTTTTGGAGGAGTATACAGGACAGTTTGGGAACGCGTTTGAAATTTAGCACGTCGTACCATCCGCAGACAGACGGCCATTCAGAGCATACGATTTAGACGCTAGAGGATATGCTAAGAGCGTGTATGCTTGACTTTGGCAGATCATGGGAGGACCACCTTCATCTTGTGGAGTTTTTCTACAACAATAGCTTTCAAGCGAGCATCCAGATGGCTCCGTTTAAAGCATTATATGGTAGGAAGTGTCGATCTCCTATCTGTTGGAACGACATCGGAGAGCGACATATATTGGGACCCGAGTTGGTTTTAAGCACAGTGGAAAAGGTAAAGAAGATACAAGACCACCTGCGAGCAGCGCAGGATCGACAGAAGAAATAGACAGATAATCGTCGTCGACCTTTGGAATTCAAGGAAGGCGACCATGTCTTCTTGAAGATATCCCCCACTAGAGGCACGATTCGATTCGGAGGACGTGGTAAGTTGAGTCCAAGATACATCGACCCTTTCGATGTTTTGGAACGGGTTGGAGTGGTGGCCTACAGTTTGGCATTGTGCCGTAATTAGAGGGAGTACATGACATGTTCCACGTGTCTCAGCTGAGAAGGTACGTGGCAGACAGCAATCATGTGCTTGATCACTCCAAAATCACAGTTGGACCGAGTTTGTCATACGAATAGCAACTAGTTGGTATCGTCGATCGCCGAGTGAAGGTGTTGCAGAATCAGTCTATACCATTGGTTCGTATGGCATGGAAGCATCACTCACCAGGTGAGTCTACTTGGAAACGCGAGGACGACATTCAGAATCGTTATCCGTATTTGTTTGACAACAACGGTATGATTTGCACATGTTAGTTCCATATAGTTCCTTGCATTGCATTGCATCCCCCTACCTTAGTTTAATTTCGAGGGCAAAATTTTCTTTAAGTTGGGTAGGATGTAAACCCCCATATTTTATTCCTAATTATTTTAATATTTTAATTATTTTGGTATTAATTTATTAGTTTTTAGTTAATGTATGTATATATATAATGTATATGTGTGTATGCTTGTACATTATACTACTAAACACAGTCTACTTCATAATTTAGAATTTTAGATATTTTTATTTATATTTTAAAATTTTTTTAAAGTACTAATTGTTTTATAGACCTCGAATACATAGGTATATATATATATATATATATATATATATATACATATATATATATATATATATATATATATATATATATATATATATATATATATATATATATATACTTGAGCATCTCAGTCCGCTATGGGGATCGATCTCGTCACCGGCGGAAGGAGCAAGAGGACGAAGCGTACAGCGCCGAGGTCAGACGATGTCTACCTCAAACTCCTCATCAAGCTTTATAAGTTTCTGGTTAGGAGGACCCAGAGCAGCTTCATTGCCGTGATATTGAAGAGGTTGTTCATGAGCAGGACCAACAAGCCGCCGATCTCGCTCAAGAGGCTCATCACCTTCATGAAGGAGAAGGAGGACAAGATTGCGGTCATTGTTGGCACTGTAAATGATGACAAATGGGTTTATGAAGTCCCAGCAATGAATGTCGCTGCATTGAGGTTCACAGAGACTATAAGGGCAAGAATCCTGAAATCGGGGGGGGGGGGGACTGTTTGACCTTTGACTTGCTTGCACTTAGGGCACCACTTGGGAAGAACACGGTTCTCTTGAGGGGCCCAAAGAATACCAGGGAAGCTGTGAGACACTTTGGTCCGGCCCCTGGTGTGCCACACAGCCACACAAAGCCTTATGCCCGCGCCAAGGGAAGGAAATTTGAGAAGGCCAGGGGAAGGAGAAACAGCAGGGGTTTTAGAAACTAAGTCCATCTATATTTGATCATTTTTGAATGAATGAATTCATGTTAGAAGCCCCCATGACCCACTTCGGATCCCCCAGATGGATTCTGACATGGCCCTCTAACTTGCTCGAAAAATCGAGACAAAGTTGGAGAAAAACTATTTTTCTGAATGTTGAAAAACAGTTTTAAAGTACCAACTTTGAAGCCGTTTTTCGGACTGATTACTAAATAATTTGTCAAACTAATTAAAGACAGTCAAAAATAATATATACGAGATTGTAACGCACCATCTGGAATCACTTTTCATCCAGTATGTAAAAAGTTACACTTGGTTAAAGTTTCACGAAAAACTGTCTATTCTGTTTTCAAAATTTAGAAAAACTTTCTGATACGGCGTGCGCCCCGACAAATCGGGTGATGTGGTCATGCACTATATACATTGAAAGGCGTGTATGGATATTACCACGTGTGGGAACTGATGAAACTCGATTTCTTTGCATGTGCGTGACGAAATCAATGCGTACCCGTCAAGCTACCCCCGTATCGACATTTTGCAAACTTGGTCATAACTTCATGCACGTTAATCGGATCGACACGAAACTTGTGCCATCAGGACCGTATAAATTTTTTGGTCCTCTTTGCCAAGTTTGGTCCGAATCTGAGATAGTTAATTTGAGCACCAAATTTGGCGGGCCCGCAATCTAATCCAAAGGGCAATTTTTTGTACGGCTCATCGGAATCCAAAATTGGACATACCTGTAGGAGCGTAAAAAGTGCTTCAAAGAAAAAGTCATCTCATTCATAAGTGGCCTACTTTACGCCTAATAGAACGGGTAATTTCTTTACGTCCAAGACAAGGCTAATCGTGTTACGCCTAAGCAGATTGATCATTTTACGCTTGGGTCTACATCGATGATTTTACGCCAAAGACAGAGCAGCCTCTTTTACGCTGGACAAAGCTGTCAAATCTCGCATTTAATGCAAACTTTGACATGAAGATATCAATGATGGCATTTACCACAGAATCCAATGGAATTTGTCTTATACAAAGACCATTGTTGTCGTTTATAGAGATCGAGCTACTTTACGCTCACTGAATGGTTTCTTTTACGCACGGAGTTTTACATGAGTCCTTATGCTCATAAAAAACAATATGTGCGTGAAGTCTATTTGAGCCATTTTACGCTCAAGGTTATTCAATAACCACTTTACGCTGGAAACCTATGACAGAGCTAGTTTACGCTCATCTCACTACGCCCAGAGGATATTAAGGCTATTTACGCCCTATTCTTTCTGGCTAGTTTAGAACGTGGTTTGCCTACGTGGCCTTCATGCCACATATTTCGAAGAACGTGTGTACATGTATCCTATTCTTACTGAAATGATGGGACGCGTGTCAACATACGCAAAGGATGACTCTGATCATGGATGGCAGTTGTTAGTGTAAAGACAGATTTTGATGCTCTTTTACGCACGGAAGCCCCAGTCTATAAATAAACTCATTTTTCTCATACAATAGACAGAGACAGGAGAGAATAGAGAGATCAGAACTTCGAGATTTTGATTCTCCAGAGCATTCTTTTTCAATCTTTCTTCCAGAACAGAGTGAAGCAAAGCAGGAAAGCATTCGGCCTCGCCATCAGTGCCCAAGTGCGTCGATACCTTTCTGGTGACTTAGTTCTTCCAAGTTGTTCTACTTCAAGCAGCGATCTTCATCATCATCATATGGTCCAAGGAACAAAGTGATCATTTACAGATCAGACTTCCATAGCAATACTTTCCCAAAATCAAATTTGTACTTCTTGTACTTTTTCTTGTTTTATTTTCAAAAGCCAATTCCTTCCAGGCTTTTTGTTAAGTGAAACAAAAATGGCGACTCTGCTGGGGACTACCTTCTCCTCTGACGAGGAGGTGATTGCTCAATATGATGATGTTTCGGTCGATTCGACCAAGAAGACTCTGGTTGTGCACTTCGACCAGACTGCCTATGAAGAAATGCTCCGAACTGGGGGTGGTTCTCGCCACTCTAATGTTCAAAAGTCTCGCAAAGCGCAAAAAGTTTGGATTCCCAAATCCAAAGCGATTTCCGATCTCTCTGTTGCTTCTGATGACAAGGGAATTCTTTCCACTCCTGTCGTAGGGACTCCCGTTCGTAACGAGGCAGTCTTTACTTCAGAGTTACACTCAAAGTGTGACGATTTATCTTCCGTTTGTAACGGTGAATATAATCAGGTTTCAAGCCCAGTACGTAAGAATCAAGTTTTACGCTCAGTGGGTAAGAACCAAGTTTTACGCTCAGTACATAAGAATGAGTCTCCCATTTGTAATGGGGCAGACTCTAAAGTTTGTGCTTCTGGGTGTAAGAATCAGTCTCCCGTCGGTGACGTGGTAGGCCCAAATAAATTACGCTCCTCGCGTAAAACAAAATCTCCCGTTTGTATCGTGGTAGATAACAAAACTTTACGTTCCATGCGTAAAGATAAGTCTCCTGTCTATGACAGTGTGGATGAAATTCACAATGATGTTCACACATCTAATGTGAATGTATCTAAACGTGTGCAGCATAAAAATGTTATTGGTAAAGCTCCTGTCCTACACCAACAACCTTCTTATACTGCTTTACGCAAAGTACCAAACTTACAAATTACACGCCAAGAAAATGGAGTCCTGCGTGCTAAATCTCAAGATTTACGCACACAACTCCAAACGCGTAAAAATGTACAGTTTGGTTCTGCAAATGCAGCCAGTAATCTTCTTTATACACAAGGGACTAGACGTTTTTCTACGCCATATGTAATAAAGAAGAATACTTCATCCACTCCTTCTGACTTGCGCGAATTGCTAAAGCAAAAGCGTAAGAATAGACAATCTCCGGTGATATTGTCCCAAGAAAAACATCATTGTGAATATCACCAGGTTGTGATCAATTGTTGTTGTTCAGCATCAAAACGATCAGTTTTTGATCGGTTGAGTTTCAATGCGCCTCCACATCAAACTGAAGACCGAGAACATGAGTTGCCATATGTGTCAGTCAACATGGCATCTCATACTAACAGAGGACGACAACCAAGACGGAACACGTCCCAAACTCCAGGTCAACAACAGTTCAACAGGCTTCTTGATTCCTTTGAAGGAGTATATCAGAATACTCGGTCAAGAAGGCAAAGACTATTGCAGACTTCTGACTCGGAAGCTGGGGGTACTCAATCTTTTGAGTCTGATACCGATAGTGTGGACTCGTACTTCTATACAAATCCTTCTGTATCTTCAAGGGAGGTCGAATCCTACGCTGTTGGGGATGAACCAAAGACATCATCTGTTAATACAGAGCAGCGTCTCACCGCCGTTGAGCAATCACTGAAGGATATGCTTAATATGGTGCAAAGCATGCATTAAATAATTTTGAATCAGCAAACTGCTCAGCCGATAGTAGTGATACCGGTACCAGTAATAGCACAAACTCAAGATAGTCAAGGGGATGAAATACCTTTGAACATTCAAGAACCTGCAGCTAATCAAAATTCTGTATCTCCGGATCCCATCATTCCTGAAGATGTACCACTTCCAGTGGGGGTCATGGTACATCTAACGACTACTCAGTCAAATGTGCTTCCTCAAACCAGTGAAGCCATTCAAGCAGTGCGTAAACTCAAAGCACAATTTGAAGTTTTGAGGCACAAAGATCAGCTCCAGAGAAAAATGATGCTCTTCTCACTCGAGTGTTCATCGGGTGCCTCACGGGTTCAGCTTATGACAGGTATCGTAGCTTACCCGATAATTCTATTTCGTCTTTTGACGAGTTCAAGGCAATGTTTCTCTCCCATTTCTATGAAGGAGGTATGGACATGAACATGTCCTCCTTGATTGAAATTAAACAAAAGGAGAAAGAAGATACTCGGACGTTCATTGAACATTTTTGACAAGCTACTCTAAAGATGCCTCCTGGTATGCCAGATTCAGCGTTGATTGATACATGCAAGATGAATCTGCGACCATCCATTGCTGTCTTCACGGGTTCCCAATTCACAGATTGGGCTTCGTTTATCATAGCAGCAGTTTCTGTCGAGACCAACGGTAGGTTGGCTCGTGAACACGGGATGATTTTCGCTTCAGAAGACAAAGGAAAGAAAAATAATCCTGGCAATAATCCTGGCAATCGTAATGTGAAGGGAAAAGATACTCTTATGGTTAACCTTTCCAAGAACAAAACGACGCCAAGTAATCAAGAATCTTCCAGGCCAAAGGAAGAATACTCCTTTGACGAAAGTGATATCCCAGGAATATTTCAATGTCTGGTGAAAAGTGGTAAACTTCAGATTCCAGAGCCAAAAAGGCCTAATGAGGTGAATCTGACGGACAATCCCAAGTATTGTATCTATCATAGATACATTAATCATCCTACAAGTGCTTGCTATGTTTTGAAAAAAAAGATCCAAGAACTGATAAATGGTGGTGCTATCACTTTAACCAATGACGACCATACTGTCACAACTAATATGGTTTCTCTTCAGTTCGGAGATTTTCCTCCACAGCAAGTCCCAGATGGAATTATTCCAATTCCGAAGGCGACGACGAAGATTATGAATATCCCGCCTGCCAGGAAAGAAAGTGCAGAATTGCTGCCGCTCATATTGAACAATGGTGAAATCATGTGGGTACATCCTGACTTAGTACCTGAGTTGGAAAATGAAGGTAAAACTTTAAAATCCAAGAAAGGTAAGAAAGTCAAAACCTGCAACATGATTTCTCATGTTATTCCAGAGCCTGATGACTTGGATCATCTATGGGATGGCCTTCCTCTTGAAGATAGACTGAAAAGACTAAACATCTGTCCTCCAGGTCTAACTCCTCCTACCAAGCTCAAGCTTACCCATCAGCAGTGGCTGGCTATGAATAGTGTTCCTTTATACCGGGCACAACAAGTCTTTGCTGCTTATGAAAGAGCTCCAACCGGGATTTCTTCTCGTATCCCAAATCCTTCCCCTCCCTTAACTACAGAGACGTCTATGCTTCATTCTCCTGTAGTTGCAGAGGTTCTTTCCTCTTCCTCTGTTGAAGCACCTGTTAAAAGTTCACTGCCTATCCATTTGTATAGTCAGCAATCCGTCCTTCTCATGAAGAAGATGGGTTACGACTTTCAAAAGGCAGAAGGTTTAAACCATGATAAAGGAATACGTCTTTCTTTACAAATTCAAAATCAGAATTCCACCGCTGGATTGGGTTCTGAAGTTCCTCGTAACAGCTCTCACAAAAAGAAGGCTAAAGAAAGAAAGACTAAATCCTGTAATATGGTACTTTCTTCTCCTGAGTCTGAAGAAGAAACTTTTGCTGGTACAAGATCTGGAAAAGAGTACCACAAAGACTATGATGGATGCAATTGAAGCAGAAGTCAAAAAGCTAATTACGTGTGGCTTCGTTCGTGAAGAACAACATCCGGATTGGGTGGCCAATATTGTTCCTGTTATGAAGAAGAACGGAAAAGTTCGAGTTTGTATAGACTACCGAGATCTTAATACAGCTTGTCCAAAGGACGAATTTCTGCTTCTCATTACTGATGTCATGATAGACAATACATGCGGTTTTGAACGTATGTCTTTCATGGACGGATTCTCAGGATACAATCAGATCAAGATGCATCCAGAAGATGAGAAGCATACATCTTTCGAACACCCCTTGGGGTTTTCTGCTATACAGTTATGCCGTTTGGTTTTAAAAACGCCGGTGCCACATATCAACGGGCTATGAGCAATATCTTTCAAGAACATCTACGGAAAATAGTTGAATGCTACGTAGATGACATTGCTGTGAAAAGTCGGTCAAAGAATGATCACATTCAAGACTTGAAGACAGTATTTGAATTGATGCATCAACATCAATTGAAAATGAACCCTACTAAGTCTTTCTTAGGGGTTTCCAGTGGCAAGTTTTTAGGATTTGTCATCACCTCTCAGGGCATCCATGTTGATCCTGATAAGGTTAAAGCAATTCTTGAAATGCGTCCTCCTCGTAATCTGAAAGAACTCCGTGGCTTTCAGGGCCGTATTGCTTATATCAGAAGATTTATATCTAATCTTTCTGGGAGATGTCAACCTTTTTCCCGTCTATTAAAGAAAGGAGTATCTTTCATCTGGGATGAAGCATGTTAAAAAGCCTTCAATGACATTAAGCAATATCTTACAAACTCGCCTGTTCTAGTACCTCCGGTGATAGGAAGACCATTTTTGCTGTATGTTCGAGCCTTGGATTATTCACTTGGCGCTCTTCTGGCACAGAAAAGTGATATGGGTCATGAACAAGCAATATATTATCTGAGCAGAATGATGGTCGGAGCTGAACATAGATATACTCCTATGGAAAAGGAATGTCTAGCTTTGGTTTTTGCCGTCCAAAAGATAAGGCATTATGTCACTGGACAGACTATTCATGTTATCTCCAGAATAAATCCCATTCGGGTATTGATGAGAAAACCTAGCATTCTTAATTCCAGGTTAGCTACCTGGGCGATGTTGCTCACTCCTTATGACATGGTCTATGTGCCTCAAAAATCAGTGAAGGGCCAAGCGTTAGCTGATTTCTTAGCTGCTCATCCTGTACCCGAAACTTCGAAGTTATATGAAGACATTCCAGACGAAGTAGTGGATTGCAACATGGCTTTGAAGAATGACATATGGCAATTATATTTTGATGGAGCATCACGTGTGGGACCTAAAGGCAATATTGTCTCTGGGGTAGGAATCGTTTTGGTGTCTCTTGACAAAATGGTTATATACCGTACCTATTCTCTTAATAAGCCATGCTCTAACAATGTAGCAGAATATAATGCTCTATTGATTGGTCTCCAAGTAGCAAAGCAATTGGATATCGAATTCCTAGAGGCTTATGGAGATTCACAATTGATCGTCAATCAAGTTAGAGGGACTTATGAAGTCAGAAATCCTGATCTCATCCCTTATCATCTGGTGGTAGTCGAGTTGGTCCTTTCATTCAAAGGATTCTTTATTGAATTTGTGCCACGTTCTCAAAATATGGAAGCTGATGCTCTTGCCAGCTTAGCTGCAGACTTGGCTGTCCCAATCTGAAGGCAAAACACAATTACTTTGTTAGACCGAGACTTGTTCTGTGTAAAGAGTAATCTGTATATTGAACAAAGTTATGTTACAGAGGCAAGTTCTCAGCAGAAAGATTGGAGAACTCCATTCATTGATTATGCAGTCCATGGAATTTTGCCTGAAGATCCTAAAGAAGCTACGTCAATTAAGAGACGATCGTTTCGATTCTATTATGATTCGTCATTACATATGCTGTATCGTCGTTCATATGACGGACTCTTGCTGCGTTGTCTCTCAGAGAGTGAAGCTAAACAAACACTACGTGAGGCTCATGATGGTGTCTGTGGTGCTCATCAACCAGGTCCAAAGTTGCAAGATCGCATTCGAAGAATGGGGTATTACTGGCCCTCTATGATAGCAGATGCTGTAGACTATGCCAGAAGATGTAAAGTATGTCAGATTCATGCAGACTTTATTCATCAACCTTCTGAATTTCTACATCCTACAGCAGCCTTTTGGCCTTTCGAAGCATGGGATATGGACATCATTGGTCCTATTAACCCCCCTTCTGTCAAAGGGCATCGGTTTATACTAGCTATAACCGATTACTTTTCGAAGTGGGCAGAAGCAGTTCCACTTGCTGAAGTGAAAACATCTAATGTAATCAGCTTCATTAAACATCATGTCATTTATCGTTTCGGGATTCCTCGATGAATAATTCATGACAATGGACCACAATTTGCCAGCCAGGCATTTTATCGGTTCTATGACAAAAATCGAATTCAAAATCTGGCTTCTACGGCTTATAATCCAGCTGCTAATGGCTTAGCTGAAGCCTTCAACAAAAGGATCATCAAACTTCTTAAAAAGTTTGTCTCTTCTAATAAAAGAGATTGGAATGAGAAGCTTGGAGAATGTTTATGGGCATATCGAACAACGGTCCGAACTCCTACTGGTTTTACACCATTTTTACTGGTTTATGGATGTGAAGCTGTTCTCCCATTGGAAATCCAGATCCCTTCTCTTCGAATTGCTATTGCTAATGAGCTAACTACAGAGAACAATGATCGCTCATGACTCCAAGAACTTGAAGGATTGGACGAGAAGCGTCTTCAAGCACAACAGCATATTGAGCTATATCAAGCCCGTATATCTCGAACTTTCAATCGTAAAGTCAAGGAGAGGGTATTCAAAATTGGCGAGCTTGTGTTGGCTGTTCGGAGACCAATGGTGATGACTCATAAAAGCAAAGGGAAATTACAAGCGAAATGGGAAGGCCCATATGTAATTGAGTCCGTGTTCTCCAACTGTGCCTATCGGTTGTCAAAACCCAATGGAGACCTACTCATGTTGCCGATCAATGGAAAATTTCTCAAAAAATACTATGTATAAAAAAAAAGAGAAGACAGAACAAAAATAAAACTTCTTTTATTATTTTTGTTCAAGATAAAAGATTAAAGACGAGGGCCACTCCCTTCCTTATTGAATACATAGTCAGCCAATGCATGGAAGACATCGTTTCCCGAACTCACGAAAAATTTGCAGACGGCCATCCTCAATGCTACTTCTTCAAGAGTTTTTCCTGGCTCTATTAAGAAAGCAAAGATGTCTTGAGATGGCTTGGGCATAGAAGAACTGTTGCCTACTTCAGTCGGGCCCGTCACTATTGGTTCAACGGGGTGTGTCTCGACGATGTCCTCAATGTTTCTGCAGACTTCATTCTTTTGCTGTGCATCCTCGGAAGACATTTTCAAGTGAGGAATAGAAATGAGAATGAAATGATTACAGAAGATTTATCGCCTATTTATAGAAGAGCACTATTGATGAACCGGTCTTTGAAGATTTAGAATAAACTTTCCATTTCCGAAAAGACTCGACTGTTCATGTTACCAGGTTCATCCATTTAATTATGGAATTGAATCGTCCTTTCTGTTCCCAAGAAATACGTTGATTCGTCCACCGTTTTGGCATCTCACAACATCTGTCTTCTTATTCCCCAGCTACCAAGGTTTGGTTAAGCTGACTTCTTGTTTCCGGGGAAAGGGATTTTATATCTCCTATATCAATTGATTAGAAAGTGGGATTCGCTATTTATCATGTTTCCATGACCTCTGAATAAATATTAAATCTACTTTCTTTTCCTATCTATCACTTCTATTTTTGACCTCTGCATAGATATTAATCTAATTTTCTTTTGAGTTCATATATGCTATTATGTCCATATTACCTCTGATAGTATCATATACTCTAAAACAGAAAAAAAAAATTTCATTTATCTACCATCTCCATATTACATCCAGATAGATACAAATCATTGATCATAGAAGAACCATCATTTTTATTCCCATATCATCGAAAAGTCTATTACATTTCTTAGACTTTCTCATAAGTTATAATAGAAATCTTTTACATTCTTGGATTTTCATTCTATACACCAACGAAAACCTAATAGAGATCTATTTCTTCTTTGGATCTTCTTTGACGGGTTCGTTGTTGGTGGCAGTTCCTGACTGTCTGAGTTCCGGTGACGACCAGAACAGCAGGAATCAAACTCTGGTCTTCTCTCTCAGAAGAGAGGAGAACCCCAGAGTATGGCAGCCCGAAGGCGTGTTGCTGCCAATACAACTGGTGGATTAGGAGCGGCCTCTCAGAGGAGATAGGAACGTATCCATCATTGGGATATAATTCCTAGTTCTGCCGTGAAAGGAACTCTACTACCCGATTTCTCGGGGTAGAGTTGACTCCACCATCCAACTCTCCATGAATAAAGGCTCTTCCTACCAACAGAGGAAGACCCTTCTATTCCATGAAGAGTTCTGAGTTGTCTGATTTGCGCATCAAAAGCGCATGAGCTCCCTGATGTTGATGTCAGAAGAACGCTCTCCACAGCGTCAAAGTCACCAATGCCAGTTCTGAAAAAGCTCTTCAGCCAGGCTTCTGCAGAAAACAAAGAAGAAGAAGTGTCATCAAATGCGTATTGAACGCTAACTAAAGACAGATGGCAAGGCTTTTACGCCAATGTTTCAGCAAGGCTTTTTACGCCGGTGCTTCATAAAGGCTTTCACGCCATTTGCTTCAGCAAGGCTTTTTACGCCATTGTTTCAGCAAGGCCTTTTACGCCAATGCTTCAGCAAGGATTTTACGCCAATGCTTCAGCAAGACTTTCACGCTATTGTTTCAGCAAGGCTTTTTACGCCAATGCTTCACAAAGGCTTTTACGTCATTTACTTTAGCAAGGCCCTACGCTCGTAAAATAGCCGTTCTTTAAAACAAAAAATTCGAAGACAGATATTTGCTTACGGTCGGGCTTACCACTCGAGTCAAATCGTTTAGCTCTAATAGTGGCTGAATCTGCGTCTGATGACTGGGCATACAAAGGAACGCCGTTGGAAAGCTCCGCTATCGTCATTTGATGAAGGACAATATCGCAGAAAGTTATCTTCAGAAAAAATGAGTACGAGAGTATAAGAAACATTCTCGACTATTTATAGAGAATGAAGACTCTGTTGGGATAAGTCTATTTTCGGGAGAAGATCCTCTTTTAAAGCTCTCGTGACCACAATATAGTGCCACGTGTTGGTTTATTTCTAGGGAATTAACAAATCACAGAAGCAGTCAACAGAAGTGCATTAACAAATGCGCGTCAATAGATGAGGTTAAACATCAAAAATTTTATTTATAAAGGATGGGAGCGGATCCCTACATATAAAAGAGTCGCAATACATAGAATATTATTGTTCTCTTTCGTTGGGTTGACGAAGGGATGCACCCAACTCACGCATATTGCGAATCCCAGAGCGACGCATCAGACGAAGGAATGCTTCTGCGTCACCCGGTCCCTCGTATGCAGTTGAATGACCACCATCAATACGACTGAAGACCGCTGGGGTCAGTCCAATGCACTCTAAAAGATTTTGTGCTCGCTCATTCTCTATCTCGAGGTTAAGCCTGGCAATCGAAGTCCCCTCTACGGCTGGTTCTTTCATTGGCGCCATATCAACTATGAGGATGAATGTCGAGAGTAAGGAATTTGTCCTTATTTATACAAATCAAAACAACTCTTCACATTCCTCATTGGAAACCACTCACTCGGGAAGATGAAGAAACATCTTGAAAGTTACGAAGAAGAAATTTATTGTGACGGTTAAGTATTGACCGACATTATTTTTTTCTTGAAACTTTACGCCGACTGTTGGATATCTCCGCTCTTACGCGGATGACTGTTGCGTATCCCGCATTTTACGCTGGCTGATCAAATCTCAACTTTTACGCTTCTGTTCAAAGTGTTTCAAATTTTGGAGATATTTGAAAACTTTGAAGGGGGTCTTGTAGGAGCGTAAAAAGTGCTTCAAAGAAAGAGTCATCTCATTCATAAGTGGCCTGCTTTACGCCTAACAGAACGGGTAATTTCTTTACGCCCAAGACAAGGCTAATCGTGTTACGCCTAAGCAGATTGATTATTTTATGCTTGGGTCTACATCGATGATTTTACGCCAAAGACAGAGCAGCCTCTTTTACGCTGGACAAAGCTGTCAAATCTCGCATTTAATGCAAACTTTGACATGAAGATATCAATGATGGCATTTACCACAGAATCCAATGGAATTTGTCTTATACAAAGACCATTGTTGTCGTTTATAGAGATCGAGCTACTTTACGCTCACTGAATGGTTTCTTTTACGCACGGAGTTTTACATGAGTCCTTATGCTCATAAAAAACAATGTGTGCGTGAAGTCTATTTGAGCCATTTTACGCTCAAGGTTATTCAATAACCACTTTACGCTGGAAACCTATGACAGAGCTAGTTTACGCTCATCTCACTACGCCCAGAGGATATTAAGGCTATTTTACGCCCTATTATTTCTGGCTAGTTTAGAACGTGGTTTGCCTACGTGGCCTTCATGCTACATATTTCGAAAAACATGTGTACATGTATCCTATTCTTACTGAAATAATGGGACGCGTGTCAACATACGCAAAGGATGACTCTGATCATGGGTGGCAGTTGTTAGCGTAAAGACAGATTTTGATGCTCTTTTACGCACGGAAGCCCCAGTCTATAAATAGACTCATTTTTCTCATACAACAGACAGAGACAGGAGAGAATAGAGAGATCGGAACTTCGAGATTTTGATTCTCCAGAGCATTCTTCTTCAATCTTTCTTCCAGAACAGAGTGAAGCAAAGCAGGAAAGCATTCGGCCTCGCCATCAGTGCCCAAGTGCGTCGATACCTTTCTGGTGACTTAGTTCTTCCAAGTTGTTCTACTTCAAGCAGCGATCTTCATCATCATCATATGGTCCAAGGAATAAAGTGATCATTTACATATCAGACTTCCATAGCAATACTTTTCCAGAATCAAATTTGTACTTCTTGTACTTTTCTTGTTTTATTTTCAAAAGCCAATTCCTTCCAGGCATTTTGTTAAGTGAAACAATACCGTTGGATTTGTCTCCTCAAACCGAATCCGTAGACATATAGTTTGATGACTTTAGAGACCGTAGACATTGGCACGCATTTTGGTGCAAAACGGATCCAACGGTGGACATCGTTTTGACCCGAAATTACGAATTTGCCCCTGTTCCGGAATTTAACTTTTGGACAAGCATTTCCAAGATATATCACTTATTCCGAGTACATTCTTGATGTTTGTTTCAGCATCCGGTGTCGTTTGGAGATTGTGTCATTCTTTGCTGATATTGTGATTCTTGGACTTGCCATCTTCGCACCACCAGGCAAGATACCTTACCACCCTACTCTGTGATTATTTATTCATATTTTCAGTTGTTTTTTTAGAATTTCTTATTTGTTAATATGATAAAATTGTGCGTCCAAGTCATACTTGGGTGCAGGCGACTCTATCGGTCGTCTTCTTGTTTTTATTTATTTCTCTTGCATTGACTTAGTCTATGACCACACCTTTGTTGATGAGGTATCGGTATATCTCATACGGCCTTGACACTTGCTTTACCATGTGTTATGGGTCACATGTAGGACACGTGCTTGCGTCGTTGGCTGGCCACCGATACGTATAAGTCATGCGACGGATAGGAGTAACTGCCAATAGAGTTGCATGCTAGTGGACTTGGCAGTTACTAGAGGTTTCTTGAGTCATGGATGTGACCCTACTAGGCATTGGATGGGGAGAACAGCTTCCTTAACGTATGGGCCACTTATGCACTTACCTATTTCTGATCCTGCTAGCCACTGACATTCGAGGAATATTTTGCTTTGAGGTCCCTATTACATGCATCCCTTTCTTCTTATTATATTATTATAGTTACATGGCATGGTGTTTTCTTGTATCTTGTTATGTCCCTCTGAGGACCTGGTTATCTCTCCAGGATTAGATAATTTTTGTAGGAGTACGGAGCGGCACTGGATCCATCCTACATTGATGACAAGGCATCTCCCGCTAACTTCTAGCTTATTAATTTCCTTGAGACATTTTAGTGGAACATTTTTATATCTCTTTACATTCTATTTGCGGAGGTTGAACTCTGTTCTTTGTGACTATTTATCATAGCTGTTTGGAGTGGGAATGACCACCCGGCTATCTTTTGATACACTCATTTATTATCTGGACTTTATTATCTTCTATGTTGAGCTGTGATGAGATTAGATTATATTATACTGGCCTGTGATGATTTATTATACAGCTTATGTACGTATACAAGGGTTCCATATATTGGGGATTCTTCGTATATGTGCAGTTGGCATGTTCACATACTCGATCCTATGTATTTTGGGACTGAGGCGTTACAATGTCAGTCGGTGGTAGAGGTGGAGAAAAAGACCCCGGCTGCACGAGGATAATCCTTTGGACCGGTGGAGGAATACCCCCAGAAGCTGCTGACACACCCGTATGAACGGGAGGAACAGTAGGAGCAACCCCCAGAGCTGCTGCCCTAGCAGCTGGAGAAGGAGATTATGTAGTAGCAGACCTCTCCATTGCTGCAATGGTTCTAGAGCGTTGCGATCTGGTCTCCGGCATCGTAAAGACAGATTGATAAAAGAAATCAATATGGCACAAGATAAGATATTATCAAGGAAGGACAATTGATTTTCGAAGAAAATTACAATAAAGTATTGAAATCAAAAGATTTAGAGGTTTCCTAATTGTGATTGAGTAACTCTTAATACAGCCTAATCCTATATCCTAATAGCAGGCTCGTAGCAACGCTCTAAGTCGAGCACCACTACGAAATCGCAATAGTTGCGACCTCGACCTGCATGGGCCACCTCAAAACTGTGTCATGACCCGTACCCTATTTAGGGACACGATGACGTGGGTACGTCCAGCCTATGCTGCAGTGTCGGCGGTATAACGCTATATAGGTCATCTATAATATCTGACATCTAACAATATAGGATATAAACCTGTCATCTCCATACGGAGAAATAATATGACATATAAAATATATAACTTAATCACAAGATCTAAAGAAAGATAAAGAACGATATTGGAATAGAAGATAAAGAAGTTTGAATTGTAGCATAGTCATAATATAATTTAAGTCTAGAAGTCTAAGACAAATAAGTACATATCCCGAAAATATAACAAGTCTTAAACCCACAACCGGAACAATCCGATACAATATCAAATGCTAAGACTCTAAGCTAATATTAGGACACTCTCTATTGAGCAAGATCCTCCTGAGACTCCTGTGTACATCCCTCGTATATCCCCCTGCTCATAGTAGGTAGGACAACAGTCTAAGCCATCTGAAAAATATATCCAGTCAGGATTGAAATGAAGTACAACCCAAATGGCAGTTCCAATTAATTGACAAGTACTATAAAAAGGTAAATAATAATGTACTTGATGAACTATTTATAGAGACAAAGTACAAATGGGAGAAACAAGTGAATATAGAGCAAAAGGTGTATGGAGGAAAAAGCATGTGAAATGTAAAGGCAGACAAATATGAAATAAAGAGAAAAACCTGTTATACATGGTATACAACTAACAAGTCAAAAATATTTGTGTCTAGAACCAGTGTTTTGAAGTACCAACTTGACATGTGAATGGCTAGAGGGTAATATCCGGCAAACCATACGCATCCGTGTGTGGCCGCTATTATTCCATTAAGACCATGGGGTAGAAAGGGGATGTTCACACGTCTCCTAGGTTTTTTTTTCGCCCGACCAGTACACATGGAACCAAATCTCGACACATATCTCAATAATCCAGAATAGATACATTAGTCCAGTAATTTATTAGTCCAGTAAAAATTATTAGGCATGAAACTACGTATCTCAAGTCAAGAAATCCATACAATACCAATCTATGTGTCCATCGTGTCAGAATCAAGATAGAACACTAATATAAACATGCATCACATGACATATCAAGAAATAAAAACTGCCAGAGAATATACTCGCCTGTCGTCCTGAGCAGTAACGGTAAATCAAGGCCTAAAATAAAGTCACAAGAACATAGATGTGATATATACATGTTAATTAGTGTTTAAATGTATTTAGACATGGATATCTAGTGTGTGATATGCAATCTAGGTCAATTCTAGGTCAAATTGACTTAAAGTTGACTTTCGGGTCAACTGGTCAACCCTGGGTCAAACCTTAGTCAATCAAGTCAATCTAGGTTAGGTTAACCCATTTCAAGTTATTATCTACTTAGAATATCTATACATTACCTATACTTTGTATATTACCTTTACATATATCTATATATGTTATTGCCCTAACTAAGGTATATTCCTTATACGTTTCCATTACCTATCAAATACCCTTACCTATATATCGGGTATTACCTATTTATCTAGTCACTTTATGTATCCATACTCAATGTCCTACAAGTCTCTCCACATATTTACCATATATCAATACCATACCCTCCAATGCCCTATACCAAGTCATACCCTTCCATAACACACTACAACCAGTTATATCTTAACATTTCTTACTATTCCTACTAACCATTGCCTACATGATACTCTATCTATCCTTCTATACCTATACACTTAGTCATGACAGTTTTATCTAGACACCTATTATACCCATATGGTGACATGATACCTTAGTACTTATACCCCATAACTTTATTACAAAACTTCAGATAAAATTCTTACCCTAATATTAGGTAAGTCTCTATGACCTAATACTCTTACCTAACCCAATACATTACCTATACAATTCCTTTCTAAACTAACACACACACACGCACACATTCATACATGTATCCATACATGCACACATAGCCTATGCCCTGCTACCATAGCCAGAATTCCTTGCATGTTGTGGCACAAAGCCCCATCCTAACTATCATTCACATCTCCCTAACAACTTACTAACATCTTACACACACATATGATGTACGTGCCCACTCCTCCTTTCTGCAGGTCCTACCTAGACCTTACCTACCTGCAGTGAGATCCCAAGTGCCTGTATGCTGGCCCAAGCAAGCCATGTCTTGCCTTGCAACCAGGGAAATACCCTTTCCTCTGCCTGTGCACATCAGTGCACAGGTTGCACATCCTGTTGTAGTTATCCTCCTTCACTAACAATGATACACTCACTTGTATCAGTCCATGTGGCCTAACTGCAATGATCAATCCCTTCACTTGACAACTCCCTTCACTAGCTCACTAGCTCTAATAATAAATTTAGACACTAGGGACACTGTCACTGATACTCGATACTGACAGACACTCTAAACACTCTGGGAGGGACACACTCTATAACATAATAATTCTCACTCCACTGATACACACTAACACTGGTTGCTCGACACCCTACAGACATTGGTTAACTCATTCACTCACACTTAGTTCATTCCAAGGGCACTCTTATCCACTCTCTGGGAACACAAACAGTCAACTGATACACAATATTATCCCATCTTCATATTGCTACAAGCAGTACATATGGACTGATACTTAGTCCCCTCTCCTCCTTAACACTCTCTACCTCTGGATACACAGGCTCATGCATGTCCAACCTCCACCATCTGTCCGAACATGAGCCAACCTTAGCTACCAAGTAGCAGCAACAACCATAACATTAACAACATCAACAATAATAAGAATAGGGTCAACAACAAACAACAATAACTTCCACTAATCACATTCAAACACTTGATATACCTATTATTTCTCCCTCAAACTTAAATCTACTTAAACACACACTCATATATATAATGAACACGGGGAACACTCAATTAAGATACTCTTCTAAACACTAAACACTAGATATATAGGCTAATAGCCAATGCGGTCTAACTGCCATACATTGGTCACTGATATAGAGGTTTTTTTAATCCCCTACTGCATGTATCACTAGGAAGAATCCCCTGCCTATTCAAATAATACTTGATTTCCTGCTACCTCTCCATATAACTGAAAGTATATGATCCTCTCCCTCTCTATGTTGATCACACATTCCTTCATCAATTTGCTACCAAGTGCAGCATACTGTTTTCGTAGTATTGCCACCATTTAGCCTAATAACACAGAAGTGGCCAAAGCCACAATCACAGCCTGGCATTTATGGCCTGCTGTATTGGCCATTCAAGGCCAATGCGCCCTCTGCCTATTGGTTTACTGACACCTAGCCACTCACTTGACACTAATATACAACCAATTTAACTCACTTATACATCTCCATATGTGCACACATATATACTACTACTAACAAGACTAACAGGTTGCCTAACCTCTGTCACCTCTTAACACATAATTCTATATGATATAGGTATGCATAACCCTTTCTCACATACTTGTAACCATCTCCAACACCCCATCTTCTTGTCACATAACAGGGAGTCTCTGCTGCCCCTCATCACGTGTGCAAGAGCACACATACCTGCTGCATGTAGGAGGACCTCCCTTTCCTCCTAATTCTATGTCACTTAATTTAAATTGAACCCTAAATCCCCATATTCTCCTATACAACAGTTACAACTATGAATCTGAACCCCTAAGGCCCTAACAGTCCACACACTTGACATTAGACACACACTTAGCCAAGACTGAAAATAAGACCGCCCCGTTCAAGCACTCAAAATAATAAACAAAAGTCCAAATGGAAATACATACATACATATATATATATATATATATATATATATATATATATATATATATATATAAATACCTGTCAAATGAACAACCTAAACTATCCATATGCCTAAAACTGAACAACAAGGCTAAAATGACCCATTTGTTATTTGACAAACACTTGGTGGGATCCCCTCGAATTTTTCCAAGGATGACATAAAATCTCCAAATAAAATCTATCAAAATGAAGGTTTGAGCCTTGCTGTTCTCTCTATGGGTACCCCTAGTCCCTGGGTGTGTTCCTACAAGTGCCATACATGATAATGGAACTCAAACCTATAAAAAATGACAAGGGTTTACCTATTGGGAGATGGACTCCCAATGTGCACCAAGGGGACACAAGAAAGTAGATGGACACCTCCTTCTAGCAAGCTCCACTCCAAGCTTCCTTCCTCAAGAGCTCCCTTAGCAATGTCAAGCTTCTAGCCACCTTGGAATGAAAGAGTAGGATTTGGAATGGTGTGCTAGGGTTTCTCTTCTCTAGTTTGGAATGAAAGGAAATGAACTAGAGGCTTATCATGAAGGGGTTTAAATATAGTTTCATTAGGGTTAGGGTTGGGTTGTAGGAATGGACAAGATGACTTAAAGACCCTTCCATTCGGTCATGACTAAAATCTTTGATAATCTATAACTAGTGTAATAACTAGCGAACTAACTAACTTGCCTTATAATGACCATTCTAATTAGTCAAGCCTATTGGTCAAGTCAAGTTAAATAGGGTCCACCAAATCCAGTGATTAGGCTAGTCTTTAATATTCAAATTATTTTGATGATGTTAAATGGGGATTTAAATTAATGTTATTAGCTACTTTTGAATTTTGATTAGATTAATGATTGATAGGTTATTATCTACTAATAAGTTTTGATTTAAATTTATTTATTTGATTTAGGTGACGGTTTATCTTAATAATTTAATATTTGAAAATTGTATGATTGAAATTATTTATTTGTTGATTTAAATTTATTATCATTAATACATTAGATTAATTTGATTTAAAGAATGTATTTGATTTAAATGAATAGAGGA
This sequence comes from Iris pallida, assembly GCA_029216955.1. Classification (NCBI taxonomy): domain Eukaryota; kingdom Viridiplantae; phylum Streptophyta; class Magnoliopsida; order Asparagales; family Iridaceae; genus Iris; species Iris pallida. The sequence goes on along the minus strand of JANAVB010006800.1, from coordinate 6,214,500 downwards.
GGATTTATTCGTAGGATTTGTAATCCTTATCTAAACAGGAGTTATAATTATCAGCATCCTCCTATTTAACGAGAGCTATTCTCCCACAAACAAGCAAAAACATCTGCCACAATCATCCTTCGTCAACACCAGTATTGTGTTGTGCATTGTGTCCCAGTCCGACCACTTTCTTTCATTTTTTACATTTATAGTTTTCTTCCCTCCGTGCCCGACACGTCGGGCACAACCCCGAATAAATTCCTGTGTCGGACAGGACACTCCGTTAACTGACCACAGTCCGTTGTCGTTTCCCCACAATACCGGATGCCGCCGAAACTCGTCTTCGGCCAATACCCTGCCGTAGGCCGAGCCACCAACAGTACAACATCACCGTCACCACCATCATCCGCACATCATCAACCCCATCCACCATCGTCGACTTCTCCGACAACCCTGCCGTCATAACCACCACCTACCATCACTTCCATACCACCAACCTCACCATTGTAGAAGCATAGAATTTCAGGCGCATCTATAGGCCAGAATTCCTATGCGCTCAACCCATCCATGCGACCGACTCAAATGCGCTAGGAAGCTCAAACAGATACTTGGCACAGCAAAGAAAAGTATAAATTTAAAAACATTCAAAAGAAGACTTTTATTATGAAAGTTTATTACATGTCTAAAGAAAGGCTTTACAAAGGAGAACTTCTACAAAAAAGGAAGATCCTAAAGCTACAGCCAGATGCAGCAACTGCCATGCACCCCTGCTAGATGCATCATCTTCCAGGTGCATCATCTGTCAGGCGCATCATTCTGATGTCTCGTCTAGGCGTATCATTCCAGCATCTCAACGTATACGCATCTTCGTGCATAGTCAGAGAAAATTACTCTCTCTCATCAGCACCAATCAGCCCTTGTGTAGCAGGAGGAGGAGCTCTCCTACCTCGACAAAGTTCGCGGTACGATGCCCCGGTCTTCGAAAGTAACATGCACACTTGGCAACATAAGGCTCTGCCAGCATAGCGAAAGACGAAGCACGGCCGTCCCGATCTTTGGATGCAACAAGCACCATCGGCCTGTGTTGGGACTCGACGATCCCGATATTTGGATGCAGCAAATACTATCACAGAAGCTCAGAGCGACGAAAAGACTAGGGCAGCGCATCTTCACCCTCGGAAAGAGCTCGAGTTCGACAGTTCGCCAAGGCAGAGCTCCAGCCAAGTTCATTTTTACATCGAAACGAAGAATAAAAGTAAAGCTTTCCCTCATACGACTATTTATAAGCATGAGTAGCCTACACCCGAGTGCCAAATGGCCAACGTTTTAAATTCCATGCAATGAATCTACATTAATAGCAAATACATTCGTTGTCTCATATTCGGCTAAGTCAAAGCAGCCATTAACGCCTCGAATAACTCAACAGGCAAGCCGAAGAGGATGCGACACATTGGCAGATGCACCATCAGGTCATGTGCTCTCCATGGATGCGCCCAGCGGGCCATAGCTATGCGCCCAGATTGGCATTAACCAATGCAACCCTCTCCATCAAACATGTAATGCTGAATAATAAAGGGCGGCTACACGTCTCCCGAAGATGTCCAATCAGCAGTCCTTATAGAAAATGAAGCGCCGCCGATGACAGCACCATCATTATGCCTTGGGTCGGCAACAATCACCACGTGGCAGATCGATCATTCGTATGTACCTCGTAGCCATACGCCCAGAAGACTGCATGTGCCCCAGTGGTCATACGCCCCCCCCCCCGACTTACTTCTGACCCCAAGCAACAGAAGATAAAGCTCGGCATGTACATCAAAAGCCATACGACTGGACTTGCTCATGACTCCTAAAAGTTATGAGTCCAAGTCGCCTCCCCAGTACCTGATTCTAGGCGTACCCTGATACGAAGCTCTGCATGCGCCTTAAATGTTATGTACCCAGACTCATCTATGATGCCTAAAACTCATAGACTAAGTCGCCTCCATGTGCCCAATCCTAGGCGCACTCCAACAGATTACTCTCCTCCAAAACTGAGATCATTGAGCCACAAGCATAAGCCACGCATCCCTTGACTCAGTTCTATTCAAAAAATGGGTGCTAACTACCCAAGATCTCAGCAACAACCAAATTTTTGTGACTGTCACGTGTCAGCTCCATCGCAGCCCAGTACAGTAGTTCAGCAGATTCAACTTCAATCCAGGGCGCATCAACCATGTGCCCCCGTAAGTATCAGCCACGTGGCGTTCCCACGTCCAGGCGCATCCGACATATACGTGCATGAGCATCCAGCCTGCTATCTATAATTAGAAGGATCATTCCTGTGGACACACATAAAAAAGAAGAAAAAAATACTGTCTTTTCTTTTATTGGCACAAGGCACCACAAATCGAGTACGCCTGAGAGACCCTGTGCTGAGGATCCCCGAGTACAAAAAAGAATTCTGGGAAATGGGACGATAGAGATCGAGCGACAGTTTCTCCTTTACTCCGTTGACACTCCGATTACAAAAGTGGGAGAAAACCTAAGAAAATTGCTAACTCTCGACATACTGACAAGAAGTGCAGCAATTTGGCTCTTGAAAATGCTCTCTATTCTGTATTTTGAAGAGGGATGAGGTCCCCCTTTACAGTCGTTCTTGAGCTGGAATGGTGTTATGTGCCCACATGAGGAAACACGCTAGTTTTTATGTGGGCGCATAGTCCTGCTTTGGGCGCATAGGATGTAGGCGCATACAGGCTACGAGATCGTAGGTTGGTCGTGGTGTTGACGTGGCCGCATGCTTCAGTGCACGACTGCTCGTGGAGACTGACGTAGCCGTATGCTTTGGTACACATTTTAATTATGTCTTTGACTGGGTCACGCTTGGGCGCATAGCCATGTCTCAGGCTATGTGCCCTCCTTTCGGAGGAGCTAGTCTTGAGCGCATGAAGCTTCACTGATTGGGCGCATGGAGCTACACTGACGGGGCGCATGAAGCTTCACTGACTGGGCGCATGGAGCTACACTGACTGGGCGCATGGAGCTACAGTAAATTGGGAGCATGGAGCTACACTGACTTGGGCGTATGGAGCTACACTGACTTAGGCGCATGGGGCTTCATTTGCTCAAAATTTTCATGCTTCTACAAGACCTCCTTCAAAGTTTTCGATACTTTGAACAAGTTCGAAATACTTTTAAAGAAGCATGGATCGTCTTCTCGTGAGGCAATGGGCGCATAGCACGGCTCTCTCCTTGGGTGCATAGTATTTGGCCAGCCTGTCAGGGAGATACGACTATTGAGATTTTCTTCAAAATTCGAACTAACAAATTCATCAGAACAGAATTTGAAGCGGTCCATCCTTCATACGTCGTCCACGTCAGCAAGGGACAGTCGTATAGTATGCAGAGAGCTGATCCTTCACGTGGATGCATAGGCTGTATTGGGTGCATACAACACAATGGACGCATACAGCAGGTGGGCGCATAGAAAGTGGCCTGTGCCTATAAATAGTCCCTAGAGAAGAGAGAAAGTTCATTATTCCTTTCTTTTTGAATTTTTCAGAAAACTCTTTTTCTTCTTTCTTTGAGAACCATGTCTCCCAAGGTCGCCAAGAGATCCGCGAAGGGCAAGGGGGCTGCGTCGAGTGACTCTTTTCCTACGGCAGAGTCTTCGGCATTCCAGGACCCGATTTTGGGTGAGGGCATGCTTCAAAAAAGACAAAGTCTCGAGCGTTAATTTACAACGCTGGGACTTCTCTTCTGCTGGGCGCTTGTGCCTAAGGCAACATACTTCTGTGAGCATTACTATGCGCCCACAGAAGTCATGCGCTAACACTGTGGTGTGCTATGTACCCACATGTTGCCATGTTATGCGCCCTGTTAAGCAGTGGCATATTATGCGCCCACGTACTGCCGTGTGTTATGTGTCCACAGTTCCTATTTTGGACGCATATCCATTTGGGCGTATAGTCTTTTGGGCGCATAGAAGTCCTTCAGAACATAGTTTTTCCTGCAGTTTTCTATGTCTGACTGTCTTTCTGTCCCTTTTTATATTCTGTAGGGATCTGGCTATCAAATTTCTCCAGGTCCGGTATCAACGATTCTGGGCATGGTGAAGATGCGACACTTAACAAAGAGTCGGACTGTAGTTGGGCGTTACCGTGAAAGTTCTGCTTTCACGGTTTTTCAAGTAGGCAAAAGCAACACTAGAGATGTTGTTTTGAAGCAATGGTCTCTTGAAGAAATGGGCCCACGACGTCCGCCATATGGAGGAGAGGAGATCACCATTTTGTAGATGTTTTAGCATGCTATATTTGCCCTCCTCCGTGTAGCTTCTCGAAGGTTCAACATCATTGTTTGCTTGCTCAACAGTAAAACATGACCTCCTTCGACGAAAGCGTGGTGCTGCCGAGCTGACCAAGCTATGTGTTGCTGATGAGTAGCAGATTCTTCCTTCTTTTGGACATCAATATAATCAATATAATCTTTTACTTCTTATCCAGATGAAGAGATGAAGAACCTTTTGTTTTGCTCATGAGATGTAGTCCTGTGAATGTAACTAATTTTAAATAAACAGAGTACATTCGCTTTATTTCTTGCTTGTGATATTTGTGGTGCTTTGTGTTAAAGAGCCTAATACTGCATTTGTGTAAAGGGTATCCCGCTGGGGGATACCCTTCTTTTTTTGGACCTATTGTCCTTTTGTACATCCGAAAATGCGAGCAATAGATTTGAAACAAAACTTAGCAGAGGTAACGAGGTCGTGATAGGTTTTGTGATCTTGGCGTCGTGCCTTTTATCTCGTTTGGGTACAGGCATCAAGTTGGAAGACTATCGGTATCAGACGTAATATGGACGTAACACGTGATAATTAAGAGTATTTTTTGGTGGAATGAATTTTCTTGTCAAGTTCGGCTTCTGGTCAGGTATTCCTCCCTAATGTTGAGGAAACTTTCCAAGCTTCTTCTCTGACGACCTCCACCGAAGACAACAAGATAGCCCAGGAAGTTGTCAGAGCTTTCTACTCGGTACTGAAACTTCCTGAAGTCTTGAATCGGAACGCTACCTTCGGCCATGTAAAGGCTGTCGCCGAATGTAACGCCCCAGTCCCAAAATACGTAGGAATTGAAACGTAGACATGCCAGCTGTATTCATACGAAGTACATAAGCTTCGTATGGATACATAAGCTGTAAAATGCAGTAAACCACAACTAACTAATCTCATCCACAAAATGAAAGAATAAAAGATATCATATAATCAACTATGAAATTGTCATTTGGTACATGTAGTTGGGCGAAAACAAATCCACTACCAACTATAAAAAGAAATACATGATATACAAAACAATGATTTTGGCGAGCGAAGCGAAGACGATCAAAGTACAATCATAATCGAAGAATAGAGATGATCATGGCCATGGCTAGAACACCTGCGAAAGACAAGAGCACACACCTGGCGAGATAACCAGGTCCTTAGAGGGACGTAACAAGACACATAATATCATGCCATATAAACTGAATAAATATTGCTCAAATAAATAAGTCAATTGAACTATAACATGGTCCAATACACACCTATTGAACTAGCAAACCATCCCCCCAACCAAACAAGTAGAGGAGATGGTAAACTGATTCACGGTGACGTATCTTTCCATGCTATGAATCCAATATGGTATCCAGACCCCAACAAGGTTTAATACCTTCTCATCGAAGTAGTAAGTCATACCTACAACCAAACAAGGACAAGATGTGACTAACAAATCCGCGACAAGTTATTGTTCCAAGCCACGGTCAGATACAAGTACCCAAACCAAAAGTACCCATACCTAACGGATAAAGGTGCCTAACCGTTCTAAGTGAAATGTATTTAAGAACAATCCTTCCTACGCATGGGCCCTGGCTAAATAGGATCGACGTAGTCCCCCCTTGGGACACCAGAGGCCCAATTAATAAGAGCATAATGTCTCGCATAACGTCAGTGGCCGTCAGTAATCATGGGTAATCTGACCCGCGTCTCCGGCGGAGCTCACGGGTTACAAAAGGGAAAGTACATCGAAGCCCATACGCTAAGGAATTGTCCTCACGCCCAATGCCTACTATGTTGTATCAACAACATAAAACCTCTATTAGCCACTAAGTCAAACTAAGCATACAACCTCTATTAGCGGTTATTCCTATCGCACGGCTTATATGCACCGGTGGCCAGCCAGTCACGCTTGTCCGTGTTCTACATGCGACACACAACTTCGTGGTACAACGTGTCAAGGCCAATGAATGCAACACACAAGGTGGTCCCTTAAATCTAGGTTTAATGTGTAAGAAAAATAATATATAGCAAGAAATATAACTGAACAGTAAGTTCTAACAGGTTATGCCATGTATCACAGTTTATTTTACATAAAAAAATAATAAATAATGCATAAAATATGAGCTAAAATAAATAAACAGCAAATGACAAGGTGTCTTGCCTGGTAGTATGCCTGGTGTGGTGCAGTGATCATGGTGCCACAGAATATGGCTTCGGTGTTACAAGTATTCAAGGGGCCTCTGATGATGGCACTGACCATGTCATTGAGTCTAGAATAATCAATTAAGTTGGGAATGATATAAGGAAGTTCGAAATTCACAAGAAGATGGAAAGGTTTTAGGCTTAGTAATGGACGAGAATAGATATGCGAAGAAAAATAATTATATATCTATCTTAGAAAATATTTATTATATACTATTTGGAAAACTTTTTTATAGTATTAAAACTGTACATTTGCTGGTCAAATTTTCAATGTAACTACTTGAAAATATATAAAATAATTATTTTAATGCTAAAAACCTAATTTAGTAAAAATAGACTTTTTAGAGCTATATTTAAAAATAATAATAATATACTATTAAAGGTGTCTAAAACCAATTTTTTTTGAAAGTATATACAGGCCAAGCCCAAAATATAATTTTGGAAAATAAAATTTATATATTTATTTAATACACAAATAACTAAAGCAAATAATAATAATAATAGACATGTATACATCTATATGGTACAATAATAGTAATAATAATAATATATTGTGTGAAAAATATAATAATATTGATAGAATCAGGGAAGACATTGAAGAGGAGCTGCTGAAGAAAAAGGAGAGAGAGATCACGTGTGAATCACTTAGAGAGAAAGAGGGAGACGAGAGAGAGAGAGAGAGAGAGAGAGAGAGAGAGAGAAAATAGCAGCGAAGAAGAATTAGGAAAAATGAGGAAGAAGAAGCAAAGGAGCTCGGAAGGGGTCGTGGTGGTCAAGCCACAGCCCGGTGCTGCGCTGGTCGCGTGCAACGGTGCTTGGGAGAGGAGCGGCTCAGCGAGGGGTCCACCGACGCTGGGTGCCGGCGCTGAGCTCGTCGCCAAAGGGTTGAGGCACGATATGCCGAGGAAGGCGGTCGGTCATGGCGGATGGCCGGATACGGGAGGTAGGGTTTTCCTTTTCTTTTCTTTTTCTGGGGGTGTTTAGGAGTAGGGGTGGGTGATGGTGGTGGTGGTGCTGGATTTCGAGGCTGCATGGCACTGGTTCGCTGGCCGGATGAAGTAGTCTGGCCGGTCATGGTGGCAGCAGATCCGGCCAGATGACACCGGTTAAGGTGGTGGCGATGATTGGGGCGAGGCAAGAAGAAGTCACGCACAGGGTAACGACGACGGTGGCAGTGGCGGACGTGGGATGCTGGTGACGGTGGTGGTGGTCGTAAGTCCGGGTGATAGTAGTGATGGTGTTGGTAGGGTTTTGGGCGACCTAGGATAGGAAGGATAGCCGGGATGGCGATGGTGGTGATGGTGGTTTATGTGCGCTTTGTTTCGTGATGGTGTAGATGATGGCGAGGATGCTGTGGGTCGTTCCGACGGTAGATGGGATGGAGAAGAGTTGGGGATGCAGCGGTGATGGTGGTCAGGTGGCGGCGTCCGGTTTGTTAGTGGTGGTGACTGCGATGTGCTGTGGTGAAGGCACGGCGGGGGTCTGGAAGGATCGATTTGGAGGAAGGAGCATCAGTATTAGGTTTAGGATTTATTTGTGTCAGGGTTTGTGTCCTGCACGGCACGAGTTTGGATGTCCGGGTGTGTCGGACGGGAAGAGAAATATGTATTTGTAAAGGAAAAAAAGTAGTGGATAGGACACGGACACGGACACGGACACGGACACGGATATGGACACGATGCACTCACAGTTGGCTTTGTGGAGTTTAATTGGAGTCTATGGAAAAAGAGCAAAGAGGAGCTCTCCTTATATATGAGGTGGACTCCTAGATAAATATGGATTAGGATGATTCAAATCCCCGTTAGATAATTCATCTATTAATTTAAATCAATTCAAATAATTTCAAATCCAAATCTAAATCAATTTAAATTTAATTAAATTCCATCCTTAGTTTAAAATCAAATAAGATAATTCGAATTTCAAATATAGATATTAATCTAACTATTTAAATAAATCCATAAAAATCAAATCAAGATTTAAATTGCCACAAAAATTTTAAAATATATTTTCTAAAAATACATATAATAAAAATTTCAAAAATTACATCATTATTTAAAATAAACTAATAAAATATTTATGAAATATATGTATGCACGAAGAATTTTTATTTATTATTAATAATTATTATAAACGAAAGACTTTTTATAAATAAAATAAATAAAATAATATCTTAGAAACTTTGGTACGATTGCTAAAATAATTGTTATATATATTATTTTGAAACTATAAAAATAGAAAAAATATATTTTCTAAAAATATGTACGCTCGCACATATTCGCACTCGTCGGGTAATTGCGAAAAACATAATTTTGTGCACAACGTACAATGCAACTACGCGACGTACAAATACAAAATAAAAATCAGTACCAAATTTATTTAAAAAAGTAGAAATTTAGGGATTTTACATCCTACACAACTTAAAAAGAATTTCGTCCTCGAAATTAATAATTAGTAGGGGGTGAGAAGGCACAAGGGGGTATTGGCGAGGAACAATCACTCACAACGTTCAACAAACATGCATTAGGAAATCACAATTTCAATATTGGCGAGGATAATCATTGTATGGCTGATTAATGCAAGAATGAAAATGATCAAGGGTTAAAGTTAAAACAAGATGACAGGCAATAAAGAATATTATGGTAACAAGAAAAATTATTTTAGAGACCTTAAAGTTATGGTCTCTTGAGAGTAGGTTGAGGGCACGATTTAGAGAACGAATTGGATTTTACTCCTAAATGAAGCGATTTAGAAGGTCATGAGACGGTCAGAAAAGGACAAGTAATTTACGATAAAGATATAGCAACATCGAGTGATAATGGTCATAATCGATAGGAAGGCTAGAGGAAGTTCTAGTACAACGCCTTCGTCCTTCTAAAATAGGTGAAGGCGAAAGCAATAAGGAGTTCAAAGACGATGATATCGAATACGAATAAGTGGTTCAAAGACGACCAAAAAATTTTACAGGAATTGTCAAGGCAGTCTAGGATGGGATTCTAAAGGCCAAGTTTAATTATGTTCCATACACGTAGAATAATAGACAAAAGCGAACCAAAGTGCACTTGGTTGATCAGACCATCATGCACCGGTTTTGATTAAACAATATGTTAGTGAACGGCCGCTTAATAGCATATGCCTTGATCAAGCTTGATAAAGGATTAGCTTGCAAAAACTAGGCTACATTAGCATCATTAGTCTAGATAGTAAAAAAAAACATAGGCACGTGAGATTAAGATTGAAAGAAAGTAGAATTAGTTCAACTCCTTAAGTCTTTAAGTCATATCCTGTGTTGGTCTCCATACAGTCGTCCTACAGTCTTCTTGTCCAAGTCCTTGGTTGGCTAGATGGGTTAGGGTCCTCTTAAATTCTAGAATCTAAGTAAACTTGTGAATATAGGTCACAAGGACAAAAGGATTGCTAGGTCACAAGGCATTCTACCCAACTTAAAAGAATTAAACTAATGGTGTTTTGGGACAAAAGAACCATATCTAACTAGTAGGGGTCACCTGTCTAGCCTCCAGCAAACACGAAGGGAAGATAAGAATTGTGAAAGAAGGAATCAAGCAAGATGCAGTCGATGAGTCGAACGATAGTTCGAATATGGAATCGAGGAAAGAGGTCAAGTATGTGGATGAGATCCTAGACTTCTAATCCTATTCGCAGGCTTGCTTGGCACGATAAAATAACCAAACAATTTATTGTGACCTGCATGGGCCACCATAAAAACATGTAACGCCCCAGTCCCAAAATACGTAGGACTAGGAACGTAGACATGCCAGTTGTATTCATACGAATTACATAGGCTTCGTATAGATACATAAGCTGTAAAATACAGTAAACCACAACTAACTAATCTCATCCACAAAATGAAAGAATAAAAGATATCATATAATCAACTATGAAATTGTCATTTGGTACATGTAGTTGGGCAGAGACCAATGCACTACCAACTATGAAAAGAAATACACGATATGCAAAACAAGGATTTTGGCGAGCGAAGCGAAGACGATCAAAGTACAATCATCCTCGAAGAGTAGAGATGATCATGGCCACGGCTAGAATACCTGCAAAAGACAAGAGCACACACCTGGCGAGATAACCATGTCCTCAGAGGGACGTAACAAGACACACAATATCATGCCATATAAACTGAATAAATATTGCTCAAATAAATAAGTTAATTGAACTATAACATGGTCCAATACACGCCTATTGAACTAGCTTACCATCCCCCAACCAAACAAGGACAGAAGATGGTAAACTAATTCACGGTGACGTATCTTTTCATGCTATGAATCGAATATGTCATCCGGACCCCAACAATGTTCAATACCTTCTCATTGAAGTAGTAAGTCACACCTACAACCAAACAAGGACAAGATGTGATGAACTAATCCGCGACAAGTTATTGTTCCAAGCCATAGTCAGATACAAGTACCCAAACCAAAAGTACTCGTACCTAACGGATAAAGGTGCCTAACCGTTCTAAGTGAAATGTATTTAAGAACAATCCTTCCTACGCATTGGCCCTGGCTAAATAGGATCGGCGTAGTCCCCCCTGGGACACGAGAGGCCCAATCAATAAGAGCATAATGTCCTGCATAACGTCAGTGGCCGTCAGTAATCATGGGTAATTTGAACCGCGTCTCCGGCGGAGCTCACGGGTTACAAAATGGAAAGTGCATCGAATTCCATACGCTAAGGAATTGTCCTCCCCGCCCAATGCCTACTATGTTCTATCCACAACATAAAACCTCTATTAACCGCTAAGTCAAACTAAGCATGCAACCTCTATTAGCTGTTATTCCAATCGTACGGCTTATACGCACCGGTGGCAAGCCAGTCACGCATGTCCGTATTCTACATGCGACACACAACTTTGTGGTACAACGTATCAAGGCCAATGAATGCAACACACAAGGTAATTCCTTAAATCTAGGTTTAATGTGTAAGAAAAATAATACGTAGCAAGAAATATAACTGAACAGCAAGTTCTAACAGGTTATGCCATGTATCACAGTTTATTTTGCATAAAAAAATAATAAATAATGCATGAAATATGAGCTAAAATAAATAAACAGCAAATGGCAAGGTGTCTTGCCTGGTAGTACGCCTGGTGTGGTGCAGTGATCATGGTGGCACAGAATATGGCTTCGGTGTTACAAGTATGCAAGGGGCCTTTAATAATGGCACCAACCATGTCATTGAGTCCAGAATAATCAATTAAGCTAGGAATGATATAAGGAAGTTCGAAATTCGCAAGTAGATAGAAAGGTTTTGGGCTTAGTAATAGACGAGAATAGATATGCGAAGAAAAATAATTATATATCTATCTTAGAAAATATTTATTATATACTATTCGGAAAACTTTTTTTTATAATATTAAAACTATATATTTGTTGGTCAAAAATATTTTCAATGTAACTACTTAAAAATATATAAAATAATTATTTTAATGCTAAAAACCCAATTTAGTCAAAATAGACTTTTTAGAGCTACATTTAAAAATAATAATAAAATACTATTAAAGGTGTCTAAAACCAATTTTTTTTGAAAGTATATATAGGCCAAGCCCAAAATATAATTTTGGAAAATAAAATTTATATATTTATTTAATACACAAATAACTAAAGCAAATAATAATAATAATAATATACATGTATACATCTATATGGTACAATAATAGTAATAATAATAATATGCTGTGTGAAAAATATAATAATATTGATAATAATAATGGTACTAATAACAATAATTAATAATAATAAAAACTAATGACGGCAACAACATTTATGCTATTGTTACCTTGGGAAAAGGAAAAGTGAATAGAGAAATCGGATGGAGTGGGAAGTCATTTGGAGAGAGAAAAAGACCCTTTCTTTTTCAAAGAAGAAAAGAATCAGAGAAGACATTGAAGAGGAGCTGCTGAAGAATAAGGAGAGAGAGATCACGTGTGAACCACTTAGAGAGAAAGAAAGAGGGAGATGAGAGAGAGAGAGAGAAAATAGCAGCGGAGAAAAATTAGGGAAAAAGAGGAAGAAGAAGCAAAGGAGCTCGGAAGGGGTTATGGTGGTCAAGCCACCGCCCGGTGCTGCGCTGGTCGCGTGCAACGGTGCTTGGGGGAGGAGCGGCTCATCGAGGGGTCCACCGACGTTGGGTGCCGGTGCTGAGCTCGTCGCCACCGGGTTGAGGCGCGATACGCCGAGGAAGGCGGTCGGTCACGACGGATGGCCGAATACGGGAGGTAGGGTTTTCCTTTTTTTTCTTTTTCTGGGGCTGTTTGGGAGTAGAGGTGGGTGATGGTGGTGGTGTTGTTGGAGTTCGAGGCTGTATGGCACTGGTTCACTGGCCGGATGAGGTAGTCCAGCCGGTCATGGTGGCGACAGATCCAGCCAGATGACGTCGGTTAAGGTGGTGGCGATGATTGGGGCGAGGCAAGAAGAAGTAACGTACAGGGTCACGACGATGGTGGCAATGGAGGACATGGGATGCTGGTGAATGTGGTGGTGGTCGTAAGTCCGGGTGATGGTAGTGATGGTGTTGGTAGGGTTTTGGGCGGCCTAGGACAGAAAGGATAGCCGGGATGGCGATGGTGGTAGTGGTGGTTGTCACGCCCCAGAGCCAGAACACTGGAGAGCGGGGGCGGACATAGCCAGCTACGTATATTGAAGTGCAACCCACCTCGCTATACAGTCACGGCTATCTTGATACATGAGGGTTTAACTACAAGCCAACAGTCTCTTAAGGTCAAGAACAAGCCTAGTGTCTTAATCATAAACAAGTATAAATAGTTACAAGATGTAAGATCACCAAATATACAATTGTAAGGCATCCCAAACATTACATATTCAGCTGATCATGAAGCTAGTCATTACAAAATGTCAAGGACTAGCAAGAGTTTAGTCATACATGATCAACCCTAGGATCTGTCAATCATGTTACAGCCCATAGATAGACATTAAGTAAAATGCAATCGAGCTAAACAGGTGCTCGTCGGCTAAACGCCTCAAAAGAATATTGTTACAATAAAGTGGGAGAGCCAAAAATAACCCACTCGTTGCCCTGGTTATGCCTGGTAGTCACCATCGGGTTGGAAAGTCGGTAGATCCTCTGGAGCTGCTCCAAAATCTGGCCATACAAAACCAGCTAGGGTCAGATCCCAGAAAGAGCAAGTGCCACAAATGAAGCTTCACTTAGGAACTAAAACCAGCAATTAGCACAAGAGTATAAATAAGTAAGAACTGGAAATATGAAAATATCATGATGATATACGACGAGATAACCATGGAACTATTCAGATAACCAGGTTACAACACGTAAACCAAACAAGGACCGGGGTTGTAACCCTTCATCTGAATGGAACTTGGTTTCCCACCATTTATCGGCAAGATATTATAAGAAAATCAGGTCATGTAACAATCTGGTACAAGATCAAGACAAGACTTAGACTGATCATTCCCCATTCAACAATTACGGCCAAGCAATAAGTACGGTTTGATACTTTAACTAACTAGGGTTATCACAGGTCTAGTTACTAACAAGATGCAGTGAGATTAATCCACAGCCACAAGCCCTGCAGACCATCCAGGTTACCCAGGTCGAATATTAGGGGTTAAATTCAGGTGGGTACATCGTTCATGAAATGCATGTACTCTTAAGTAGCTTGAAGGGTGCAACACATGACAGTGTGCTTGAAATGTGCCCTACTCGACGGCAGGCTACAGATCCCAGGCGCGTCCAGGTAATGGGATTGCCTTTAGCTAGGAAATCTCTTCATGACTACTGTATTATTCTAGTTATTAACCTTAGTCCATTTCAGTGGGTACTCCTGGCCGTGGTACTCAGGAGTCCCATCCTAAACATGATACGAGACAAGAAGGGTTCATTTGTACAAGCACAATCGCCCACGGTGTCCAGGATTATTTATACTTGTTATGTCAAGTAGCCGTCGCAACAGCTTATCAAGATATATCATATCAGGTTTACTTGTCAGGAGTGCGCCACGGCGGGCCACTATCATGTCATGTTACTTGTCAAGAGTGCACCACTACGGGTCACTGTCGTGTTCAGGGGTATATGTACAAAATAACATAGCACAAGCATTCCGTCAAGAGACCCAACTTACAATGAGGGTTACAAGGCACGAGTCCAATAATTAACAATTAAGTCATAAAATACAAGGTTATGCGGCTCAGGATTACTGGATTCCATGCGGCCATTAAAGGGAAAGCGCATAAGGCTCAAGAAGTCGGGCCTCATGCGGCCAGCGGAAGAGGAGGGCCTCATGCGGCTGGAAATGGATGGGCGCATGCGGCAGTGAGGGAAGAAGTCCATAAGGCCAGCGGACATGCGCTTATGCGGCTGGGAATAGATTAGTCCCCAAGCGGCCAGGGAAGAAGGCCTATGCGGCTGGGGGGGTTCAAGGCTTATCCGGCTGAATATTTTAAAAGGCAGGAGCAACTCATACGACAGGAGTTTAATTCATACGGCCGGGTCAGACTGGCCCCCCATGAGGCCAGTAAATAGACCTTATGCGGCTCAAATCTTTATGCGGCCAGGGAAGGAAGAGGGGCGCATGCGGCTCAGTTAGGAGCCCATGCGGCTAGGATTCAATCAGGGGTGTATGCGGCTAGCGGAAGAAACATCTCATGCGGCTGGAAAGAGTCAGCCGTATGCGGCTAAGTTCAGATAGAGTCATATGCTGCTGGATAGACTTCATGCAGCCAGAAGGACTGAATCTAATGCGGCTGGGAGATACATGCGGCCCAAACTCCATGCGGCCAAGAATGGAACTTGCCGCATAAGGCTATGCGGCTAAGTTCATGCGGCGAGAAACTATATACGGTTTAAGGAACTGTACTTCTTCTCCAAATTTCCGAGAAGAAGAACCAAGCACGCCATGGCTTCAAAGCTCCATGAATCTTTCATCTTGAGTCCAAATCTGAACTTCCATAGGTCAAAATGGGACATAACGAGATTCCCCACAACATGGAACCTTCAAAACTTGATAATAACAAGATTAAATAGATCAAAACCCAAGAAATCCGAAAATGACATAAACTTAGATCTACAAGCAATGAGCCATGGAACTTAGAAAAGCCAAGTACTAAAGTGTTTTAGAATGCTGCGAAAAAAAGAATGAAACAATAAAATTCGGGTTCCTCCATGAAGCAATATGTACTTGCCTAAGCTCTCTCTCTCTCTCTCTTACAGGTTGGTGAGGAGTTAATGACAGGGAAGAAGAAGAGTAATGAGGAGAGAGAAAGGAGAGGGAGCTAATAAATGGTAGTGGTTGTGGTAGGTAGGGGCTCTTCCCTTGGTCCATATTGAACCAAAAGCAACCCCAACCCGAACCAAGCCAACCCAAACCATGATGAACCAAACAACGAAATACCCAATAAACTAAGCAAGGAGACATGCAATACAAGATAAAATACGTACACGTATTCCATAATACGTAATACGAACAATAGGCATTACAACTCTACCCACCTTAAAAGAATTATGTCCTCAGAATTTAATTAAGAGGCTAGAGGGACAAGAACAAGCTATACTAATCACAAGCAAGTTATACTAGACAATCAATCAATCATGCATGCAAGGAATCGAAGGCAGGAGGCATAAGGAAGACATCATACCTCACGAGTCAAACAGGTCAGGATATCGCGATCGAATATCATTCTCACATTTCCACGTTGACTCACCCAAGGAGTGATGACCCGAAGAAACTCAAACTAACTTGATAGTCTTGTTCTTGAGCATCTTCTCTCTTCGGTCCAATATAGACACGGGCCTCTCCTCATACGAAAGGTTGGTTCCAATAACCAGTTTCGAATGATCCAGGATGTGGCTCGGGTCCGAGAAATACCATCGTAATTGGGATACATGGAATACGTCATGCACCTCGCTTAGCAACGGTGGAAGAACAAGACGATAGGATACATCTCCTACTCGCTCCAGAATATCGAACGACCCTATATACCTAGGACTAAGATTTCCCCAAATGCCGAAACGAATAACGCCACGAGTAGGCGAGATCCTAAGGAATACATGGTCGCCGACAGAGAATTCGAGGGAACGCCGATAAAAATCAGCCCAAAGGCGCTGGCGATCTTGTGCCACGCGAAGATGATCCTTGACCCTTCTGACCACCTCGATAGTCCGAGTAATCATTTCTGGACCGAGCATCTGCCTCTCTCCAACATCATCCCATGCTAACGGGGATATGCACTTCCTACCGTACAGTACCTCGAACGGTGCCATCTGGATACTAGCTTGGAAACTGTTGTTGTACGAGAACTCCACCAGGTGTAGGTGATCTTCCCACGAACCATCGAAGTTGAGTGTACATGAATGCAATATATCTTCAAGAGGCTGGATCGTGCGTTCTGACTGACCATCTGTTTGTGGATGATAAGCTAAGCTGAACTGGAGGTGAGTTCCCAAACTCTCCTGTAGGCTGTGCCAAAAGTGCAACGTAAACCTTGAATCTCAATCTAAAGTGATACTGACTGGTACTCTATGTAATCTGACGATCTGCCTGAGATACATCTCTGCTAGCTGAGCCGTCGACTGACCAACTCTGAATGGGAGAAAGTGAGCTACCTTTGTGAGCCAATCAACTATAACCCAAATAGCATCTCGACCATTTGGGGATCTAGGTAAGCCAGTCACGAAGTCCATGGTCACATGCTTCCACTTCCATTTCGGAATCGGCAAGGGCTGAAGAAGTCCAGCTGGCCTCTGACGTTCAGCTTTAACCTGTTGGCAAACCAAACACCGAAAGACAAACCGGACTATCTCTCTCTCTCTCTTTATGCCATTCTACCAAAAGTGCTGACGAATATCGCGGTACATCTTCGTACCAACAGGATGAATGGAATACTGAGAACTGTGAGCTTCTGCCATGATCTCGTGTCTGATATCTCCGCTGGGTACACAAAGACGCTTACCATGCCTAAGTGTGCCATCTTCATAAATGCATAGCTCCGGTCTTTGTCCTGCCTCACACTCTATCATGAGTCGCTGAAGCTTGGAATCTGCTGACTGAGCCATCTGGATACTCTCGACTATAGTGGACTGGACTTGCATACTGGCCATCAATGCCACACTGGAAGGGAGAACAACTTCTACACCTATCTTCTGAAGATCTGCTAACAGCTCTGGTTGCGCGGTTAGGAAATATACTTCGGCTCTCATGCTCAATGCATCTGCGACAACGTTGGCCTTCCGAGGATGGTACTACAAGTTGACATCATAATCCACAAGTAGCTCCAGCCATCTCCTCTGACGTATGTTAAGATCCTTCTGGATAAATACATACTTCAGGCTCTTGTGGTCGGTGAAAATCTCCACCCTATCTCCATAAAAGTAATGTATCCAAAGTGTCAGTACAAACACTACTACCGCCAACTCTAAGTCATGGGTTGGGTAATTCTTCTCATGTTTACGAAGTTGACGTGACGCATAAGCTATTACCTTCCCATACTGCATCGAAACACATCCTAAACCTCTGCTTGAAGCATAGTAATATACTGAAAATCCTCCGGTTCTATCTGGAAGCGTGAGAATGGGAGCCGTTATCAAGCCTCGCTTCAACTTCTCAAAAGAATCCTTGCACTCTGCTGTCCAGGCAAACGGCACATCCTTGCGGGTCAACTGGGTCAATGGCGCTGAAATCCGAGCGAAGTCTGAAACAAATCATCAGTAATAGCCGGCCAAGCCAAGAAAACTACGAACTTCTGTAACTGTGCTGGGTACTGGCCATGACTCAATAGCCACAATCTTCTGGAGATCTACTTCTACTCCTCCTCTGGTGATGATATGACCCAGGTATGAAATGAGATCGAGCCAGAACTCGCATTTACTGATCATGGCATATAACTGATGCTCCCTGAGAATCTGAAGAACCACTCGGAGATGCTGTTCATGCTCCGTCTCACTCTTGTTGTAGACCAGGATGTCGTCTAGGAACACAATCACGAACTGATACAAATAGGACATGAAGATGCGATTCATGAGGTCCATGAATACAGTCGGCACATTGGTTGCTCCAAATGGCATAACAAGGAACTCCCAATGTCCATATCTCGATCTAAAAGCTGTCTTCGGGATGTCCTGCTCTCTGACTCTGATCTGATGATATCCTGAGCGCAAGTCGATCTTCAAAAATACTGTTGTCCCCTTGAGTTGATCAAACAAGTCATCTATCCTCGGAAGAGGGTATCTGTTCTTGATTGTCACTGAGTTTAAGGTACGATAATCTACATATTATCTGGACATACCATCCTTCTTTTTCACAAGAAGCATTGGGGGTCCCCAAGGCGATCCACTAGCACGAACAAATCCCTTGGTTCTGAGTTCTTCCATCATTTTGTGTAATATCTCTAATTCTGACGGTACCATCCTGTAGACTCTCTCTGATACTGGGGTTGTCCCGGGAATCAAGTCTATGGTGAACTCGATCTCCCGCTCTGGCGGCATCCCTGGAAGCTCTTCTGGGAAAACATCTGGAAACTCTTCGACTATCCGAGGTAACTGTACTGCTGCTACTGCCATCCACTATACTGGAGGAGAAGGTTCAACTTCGCCTCGGGAGAAGAAAAACTCTGGCTCGCCTGGAATGCTAAAAACAACCCTGCCAATATGGTAGTCTATTCTAGCATACTGGTTCCTCAACCAATCCATCCCTAAGACCACATCATAATCGGCCATCGGGAACTCTATCAATCTAGCGGGGAACTCTCTACCACTAACTACGATCTGACACGAGGAAAATACTCTATCTACTCCCACAAGTCCGTTACCAGTAAGCATATTGAGCCTTACTGATAATGACTCAGGCTCTAATCCTATCTGTGTCGTGAATCGTGCAGACATAAATGAATGCGATGCACCAGAATCAAATAAAGCTGAAAAGAGAAAGGAGTTGACGAGAATAGTACCTGCCACTACCTCTCCTGGTGCCAATCCTTTCTTTACGGTTATTACCATAGCCTGACCATGCCCTCGGGGTGCTGGTCCCACCTGCTAAAATCCTTGCTGCCTGTTCTGGATCTGGGCTTGGGCTTGTGCATACTGCTTGGGGTGTTGCTATTGGAATACTTGGGACTGGGGCGGCAAGGGCCTCTGAGGTTGATACTGCTGTTGTTGGACTGGTGATGGTCCTCTCACCGAAGTACTAGAAATGTTGGACGATGATGAACCACCCCTATTCGGGCAGGATCCAACCTTATGATCCGACGCTCCACAACCAGGCATAATCCCTGTGCCCTGTGACACTCTGCTACCACATGTCCTGGCTTCCCGTAATGTGAACATCCCACGACAGAAGAGGGCTTCTGCTTCTGCTGCTGACGGTACGTCGGTACTGAATGCTGAACCGACGTCACTGAGGCCGCCCACCTCAGAGCCCCAATAGTCAAAGCCCTGGCTGCCGGGACTGGTGCCGAAGACTGATTCATCTGGCTGTGAGATCTCTTCCGACCTTCGGCCCTATCCACGATCCTCTGGAAGGTATATTCATGCCTCCTGGCTGCTCTTAAGACTGCATCAAAAGTCTGATGCTCAAACTGCTCGACTGCCAATAAAATCTCGAGATGGAGCCCCTATTGGAATTGCTGGGCTCTATCATACTCGGTTGCCACCAAAGTGGGAGCAAATCGACTGAGTCTGGAAAACTCGATCGCGTATCCATCGACCGTCCTGCCCATCTGCTTCAGATTCGTGAACCTGGTCTGTAGATCGTATCGAGCTACAACATCAAAATACTTGGTCTGGAATCTCTCTGAATACTGCCCAAGCAATAGGGGCCACTAATGCAACGGCCTGCGCTGCCCACCAGCTGTGGGCAAGATCTAATAACTGCAGGCACACTACGGCCACCTTCTCGTTCTCTGGGGTCCTGGCTGCTTTTAGAATCACCTCCGTGTCCTGAAGCCAAGCATCTGCGACGATCGCATCTTCGCTACCATCAAAGAATAGAGGGTTCAAGCGTTTGAAGCTGTTGGCCGTACTGTTATCCTGATGAACTCCTCGGGTCAAAGCATCGGTCACTGCCTGGTGTAAGGCATCTCCTCTATGATCTTGGGAAGCTATCAAGGTCCTGATGAGACCTACCAAAGTACCATCATCGGGTTCTGCAGGCTGAACGGGCTGGACTGGTGACTCTCCTCCAATAGGCACAACTCTGGAGGCTACCCCCGAATGCTGGGCTTGATCTCCGGGTTGCTGCTGGTCCACGGGAGGTGCTCCGTCTTGCTGATCGGCAGGGCCAGGTATAATACCGCTGAAGAAGATGACATAGGGAACAATAAGGAAGGACCAAGACAGATCAACGATACAAGCATGTGATCAGGACAAGAATCCAGGGATTCAGAGGTTGCAAGCAGAGATCAAGGTCAAGTACTGATTGAGATATCTATTCGGTAAACCCTCACATATCTTGATGAACAAGACCTGCATGGGCCACTACTTAAACCATGTCACGCCCAGAGCCAGAATACTGGAGAGTGGGGACGGACATAGCCAGCTACGTATATTGAAGTGCAACCCACCTCGCTATATGGTCACGACTGTCTAGATACATGAAGGTCTAACTACAAGCCAACAGTCTCTTAAGGTCAAGAACAAGCCTAGTGTCTCAATCATAAGCAAGTATAAATAGTTAGAAGATGTAAGATCACCAAATATGCAATAGTAAGGCGTCCCAAATATTATATATTTAGCTGATCATGAAGCTAGTCATTACAAAATGTCAAGGACTAGCAAGAGTTTAGTCATACATGATCAACCCTAGGATCTGTCAATCATGTTACAGCCCGTAGGCAGACATTAAGTAAAATGCAATCGACCTAAACAGGTGCTCGTCGGCTAAACGCCTCAAAAAAATATTTTTACAATAAAGTGGGAGAGCCAAAAATAACCCACTCGTTGCCCTGGTTACGTCTGGTGGTCACCATCGGGCTGGAAAGTCGGTAGATCCTCTGGAGCTGCTCCGAAATCTAGCCATACAAAACCAGCTAGGGTCAGATCCCAGAAAGAACAAGTGCCACAAAGGAAGCTTCACTTATGAACTAAAACCAACAATTAGCACAAGAGTATAAATAAGTAAGAACAGGAAATATGAAAATATCAAGATGATATCCGACGAGATAACCATGGAACTATTCAGATAACCAGGTTACAACCCGTAAACCAAATAAGGACCGGGGTTGTAACCCTTCATCTGAATGGAACTTAGTTTCCTATCATTTATCGGCAAGATAATATAAGAAAATCAGGTCACGTAGCAATCTGGTACAGGATCAAGACTAGACTTAGACTGATCATTCCCCATTCAACAATCATGGCCAAGTAATAAGTACGGCTTGATACTTTAACTAACTAGGTTATCACAGGCCTAGTTACTAACAAGATGCAGTGAGATTAATCCACAGCCACAAGCCCTGCAGACCATCCAGGTTACCCAGGTCGAATATTAGGGGTTGAATTCAGGTGGGTACATCGTCCAGGAAATGCATGTACCCTTAAGTAGCTTGAAGGGTGCAACATATGACAGTGTGCTGGAAATGTGCCTTACTCGACGGCAGGCTACAGATCCCAGGCGCGCCCAGGTAATGGGATTGCCTGTAGCTGGAAAATCTCTTTATGACTACTGTGTTATTCTAGTTATTAACCTTAGTCCATTAAAGTAGGTACTCCTGGCCGTGGTACTCAGGAGTCCCATCCTAAACATGATGCGAGACAAGAAGGGTTCATTTATACAAGCACAATCGCCCACGGTATCCAACATTATTTATACTTGTCATGTCAAGTAGCCGTCGCAACAGCTTATCAAGATATATCATGTCAGGTTTACTTGTCAGGAGTGCACCACGGCGGGCCACTATCATGTCACGTTACTTGTCAAGAGTGCACCACTACGGGTCACTGTCGTGTTCAGGGGTATATGTACAAAATAACATAGCACAAGCATTCCGTCGAGAGACCCAACTTACAATGGGGGTTACAAGGCATGAGTCCAATAAATAACAATTAAGTCATAAAATACAAGGTTATGCGGCTCAGGATTACCGGATCCCAAGCGGCCATTAAAGGGAAAGCGCATGCGGCTCAAGAAGTCGGGTCTCATGTGGCCAGCGAAAGGGGAGGGCCTCATACGGCTGGGAATGGATGGGCGCATACGGCAGTGAGGGAAGAAGTCCATTCGGCCAGCGGGCATGCTCTTATGCGGCTAGGAATGGATTAGTCCCCATGCGGCCAGGGGAGAATGCCTATGCTGCTGGAGGGGTTCAAGGCTTATGCGGCTGAATATTTTATACGGCAGGAACAACTCATGTAGCAGGAGTTTAATTCATGCGGCCGGGTCAGATTGGCCCCCCATGCGGCCAGTAAATAGACCTTATACGGCTCAAATCTTTATGCGGCCAGAAAAGGAAGAAGGGCGCATGTGGCTCAGTTAGGAGCCCATGCGGCTAGGATTCAATCAGGGGTGTATGCGGCCAGCGGGAGAAACATCTCATACGGTTGGGAAGAGTCAGCCGCATGCGACTAAGTTCAGATGGAGTCATATGCGGCTGGATAGACTTCATGCGGCCAGAAGGACTGAATCTCATGCTGCTGGGAGGTACATGCGGCCCAAACTCCATGTGGCCGAGAATGGAACTTGCCGCATACGGCTATGCAGCTAAGTTCATGCGGCGGGAAACTATATACGGTTTAAGTAACTGTACTTCTTCTCTAAATTTCTAAAAGGAATAACCAAGTATGCCATGGCTTCCAAGCTCCATGAATCTTTCATTCTGAGTCCAAATTCGAACTTCCATAGTTCAAAATAGGGCATAACGAGATTCCCTAAACATGGAACCATCAAAACTTGATAATAACAAGATTAAACAGATCAAAACCCAAGAAATTCAAAAATGACATAAACTTAGATCTACAAGCAATGAGCCATAGAATTTAGAAAAGCCAAGTACTAAAGTGCTTTAGAATGCTACGAAGAAGAGAATAAAACAATAAAATTCGGGTTCCTCCATGAAGCAAGATGCACTTTCCTAAGCTCTCTCTCTCTCACAGGTTGGTGAAGAGTTAATGGTGGGGAAGAATAAGAGTAATGAGGAGAGAGAAAGGAGAGGGGGCTAATAAATGGTAGTGGTGGTGGTAGGTAGGGGCTCTCCCCTTGGTCCATATTGAACCAAAAGCAACCCCAACCCGAACCAAGCCAACCCAAACCATGATGAACCAAACAACAAAATACCCAATAAACCAAGCAAGGAGACATGTAATACAAGATAAATTACGTACACGTATTCTATAATACGTAATACAAACAAAAGGCATTACAGTGGTTTATGTGTGCTTTGTTTCGTGATGGTGTGGATGATGGCGAGGATGTTGTGGGTCGTTTCGACGGTAGTTGGGATGGAGAAGAGTTGGGGATACAGCGGTAAGGGTGGTCAGGTGGCGGCATCCGGTTTGTTAGTGGTGGTGACTGCGATGTGCTGCGGTAAAGGCACGGCTGGGGTCTGGGAGGATCGGTCAGGAGGAAGGAGCGTCAGTATTAAGTTTAGGATTTATTTGTGTCGGGGTTTGTGTCCTGCGCGGCACGGGTCTGTATGTCCGGGTGTGTCGGACGGGAAGAGACATATGTATATATAAAGGAAAAAAAAGTAGTGGATAGGACACGGACACGGACATGGACACGATGCACTCACAGTTGGCTTTGTGGAGTTTAATTGGAGTCTATGGAAAAAGAGCAAAGAGGAGCTATCCTTATATAGGAGGTGGACTCCTAGATAGATATGGATTAGGTTGATTCAAATCCCCGTTAGATAATTCATCTATTAATTTAAATCAATTCAAATAATTTCAAATTCAAATCTAAATCAATTTAAATTTAATTAAATTCCATCCTTAGTTTAAAATCAAATAAGATAATTTGAATTTCAAATATAGATATTAATTTAACTATTTAAATAAATCCATAAAAATCAAATCAAGATTTAAATTGCCACAAAAATATCAAAATATATTTTCTAAAAATACATATAATAATAATTTTAAAAATTATATTATTATTTAAAATAAACTAATAAAATATTTTTGAAATATATGTATGCACGAAGAATTTTTAATTATTATTAATAACTGTTATAAATGAAAGACTTTTTATAAATAAAATAAATAAAATAATAACTTAAAAACTTTGGTACGATAGCTAAAATAATTATTATATATATTATTTTAAAACTATAAAAATAGAGAAAATATTTTTCTAAAAATATGTACGCTCGCACATATTCGCACTCGTCGAGCAATTACGAAAAACACAATTTCACGTGCAACGTACAATACAACTACGCGACGTACAAATACAAAATAAAAATCAGTACCAAATTTATTAAAAAAATTAGAAATTTAGGGATTTTACACCGATTGTCAGGTAGCGGCCCTAGAGAGCATAGCCGGCTATGAGGAGCGGGCCAACACTCTGAGAAAAGTTTTGAACGACCTGGAGGGTCAAGTGGCCAGGTTCCGGGATGCCAAACAGCGGATCTCGATGTCAGTGTTCCGTGTAGAGGATGAGGCTTTGATGGCAGCTCTTGCGGAGGAGAAGGCTACCTTCCAGGCAAGGAAGGACGCCTTCGTCCAGGAGATTGGCGAGCTTGCTGACCAGTATGGCCAGTTCAATGCTGCGAGTGAGGCACGTGCTGCCTCGAAGAACAGGCTGGTTGCGCAGATCACTGAGAAGCATAATCATATTGCGTAGATCGGGAACAAGATTGTCCAGCTGGAAGCCAACTTAAGGACGGCGACATATGAACATGAGGATTATTTGTCTCAGGCTGCCATGACTGCCACCACTTTTGCTCGTTTAAAAGAACAGCTGGCGAAGTTGGAGGGGGAGCATCAGAGTCTGATCCTCTTTAAATATGAAGCCGCTCGTCAGGAAGAGGCACGACACCGAGCTGCTGTGAAGTCTGAGGCCGAGATTGCAACTCTGAGGGACAGCATCAATCGCCTGTGTATTCCGTAGATTTTGTAAGCACTTTTTTTTGTCGTTCACGGCTCTTGTACCTTTTTTCTGTCTTTTGATAGACATTTAAGTGCAAAATAAAGAATCTTTTTGAAAATGTGGTTTTGTGAAATATCGATGCTAGAGGTAATGTGGACGTAGCAAGGATATTTCTGGTAGGTATTCCGCTGGGGAATTTTTAATATGGACATATTATCCACTTTATATTCGAATGATTCGAATATAAATAATAAGTTGAATGGAGCTGCTAGTAGAGGTAATATGGACGTAAAAGCAAGGATATTTCTATATCTGACTAGAGGTAATATGGACGTGGACAGATATATATATAGCATTAGGAAGGAGTGGATAATTTAGAGGTAATAGGGACGTGATTATCCTTGATGAATGCTTTGCTCAGAGGTTATATGAACGTAGCAAAACTTTAATCATTCCACTGGAGAAATAATTATCAAAAAATAATTCAGAGGTAATAGGGACGTGACTTACTTTCGTTAAACCGAGTTTGGACGGAGTCAAAAACGGAAATAATTCCACTAGGAAAATATTTAGAGGACCTATTATCCAGGGCGTATTCAAGACTCTTGAAATATGGATAATAGTTAGATAGTTTTTTTTGAATCATATAAACATCGCACTGTACATTTACATGACTGAACATATGGATAATAGTTAGATAGTTCTTGTAACCCGGAAGCTCCGCTGGAGATACGGGTATGATGACCCCCTCAGGTTGGCTACTGTCATTTTTAACGTCATGCGCTTAGGTCACTTGTCCAAGTGGGGACTATACCATATCCCATTTACAGCCAGGGCTCATGCGACGAAAGGTCTGTTCTTAACTGCATGTTTACTTTAGTATGGTTAGGTTACCTTATTGGCGTATTGTCACTTACTTTTATTTCTGGCATATTTATATTCAGTATTTACATGGTATGTTGTTTATTCTATCTTGTTACGTCCCTCTGAGGACCTGGTGAATTCTCCAGGTGTGTCTTTGTGGTTTCGCAGGTGCTCTAGCCAAGGCCATGTTCCTTTCTTCTTTCGAGGTGATTGCACTTGGATCGCCTTTGCATCGCTCGACAAAATTCCGTTATCATGTATTTCTCTCTTTTTAGTTCGTAGTAGATTTGTCTTCGCCCAATGATTTGTAAATGATAATTCTTGCGTTTATTATAAAGTCTTCTTTTTTTTGGATGAGAATAGTATCATGGTTTACGGTATTTTACAGCTTATGTATTCGTACGATAGTTCCATATATTGGAGTATACATCGTATACATGCAGCTGGCATGTCGACGTACTTTGTCCTAATTATTTTGGGACTGGGGTGTTACATATTTTTGTGGTGGCCCATGCAGGTCAAGTTTATCACTTCGGTTATGTTACTGTACCGATGTGAGCCTGTATATAGGATTAGAGTCTAGGATCTCATCCACATACTTGATCTCCTTTCTTGACTTTTAAGTTTCAGAATCTCGTTTGCTTTCCTTGCATCTTGCTTAATCCTTTTCTACCGTGAATTCTTATTTCTTGTGCTAAGTGACAGTTAGGAAGATGACTACACTAGTATATGCTCATAGGTCAAATACGTGACTAGAAGGATTACATTCACAATTAGTATACATTGAGGTATTATTTAAGATATAGAGGCATTTATTTTTCTAAAAGTATGATCTTAAGGATTATTAATTCTAAGTTGGGTAGTAGCAATATTACCAACTTTGAAGACAGAGAGAATTTTATCTTAAGACTGCTAGGAGTATTCACCAGAGGATTGATAGAAGATTGAGTAAAATATTTGATTTTGAAGATTTAGAAAATTTTTATGATTTTTGGGTTATAGCTATTCATATATAAATTGATTTGAGGAAAATTTTAAATTTATAACTGTGTCATATGATCTATGATTGATAAATTTACTTAGATTTTGAGTTTAATATTTCAATTGTGAAAAAAAATCTTCAAATTTTGTCGCATAATTTACGAATGATTAGATTATCTAAATCTTGAGTTTAAAGTCTGGATTTATAATATTGCGATTTTGTGAAAAATTTATTAAGAGATATGATAAAGCTTATTTTGAGATTGATTAGAGGAATCTAAATTTTTTTAAGTTATGATGGATGACCTCAACCAACTAGAATTGTGCATATTGGAGGGAAAATATATAAATAATTTTTGTCATACTAAGGGTTATCTTAGGGTTATTAAAGACTTGAATTATTTTTATGATTATGCTTGAATATCGTAGTATATGTCAAGCTTGGAAATACATATTAGGAACTCAAATTTTGGGATTAAATCTTATCTTGATAGAGAACCAAGAAGCAAGCAATATCACCCTAATGAGATAGAAGTATTCCACATTTAGTTGCCATACCACCTATGATTATGATATTGCATATACACAAGTATAGTTAGTCATCCACCAAAACCATGTGACTATATCTCATTCTTGTCTCACTCGACCTTCCCTCAAACCTAGATCTTTTATCGTGACTATCTAATTATTTGAAACTTAAAAATGATTAGAATCATTCCCTTGATCATACCCTTATCTATGACTATTTTCTCTCCAGGAACTGTGTCCCTAGCTTATTTTACCTTGATCTCCGAGATTTCCTAAATTATCTTTATTTCATGCCTAAACTTGATCCTTTTATTTTTGTGCATTAATTTGCGCCTCATGAAAACCCACTTTCTATTTTGATCATTTGGTGTCCTCTATCGTGACTTTGATATTTGGAGCAAGACGCTATACTTTTCCTTCCAACAAATAGCATATGCAAGACCTAGACGAGCCCACCTTCATAAAGACGTATCATGTGAAAAATAGATGGCAACTCTAGAGGGGGGTGAATAGAGTTTATAGCGATAATATCCAATTAAAAATTCAACTCTATCACAATCTAAAAATAATCAGAGTAAATGCGGAAATAAATGAGGAGCAAGAAAGCATACACAAACACAGCCGATTTTAACCTGGTTTTCCTCGTGGAGGACTAGTCCAGGCCTGAGAACTCTCGCTCAGGATTAAATCCACTATTTGTGAAATAGTAGTTACACCCGTGCCTTTTCTTCAGAAGAGCACGTCAACTTCTTACAATGGATCGCAGTGGCGATGCTTGGAATTTTCCAAGCTACTTCTTGAACTCTTGCACAAGACTCCTAACTGAGAGATGCTGAGCACTCGAGACTTAGGAAACTTGTGGCTAGTAGATGAAGAAGGGTGTGGCTTATATTGAGCTTAAGAGAGAAGAGAAGAGAAGATTGGATGAATAAAAATGAGAGAATTCTTGGCCTATTTATAGGTCTTTAACAGGCAAAATTCGGCCAGAATTCTGGTAGGAATTTTAAAAAATTTGGCCGTTGGACAACTAGCAACCAGCCAGCTCTAAAAATTAGGGTACTGAATTTTAGGGGACAGAGTTCGGCCCGAACTCTGTGTGGAGGCAGAGTTCGGCCCGAACTCTGTCTCTAGAGCACAGAATGGGTCCAAAGGTCCAATGGACTTATTTTGGATGTGGAGCTTTATGGATTTTGGATAGGTTAAGGGTTGAGTCTCAAGAGCCCAGCATAACTCAGCTTACAATCATTCTAGACTCAATAAATATAAAAGTACAGACTCGAAAAAGACTTGCATTTGCAAAACTGAGCTATCGTCTGGCTTGAGCAGAATGTAGTCGTCGTGTGTCGTATTGAACTATCACAAGTATTATTTAGTCAATGTTATCAATATTTGGTTGACTGTGACTTTGTGTCAACAATCTCCCCCATATTGATAATTGACAAAATAATAATTGTATATTCAATATCCATACCTGGATACATGTAACGACATAGCTCCCCCATAATAAGTACCGAGCTTAAGAATAGCTCTCCCATAAACAATACTGTAAATCTTGTTGGCCTGTTAATAATATTCTTCCAAAAGCACATATAAACCAAACAAACAGAAATAGAAACAGAATATACACATAACTCCCCCTTTTGGCATTTAGCAATATGAGATAGATAAATGATAACTGGCAATCATACGCAAAGGAGAAGAAACTGCATATAAACTAAGATAATGACCAAGAGTCATAATGACATAGAAATTGATAATAAAACTACCAAAGTCTCAAAAGCACAGCTCATAATAAGTCTACTACAAATCAAGTACATAAAAGCAACTAAAGCAAAAAGCATAAACATAATCTAAGATCTCCAGTAGCAGCATCAAGTAGCAGTCCAAATCCATCATCGAGCACGAGAGGGCCCGGCGTCGTCCAATGGATCAGTAAAGGAGCGACGTGGGTCCACAAATGCCGCATCCGGATCCATGTAGCGACGGATCCAAGGATCATCAATACGAAATCCCTCACGATCGGGGTCTCGCTCCATAGGAATGGACATGGTAGGATGGCGAGACATGGAATACCGGATGTCATGCAGCGAGTTACTGATAGCACTCATCTGCAATGTGGTCCGATAATCCAGCTGAGTCCAACGATCGTCCTCCAAAGTGAAATGATCTCGGAGCATGGTCTGAATAGACTCGAGAGTGGCAAGAGCAGGAGGAGGATCCTGTCCGAGAGAAAGGGCATCTGGCTCAACATCAGAATGCTCAGACACGACCGGTGAGCCAACGGCCGCATGAAGCCTCCTTGCCTTAGAGAGGAAGGCAGGGGCAGGTAAGAATGAACACTCATCAAGCAGTACATGGAACGCACGAAAGATCATTGGAAGGTATAATGCATAAACCAAGGATCTTGGTTTCTTCCTACAGTTGATCATCCAATCCATCATTGTGCGTGGAAGATTAAAGGGAACATGAAAGTGGAGATGGTATAAGGCCGAGATCTCAAAATAAGCGACTTCATCGGTAGAACCCGCTTTGGGTAGAATGGTGTTGAAAATGATCCGATGAAGTTCATAGAAATAGGGATTGAGGAATTTAGCCAAAAGCTTACGAGGACGTGTGTTAGGGCTACACAAGTCGTCCTTGAAGCTTTCAAGTGAACTTCCTTCGGGAAATTGAAAGGATCTAGCTTCAACAAGCTTTTCCCAAGAATTTGGCTCTTGAAGCTCAAGATAGTCGGCCAATTCGAAATAATCAAAAGAGATATCAACTCCCGCAACTCGTGAATAAATATGAGTGTCATCATGGGTCAAGTTGCAGTAAAACATTTGAATGGCACTACGATAAATGACCGAATTTGTAGTAACAAGTTCATCAAGACAAAGGTCATGAAAAAGTGCATCATATTGAGAGAAAATAGTAAAGTTTATAGGGTGTCCCGCAAACACCGGACATGTCCGAAAATCGCTAAACCAATCTTTTGAAGCGTCTAGCGATACAAAAATATGGTCGTCATAAGTGTTTGGATCATGGGGACGTGGAGGATTAAACAACGGATGGATTGGTGGTTGTTGTTCAATGGCCGGTGCAACGGGTGGTGCAACGGGCGGCTCAACGGGAGGAGGAGCATTCGACGAGGATGCGCCCTCAGTCCGAAGTCTCTTTCCGCGATTGAGCAATCGTGTTGCCATAACACAATAGATAGAAGATGATAAAAGAAATTTGAGATATAAAAAAGTAAGGGATTCTACCTCAAACTAGTGATGAACTATGGAAAAGAATTGAAAAATAAGCCTTCTCCTTGAGTTTGGGGAAGAATGGAGCACAAAAGAGGAGAAAGTAGGGTTAGGATTTTGAGAGAATTGTGTTTGAGAAGGTGGTAAGAAAGAAGGAGAGGGAAGAGAAACCGAATATAGGGGAAGGGTTTCTCTTGGTCGGGTCAATTAATGACCATTGGATCAACATTTTGATCAACGGCTGAGGCTGTTCCCGATTCTGGAACAGTGAGGCTGAATTCGGCCCGAACTCTGGTAGGAGCAGAGTTCGGCCCGAATTCCGGGTCCTGGTCACAGAACAGGAATCAGACAGAAAAAGAAAACTATTGGTTAAGTAATAGACAAACCAATATAAGATATGAGAAAAGTTACAGGAAAGATCCAATAAGTAATCAAAAGAATAACAGATAGCAGTAATATGAAGTTGAAAAAATAGTATTTCAGCATATGATAAATAAAAATTAACCATATAATAAACAAGGAATTATATCATAATTCAATATTTTGAAACTGCCATGGGTTAGCTGCAGGGGCCGGATCCCAGCTAGCGGTAGTCCTGAGGACTAGTGCACCGTGTCGCTTAGGCTTTTACGTCTTGTTGTCAAAAGGGCCCTTTCGGCTTGTACCCATAGCAAGTTCATCATAAGAGAATCACGATATACTTGATATTTATGCAGGTTGATTTTAATTTATAACAGCTTCATCTAAAATTCCAAGTTCACGACAATGAAAATTGAAGCGCTCTTCGGATAATGGATTAGTAAAGAAATCTGCTAACTGATGATCAGTGTCAATAAATTCTAAGTTAATCGTGCCATTTTGCAGATGATCACGCAAAAAGTGGTGTCGTATTTCAATGTGCTTCGTGCGTGAGTGACAGATGGGGTTCTTAGTCAGATTTATAGCACTAGTATTGTCACAAAAGATTGGAATATGTATGAAAGATAAATTATAGTCTTCAAAGGTTTGCTTCATCCACAGAATTTGTGTACAACAATGCCCAGCTGCGATGTATTCAGCTTCTGTTGTGGATGGTACGACAGAATTCTGCTTCTTGCTAAACTAAGAGACTAAAGTCTTTCCTAATAAATGACACGTACCGCTCGTACTTTTACGGTCGACCTTGCATCCAGCAAAATCAGCATCAGAGTAACCAATAAGGTCAAATGATGTTGATTTGGGATACCATAGGCCCACTGTAACTGTACCCTTAAGGTATCGAAAGATACGCTTAACCGCGGTCATGTGTGATTCCTTAGGATTTGCTTGATATCTAGCACACAGGCAAACGCTAAACATTATATCAGGGCAAATAGCAGTAAGATAAAGAAGACTGCCTATCATACCTCGATACTTACGTTGATCTACGGGTTTGTCGCTATCATCTGGTTCAAGTTTGGTTGAAGTGGCCATTGGAGTACTGATTGGTTTGACGTTGTCAAGGTCGAATTTCTTCAGCATGTCCTTTATATACTTCGATTGACAGATGAATGTTCCACTTGACATTTGTTTGACTTGCAGCCCAAGAAAGTAGTTGAGCTCTCCCATCATGCTCATCTAAAACTCGGTCTGCATACACTTGGCAAAATCTTGACAAAGGATTTCATCAGTAGAACCAAATATAATATCATCTACGTATATTTGTACTAAAAGAATCGTGACTTTGAAAGATTTTATGAAAAGTGTGGTGTCAATTTTCCTTTTTGAAAAACCTTTCTCAAGTAAGAAGTTGCTTAGCCGTTCATACCAAGCTCTAGGTGCTTGTTTGAGGCCATACAGCGCTTTCTTTAGCTTGAACACGTGGTCGGGAAATTTGTGATTTTCAAAGCCAGGGGGTTGTTTTACATAAACTTCCTCCTTAATAAATCCATTCAAGAAAGCACTTTTAACATCCATTTGAAATAATTTGAAATTTTAAAAATTTGCAAATGCACAAAGCATCCGAATGGACTCTAATCTAGCAACAGGAGCATACGTCTCATCGTAGTCGATACCTTCCTCTTGGTTGTATCCTTGAGCTACTAGACGAGCTTTATTGCGTGTGACTGAACCATCTTCATTCACTTTGTTTCTAAAAACCCATTTAGTACTAATAATCGAGTGATTTGCCGGTCTAGGAACAAGTTCCCATACTTGGATCCTCTCGAATTGGTTGAGTTCCTCTTGCATAGCAGAAATCCAAAATTCATCATTGAAAGCTTCTAAAATGTTTTTCGGCTGAATTTGTGAAATAAAGGCAGTGCTAGCAATAGAGTCTCTTAATGATGATCTAGTAGTTACTCCACGTGAAACCTCGCCGATTACCAAATTTTCTGGATGTGATGGCTTGAAAGAGAATTTCTTTGGCAAGCTCTCCAGAGAATTGGTTTCGGTTGTGGTGTTCATTGGAGTAGACGTTGATGGCTCAACATCATCATCAAGAGTAGCTGCTGCACTGTTGTCTTCATCAAAAGTCACATTTGTAGACTCTTCCATTATTAATGAGCGTTTGTTAAAAACTCTATATCCCTTGCTCTTGGCAGCATAGCCAAGGAAAATACCATCGTCAGCTTTGGCATCAAATTTGCCTAAGTTGTCTTCGGTGTTAAGGATAAAACATCAACAGCCAAAAAATCTAAAATAAGAAAAATTTAGGGTTCTCCAAACCAAAGCTCATAGGATGTTTTCTTCGTAATAGGACGAATAAGCATCCTATTTAAAATATGGCATGCTGTACTGACAGCTTCAGCCCAAAAGTATTTCAGAAGTGAAAACTTGTTCAACATAACTCTAGCCATATCGCCAAGAGTCTTCTTCCGCTCCACAACACCATTTTGTTGAGGAGTTCTTGGACAAGAAAACTCATGATCAAAACCATTGGAATCACAAAACTTTTCAAAATCAGAATTTTCGAACTCGCCTCCATAATCACTTCGGATTCGAGTAATCATGTAGCCTTTTTCGTTTTGAACTTTCTTAACAAAAATCTTGAAAACCGAAATAGCATCACATTTATTAGCAAGAAAGAAAACCCAAGTAAATCTTGAAAAGCCATCAACAATAACAAAGGCGTAGTGTTTTCCACCA
The DNA here is from genome assembly GCA_029216955.1 of Iris pallida. Classification (NCBI taxonomy): domain Eukaryota; kingdom Viridiplantae; phylum Streptophyta; class Magnoliopsida; order Asparagales; family Iridaceae; genus Iris; species Iris pallida. Next base: position 6,180,308 of record JANAVB010006800.1, on the reverse strand, counting down.
AGATTGGCTACTCTACTAGGGCCAAATAAATCCATATGGAGTAGTTGCAAGGATCTAGTAGTACTTACAGAGTTTATGGAATGATAAGATGACTTGGTTGCCTTATTCAACTCACATTCAGCACATACGGTATCCTTTTTAAATGTGATGTCGGGCAAGCCTCTAACTAGCTTCTTGGTCGATAGCCTGGATATAGTATCCATATTGGCATGACCAAGACAATGGTGCCATAGTAACCGTTCATCTTTATGAGCATATAGGCATCTACCTGTATTGTTAGTATCTATAGACAAATAGAAATATAAATATTATCCTCTCTTACCCCTTCAAAAATAATGTCTCATGTTGACCTATCATAAATAAGGTATTTGTTTTGTCCAAAGTTAATGTCATATCCATGGTCAGCAAGATGACTGATGCTGAGCAGGTTATGCTTTAACTCGGTCACTAGGCAGACATTCTTTATTACAGGAGAGGGAGGATAACCAATATTACCATTACCTATAATATAACCTTTTAGGTTGTTGCCAAAGGATACATATCCTTCTCTCTCCATTGATAGTGATGCAAAAAGATTTGCGTCTCCCGTCATATGCCGCGAGCATCCACTATCGAGAATCCACTTACTTTTAGTTGAGGAAGGAAGGTCCACCTACATCAAGAGTAGATGTGACCTTTGGTACCCAAGTTCTTGAGGATCCTGAAAAGTTAGTTTTTGGAAACCATGCGTATATCTTTCTATCTACTAATCTTCTAATTCTACATCATGGTGAAATGTGTCCATGTAAACCACAATAAGTACATGTAGCATTCCTATTTACATTAGGAGCATGCTGGTGATGTCTATAAGCAGAATAATGAGGAGAAGTATGATGATGTGTAGAGTTAGCATGGTGATGATGACTATGTAGAGTGGCATGGTGATATTGTGACATATAATAATTATTTCTACGTGTATGTGGTTTGTGTCCTTTGTGAAAGTGTGTATATATGTAATCATGGTTACGTGTTGTAGGTGGATGACGTGGGTGACTAGTATGAGAAGTATCATGCTTTGTGTGTGTCTCATGATGTTGGGTTTGAGGTTGAGCAACCTGTTTTTCCAATTTAGTCTCTAGTTTCTTAGAGACAGCCTGTAGTTCAGTAATCTTAGCATTCAAACCAAATATCTTAGTGATAGATATCTTGTGTCTACTCTTTTCTTCTATAAGCTCTGTGTTGAGTGTTGTGATTTCTTGTGTTTGTTGTTCAATGCGTGTTTTGGCATCATATAAGCTTATTTTAAGCTTAGATACCTCATCAGTGAGATCCGTGGGTGAAGTGTCTCTAATGTTATCAAGTAATAGAGAAAGTCTTTGAATTTTGACTTCATGACTTTTTATTTTGTCCTTGGCATGTTTGTATTTACCAATGACCTTTTTGTGATCATTAAGTAAATCGGTGAAAGCATCGCCAAGTTCATCAAAAGTGAAATCGTCAAGAGTTTCATTTGATACCTTGTCGGACGTTGCCATTAGGCACACATTTATCGTATCTTGAGGAGAGTCCTTTTCTTCCTCGGAGTCACTAGCTTCGCTTTCATGCCAAATGCTTGTGTTGGCATATTTCTTTGAGATAGTCTTCTTGTATGGCTTCTCATAGCGGTTGCTCTTCTTCAAGAATGGGCAGTCTTTTCGGACGTGTCCAGTCTTCTTGCAACCGTAGCAGGTTGGCTCTTCTTCGCCATCTTCTTGTGGTTCCTTCTTTCTTCGATTGAAGCGAAGGAATTTCTTGAAGTTGCGGACCATGAGAGCTTGATCATCATCTTCCGAGTTATCGTCATCCGTCTCTTCGGGTTCAGCCCTCCGTCGGGGAGCTTTGAGTGCGATCTCCTTAGCCTTAGGAGCAGGCTCTTCGAAGTCCTTGAGGTCGAGCTCATAAGTCATTAGCTTTCCCATCAAGGTCTCCATGGACATGGTTGTGAGATTATTTCCTTCGATGATGGCTATCACCTTAGGGTTCCAAATTTTTGGTTGCCCCCTAAGTAGCTTGCGAATCTTCTCGTAATTTGAGTATTGCTTGCTGAGTGAAGACAGGGGGTTGATGATGTCGAGGAATCTTGTAAACATTTGCGTGATCGTCTCGTTTGGCTTCATCTTGAAAGCCTCGTATTCTTGAGTGAGACGGCTTATCTTTGATTCCTTGACTTGGGTGGTTCCTTCATACATCACTTCTAGAAGTCTCCATACTTCGTGAGATATGGTACATGTAGATACCTTGTTGAACTCATTCCTGCCTATAGCACAGAATAAAGTATTAATAGCTCTCGCGTCTAGACTTGCTTGTTTTTTCTCCTCGTTAGAATATTTGTCATGTGATTTCTCAACGAGATCACCATTGACAACTATCCTGGCAGGCTTTTTGTAACCGTCAGTGACGACAGTCCACAGGTCAAAGTCTAGCAACTTGAGATAAAAGCTCATCCTTGTTTTCCAATACGTGTAGTTAGTTCCATCAAAAAGGGGAGGCCTATGAGTGGACTGTCCTTCACCGTGATTGGAAATCAAGGATTGTGTGGTTGCCATGGATCAGCTCTAGGATGTAAGTCCTTGTAAAGAGAACAGAGCTCTGATACCAATTAAAGAACAGATGGTAACTCTAGAGGGGTGTGAATAGAGTTTATAGCGATAATATCCAATTAAAAATTCAACTCTATCACAATCTAAAAATAATCAGAGTAAATACGGAAATAAATGAGGAGCAAGAAAGCATACGCAAACACAACCGATTTTAACCTGGTTTCCCTCATGGAGGACTAGTCCAGGCCTGAGAACTCTAGCTCAGGATTAAATCCACTATTTGTGAAATAGTAGTTACACCCCGTGCCTTTTCTTCAGAAGATCACATCAACTTCTTACAATAGATCGCAGTGGCGATGCTTGGAATTTTCCAAGCTACTTCTTGAACTCTTGCATAAGACTTCTAACTGAGAGATGCTGAGCACTCGAGACTTAGAAAACTTGTGGCTAGTAGATGAAAAAGGGTATGGCTTATATTGAGCTTAAGAGAGAAGAGAAGAGAAGATTGGATGAATGAAAATGAGAGAATTCTTGGCCTATTTATAGGTTTTTAACAGGCAGAATTCGGCCAGAATTCTGGTAGGAATTTTCAAAAATTTGGCCGTTGGACAACTAGCAACCAGCCAGCCCTAAAAATTAGGGTGCTGAATTTTAGGGGACAAAGTTCGGCCCGAACTCTGTGTGGAGGCAGAGTTCGGCCCGAACTCTGTGTCCAGAGCACAAAATGGGTCCAAGGGTCCAATAGGCTTATTTTGGATGTAGAGCTTTATGGATTTTGGATAGGTTAAGGGTTGAGTCTCAAGATCCCAGCATAACTCAGCTTACAATCATTCTAGACTCAATAAATATAAAAGTACAGACTCGAAAAAGACTTGCATTTGCAAAACTGAGCTGTCGTCTGGCTTAAGCAGAATGTAGTCGTCGTGTGTCGTATTGAATTATCACAAGTATTATTTAGTCAATGTTATCAATATTTGGTTGACTGTGACTTTGTGTCAACATCATGTCCCACTAAAATGCGTCCCCTTGTACTCTAGGTTTATGGTGCGACTGTCAAGTCAAAATGGCTAGCTATAAACTCTACCATAATACCATTATCCTTTCTGACTTCAGTTAGAGAGCAATTCTTGACTCAAAACTTTCGACCCAATATACGATGTGATTCCTTAAATGCTTAAACTTTGTGTTTTATCTTGATTGCTTAACCCTTATCTTTTTATTTTTATGCCTTATCTGGATTTACTTAAAACGCACAACACCTTTTACTCTTCATGCAATATTAGCAACCCTTACTTTTCTCCCTTCCAATTAAATTACTTCACTCATACTTCACTATGATTTCTCCGTAGTTTATGCAACCTTGTTCCTTGTATGATTCCCTTATGCGAAGATAAAATTTGATCATGACATCCTATGGTTAGTAGAGGTTATATTAGAAAACCCACAGAGGGGACTAGTAGTATAGTTGAATAATATGATTGAATATGCATAAGTAAAATTTTGCGGTAACCCTATTGGGCGGATGCATTTTATGATTTAATGAGAGTGGATTCTTGTTCGACAAATTGGTTCTTTATTTTACGAGATGATAAATAGAGCGTTTGAAGAATTCAAGAAGGGTGTAATACCTAAAAGTAATTCAGAATTTAACTATGTGATGATTGTAAATATAAAAGTCATATTAACGTGAGATTGGTTTTACTCTTAACTAAATTAAGTGAAGAAATTTTTAAAGGAAGTTTTGCAAGAGGAAACTAGTTTGAAATAAAATATATAGGAAGAAGAGTATTAGAGATTTGTTGAATTGGAAGTTTAGACTTATCAAAATCCTACGATTTTGGATATAATTTCCTATCGAAGTAACCTTGATTATCTTCGACTAAACTGAGTAAAGGTTGAATAAATTATTTAGGAAAATTTTGAAAGACGAGATTTGGTTTGAGGAAAATAATTGCTAGAGATTGATTGAATCCAAAACTTTAAATTAAAGGCGTTATATGAGGCGATATCGAAGGTATATATGGGTTGACATCTAATATTTTGTTCATAAATCTCAAATTTAGGAATGTGTGTTTTGCAAAAAAAAAATTAAGTTCAATGGAATATCAATTGGGAGAAGAAATATTTTTTATTAGTGATAAAAGGAAAATGACGATTCAAAGAGTTAACAGAATTGAAAACCACAAGTGACTCGAAACTAACGAGCTCGTAATCGAGATTTGAGATAAGTAAGTTATTACCCTTTGACAAGGTTGCAAGTTTATAGGATAATGTTAGCGCTGATTGATTTAAACACTCATAGGTTGTCATGCATTAACCATCTTCGAGCTGTTGATTTTATTCGACTAGAATTATCTAAATTACCTATTTTCCCATCTTATGCTTGAACTCTTCGCTCGAGGATTTAAATCATGATTTTATCGACTAAATTCTTTCCATCTCCTTCGCCCTACCTATCCTAATTACTCCTAAATTTCGAGGACAAAATTCTTTTAAGTTGGGTAGGATGTAGAACCCCTAAATTTGTACTACAATTTTTTTTAATAAATTGATATCAATTTTGTTTTCGTAATTGTACGTCGCATGCGAGTTGCGAGATGGTATATATTTTTATACACAAATGTTTTATTAAAAAGAATTCTTCGTATAGAAAATAAGTATTTTATTTTGATTATTGTGTCGGTCAAAATTGGGCAAATGTTACTTATTTATTTTAAAAAAAGGATATTTTATTTTATGGTACAAATATAAATTGTAATTTGGAAAACTATTATTCTATGTAAAAATATTATTGTGTGCGGGTGACATGAAATTTATTTCATGTCCAATTGATTTTTACGAAAACTAATTATATTGGGTTTATTTATTTATAAAAATATATTTTGAATTTTAAATAATTATCATGATTTTTGGAATTTAATATTATTATATCTTAGTAATTATGAAAAGATATTTAAAATCTCGTTGAATTAATATTGGATTAATTTTGATAATTTGAATTGAAATAGATAATATTGGATTTCGACTTTATCTACAAAAGTTTTAATTTATGATGAGTTTTATCTATAATAATTTGGATCGAATCAAATAAAAGGGCGGTTATCCACATGGGGATTTAAATCAAACTAGTCCATATCTAAAAAGGGTTTCCACCTCCTATACAATGATAGCCATTGTTTCTTTTCCACAGAAATCCTACAACCCACAAGTCTTCAAACACCACAATCATTAGCACAACCATTCCAACTGTGTCGTGCATCGTGTCCGTGACCATATATTTTTCTTCTACTTCTATTATAGTTACACCAATTTCTCGTGTCCTGATATTCGGACACGACCACCGAATACGTGAACCTATCCTACTGTGTCTGACACGTCAACGTAGTACAAAAAATATCAAACCCTAAATCCTGACTGCCCTGGATGCCACCAGCCTTCGTCCAGGTGTCCACCGCATCCCCTGTCACCGCCTCAACCATCCTCCTCTGCCAGCACCTCGTCGTGACCCCATCAGTCCCACCATCACCATCCTTGCCTCCGACCAACTACCGACCCTCCTCCTGTCCCCTGAACTCGCCAATGACCACCACTACCAAAATTTTAGAATTCCTCACCTAAGTCACCGAGTCCAGCCATCGTCCCTTGGCCCGTCTCGTCGAGCTTTTTCCCATACGAGAAGTTCTATACTGTGGTCATGTACAACTCAACCGCTCCGTTTTGGCCATCTCGGCGCCCTCTGGATCCCAACTGTCCTCCAGCACCACGCTCGTCCCCTAGGCGGTGAGCCCCGTGTAGAAGCCTGGAAAATATTGCTTTTAGTCCCACATCAGAAAGGAGAAGAAGAAAGGGCTCAGTCCATTCTATAAATAGAGCCCCCTTGCCTCCTTTGAAAAGGGCACCAACATCCCTTCCCTCCTTCCAACTTGGACTCTTCCTACTATGCACCTTCGGGTGCTAAGTCGAAAAAGTCTAGGGTAGTGCAGGCTCAACGAGCTCAGTCAACTGTCCCAACTACCGACCATCAGAGAGTCCCGCTAACTTTTATGCGGGCCTCTGATGGAAAGTTGTACAGAACCGCACGTGTCCAGCCCTACAACAAAATAGGTTAATAACGACACTTTATTTATGACACTTTCTAAATAAGTGCCATTAAATATTTATCACCATCTATGACACATTTTTAAAAGTGTCGTAAACATAAATTTAATAACACTTTTTAGGTCACTTAAAAATGTCATATATTGTTATATACTAAACACAACACTTTTAAAGTGTTGTCCCAAATTTTATTTCCCCCCTTTTTTTTGTTTTACCGCTCTGCCCCCAAATTTTGGCTCTGCAACCCGCGATAGAATGCTTTTCATCTCCTTCTCTCTCATTTCTTCCATTTTTCTAAATTCTCTTCCAACTTTCTCTTTTTCTCTCCAACTAACAGTAAACTCTCTCTCTCTCTCTCTCTCTCTCTCTCTCTCTCTCTCTCAGGTTGGGGCCGTTAGGGGTTGCCATCACAGAAGTTGTAGATGGTTGCTCGTATCTCTATTTCACCCTCTTATTTGATCGATTTTTGGTATTTTTCTCAATTATTTCGATGTAGATCAGTTTGATCTACTTCGGTGGAGAATTCTTGAACGATTTGAGTTCTTGAATGATTTGTTGCTATTTTTGGGGATTTTGTGTATTTTTTGTTGGGGAATGGAAGGCGCTAATGGAGGCGGAGTGGAGAGCGGGAATAGAGCTCTGGAGAAAGATCCGACGAATGTGGACACTAGTGCCTCTGTCGAAGAGGCTCAGGAATCTAAAGGATTACTGTCTAATTTGTCTGGAGCCGGCGACGACGGCGGCGGCGATGTCGAACGCGGTCCGACTCCTTCTGATAACAAAGGAAGAAATGTTCGAAAAGTAGGTTTAGTGAATACGTCATTTTTCTTTGTTTGGGATAATGTGGTTTTAACCTTTTATGTTGTGTAGAAAACCACAAAATTGAGGGCACTGAAGGATGGAGCTCAAAATGGTGTAGTAGTAGTAGCCAAGAATTACAGGGCGGGCCTCTCTAGAGCCTCTCTTTCGTCGCCAATTTGAGAAAGGGCACTGCTCGTAGGCCAAGCTGGAAACTTCAAATGGTTTGCAATTGATTTGTTGCTCTCTCGTGCTTGACTTTTTCTATGAAGTTAATTGTCTCCGCGATTAATTTTGTGTATCATAATGCAGGTGTGAGTGTTGGTAGGGAGGCCAATTTGGGTGTTGTGGCAAGAAAGCAATCGGTAAGTACCTTTGTGTTTGTTGTCTATGGCCTAAGTTTTCTATATGTAAGATTTGTCCTAATGAGAATGATATCTTCAGTATACCCGTGCCTTGTTATTTCAGTTACAGTTCAGTGCGCTTTGCTCTACTATAAGCCTCATTGACTTCAAATCAATGAAGTTGAAGTCAGCTAATTTCTATACATCCCAGAATAAGTAGTATATACAACAGCAACAAAACCCTTTATTTGCAAATTAAATATGGGTATATTAATACTAATTGGTTAGTCTATTCAAATAAAATGAAAGATGATAAAATTTGCAGAGATTGGAGCTAATTGTTTTTTGGGAGACGTCCAATCCATATCTGATATCTGGATTTAAAGCATGTTTGTGTCTCCAATTTGGTCAAACTGTCCAATGGTCGATATGAATCACATCTATCATTGCTACATTTCATTACATGGAGTATTTCATATGGTTTTCACTTGTCTCATTTCTCTTTGTGTGCCAATTTGTATATATGCTACAAGGTCAACCGACAAACCGTTGATTTAAATAGGTTTATTCTTAAATGATTGGTTTGCATTTTAGGGAATAGTTTGCTAAATATCGTCCCCTGTTTTTAGGCATGTTGATATTTGTTAACTTTATGTGGTATTTTGCAAATTGCGTATGCAGTTGTCAGGCGTATGGGGCGTACTACTTCTCACATCACACTGGAATGTGCTTTGCAGACATCCAAACATTACTATCACTGATAAGAGGTTATTTCTTTTTTAATTGCTAGTTGTAGTATGATCGATTCTTCACCTATTATCTGCTATATGGAGACCAAAAGTTCTTTATAGAATCATAATAGTGTTAGAAAAGGAATCAGTCTTTCATTTCGTTATCAACATGCAATATATATGTGCTTCCTTCTGTTCTAAGCTTTTTCTAATTGCCAGGCAATGAAATTTTTGATGGCATTCTCCGCTTTTGCACCTGAAAGTGGTTCCTCTTGCTTAGCCTACCCCTGTACTTCTTGTGCATACTATGCAGGACTTGTTCTCAATGCACATTATTTTCTTAGAGTCTTCTCCATGCGATATTTTCACTCATTTGTGTATGATTAGATGGCTCTAGCATGTATTTTCTTCCTTTTTCATATCTTTACTTCAACAATCCTTTTGTATGCAGAGTCTATAGTGAACGTCATATTTATGTACACATGTATCATTTTGCATACTAGATGCAGTTGTTGTTGATGTTCATTAATTGCTTAGAGGCTCCTTCATAGAGGAGAGTTTCTCTCACAGACTCAGTCGCATATTATTTAATGTCTCTAACATGTAATTTGTGCATTAACTTTATTTGCCTTACCATTAATGGCATGTCATATGCTTTTCCCCACCCTTTAGTCTCACAAAAAACAATTTTTTTGTCTGCCTTTAATTCATTATTTCGCAAATTGTTTGCAAAATCCATATGAACTTCACAAACCCTTTTGTGTTGTGTGGAAAATTTACTTTTGTTTTATAATTTGCAGGTGGCATCCAAAAGGCAAACTCTAAAAAATGTCACAGATTGCATTACTGATATAATCTGCAAGCGTGCTGGTCTTGGTTATAACTATGGTGTTATACTAATTCCAAAAGGCCCGGTAGATTTTATTCCTGAGGTATATCAAATATATTAATTACTTTTTTTGTGTCCTATTGTAAATGTCTCAGGCTTTCAGAAGGAACTTCAATTAAACTATTGCTCCCCACTCTAACAGAGTATATTATTATGTACTTTTCAGGTTCAGCAACTTAGTTGCAGAACTGAATGATATCCTTGCTCACGATGTCGTCGATCAATAGGGAAATTGGAAGAAGAAGCTAGCTCCGTCAACAATCTCACATTTTGTTTGAATTTCTGCCTCAAGCAATCCAGGAACAACTTCTATTAGAAAGAGACCCACATCGAAATGTTCAGGTATTTAAATATGCATATTGTTCTTCGGTCTAATGTTTCTTCTCTTGCTTATAAAAGGAAAGGTTCATATATCTCGTTTCTAATGTTGCCCATCCCATGACGTTATCATGTCCCCAATATTGATACTAATTAAGACTTGAGATAAATATTTCTCATGTCTCTAGTGTTTGTATTCTTCCTTATATAAAGGAATTTGGTCGTGGATGCAATCCTAATCCTAATACCCTTCTCATTGCATATGGTCAGGTTGCCAAAATAGAAACTAAAAAGATGCTTATATCTATGGTCGAAACTGAATTGGAGAAGCGGAAGTCAGAAGGTAATTATGCTGACAATCTCACTTTTTGGGGTAACTATTGAGTGCCTTTAATTATAACTTATAAGTTGGTCTATTCCAAATGACAGTCCTAGTGGTTTTTGGAGCTTGTATTATTCCTCTGATAGGCATGTGTAACCAGAAGTTGGGTTTTCAAATGGTGTAAGCTTTGAATTTTGTTTACAGTTTTAATTTTCAGAAGAAGCATGATACCTGTATATTTGTCAATTGATGTGCCTATTTATGTTGATGTCAAGATTACATTCTTTGTTTTTCTCCAAGATCATATTACCACCACCAGCCATGATATCCTTATAAAGCCACCTCCAGTGAAGGTTGCCAAATTCCAATTTTTCTAGATTTAGAGACTCAACAAAACATAATACAAAAGCAAGAGTACATATCAGTTCAAGTCATATCCTTTAGTTCTACTCTGAGTAGTCTGTCAATGGCTAGTAACTCCACCCATATGTTGCTAAGCAACCTTTTCGGACTGAAATTGATGTAATAGATGCAAATTGAGTCCTTAATCGAGAACATTTACTAATATATATATATATATATATATATATATATATATATATATTCCTATTTACCATATCTCATGAAAAGATCTTGTGAATTAGAGTCTTGACAAAGCAATAGTTTATGGAGAACAATAGTCTAATTTTCCTATCAATTCATCCTAGGATCTGGTTTGCACCTTCAGTGCTTAAATACAAAATGGAAATCGTATTGAACTCAAAGATCTTTTCCTTTGTTCTTTACTTTAAAAAATAATATAGTGAGTTTAAAGTACATGGAAATATAACTGAAGACAAGTTGGTGTGAGATCATTATTCATTTGTTACATGGTAATGCTAATGTCAGGCATGCTGGAAAATTCCTTCTTAAGTTTGGAATACAATGGCATAAAGAAAATTGCATCGAGATGGAATGCTTAAAATGTAAATTTATCTTTGCGAACTTAATCATATCAAAGAAAAATGGCTCAAAATACTTTTTTAATAGTGTTGCATTACCGAATGTAAATGTCTATCTAATAGAGAAAGAGAGAGAGAGAGAGAGAGAGAGAGAGAGAGAGAGGTTTCAAACCAGACTCGTTCATCAAACAGAATTAGAACCAAAATATTAACTAGATCACAAAATTAAAATACAGTGAGACAATCAACATAAAACCATACAGAAACCACACCAGGACTAACTATTAGTCAACTACTTGCACCAACTAAAATCACTACCACCTCCAATACTAGGCTTGAGATACTAATAGCTTCTCTTGAGGCCTATTGTACTGGCATGAGATTGCAGGTAGTAGGACCGAGGTTAACTGGAGCAGTGACTTATTGGTCTCAACTTACTATTAATGTGCTCCAGTTTTCTCGGGTTTGTTGATGCTTGCCTAATGGATTACTGGAAGTGCATTTGATCTTCTACATTGTCGAGCTTGGCACAACTTTATAAACTCTGCATGTTCTAGAGAGATGAGAAACATTTAAACTGCGTTGTAAGCTGTTGTACTGTGTAACAAAGGTTTGCTTCCTATCACTTGATTTTTTCTTCACATTTTCTTTTGAATGCCTGAAATTTAATATTTTGCATACTTTGCTTGTCAGCAGCACCATAGACAAAGGTTGTCGCCCTCTAATTTATGAAGCATTTGAATATTTGGAAATGTAGTCGACTTCTTTGTTATTCAGATGCAGAAAAGGATGAGTTCTCTCAAACACATGGAAAATTTGGTGCACATTATAAGATTTAGAACCTGCTAGACTTATTTATGTGATTATACAATCAATTTTTTTTGCTTTTCACCACTCTATTTTTCATTTATCGAAGGTCATGTAGTATTAAGCTGTCTACCTTCTGAAATATATGCTTTTTTATCCTTGCAAATTGTGAATAAGTTTTCTTAGTAATTTTTTAATATGATATAATTATTAGTTAGTAATTGTGAAGCCATTTCCTAGTCTCAAATATGATGCGACTTTTAATCTTTTTTAAAGTAATTTTTGATCCTATGATTAATTCAGTGCAATATATTGTAGTTGTTAGGAAAGTGCAGTTTTTTGTTTTTGGGTTAGATCAACCTCTGAGTTATGCAAAGATAATTTTGAATAAGACTTCTCATTTCCATAACTTTGTAAGATTCAAATTTGAGGCCCAGCTTTGCTGGAAAAGTTTCCAAGTGGACATATCTCCAAAGTTTATGCTTACCAACAATGGGTCTGTAAGTTAGGATCTATTATCTTAATTCTAACACTTTTACCTTCATCTTGCAGAAGGACACCGAGTGGGGATAAGCAGGTCAAGTTATGGCAGAGCTGAAGCCAGACTTTGCAAAATTTGAAATAATAAAGGAAGGAGAAGGTTCGAGTTTGATGCTCGAAAAAGGTGGACGCTAAGAAGTAGTACTAGGACTTGCATATTATGTAGTAGACTTTGTTACTCTTAAAGAAGTTAAATACTAAATTCTTGTAACTTTTTATTGACATTGTATATTTGTATGGGTTGGAACTTGTTTAATATATCACTTTTGGCACATTAAAGTTTTATTTTTGTTGAAGATGGTTTTGGTATATATATATGAAATAAATTTATATTTAAAATATACGGATGATGCTTGGAAGGCATTCAAAAAGTGCCATGAAAAGTATCCATGACATTTATTAAATGTTATAGAATATTTTTAGATGACATTTACATAGTGTCGTAATTTTGACGACACTTATGAACTGGCATTGAAGCATGTTAACATGACACCAGTAAAGTGTCGTAGAATAAGCATTATATGACATTCATAAAATGTCGTTATAATGTTAATACATGACACTTATCGAGTGTCGTTGAAAGTCAAAAACTTTCTATGACACCCCCTCTAGACAGCACTAAAAAAGTGTTGTAGAAAGTCATTAATGACACTTTTCGAGTGTCGTTAAAACACTTTTTTGTTGTAGCGGCGGCAAACAGACAGGGTAGTTCTCAAGAGTCTCCCAACAACGATCGAGCGCAGTACTTTACGAGCCGGTGATCAGAAAGCAAATATGATGGTCCCAAAAGTCTTCCTACAACGATAGAGAGCAAGTGCTTTTACTAGCCTCAGATCAGGAAGCAAATATGATACCTACGCACCCGGGCGCTCGGGATACCTGGGCCCACAAAACAAATGCAAAGGTAGATCAATCTGCTCTCGACTTGCGAGAGGTGGTCATTCACACATGCAAGAAGAGAGAAGCAACCTTGGCGTGCGATGAGCCCTTTCCAGAACATCACTGCACCCAAGCCATCATCAACTACCGCTACCACAAGACAGTGGCTCCACTATCAAGGCAGTCTGTGTTCTAGCGACTGCGACCTACTGCGCCTTTCTAACATTATCTTCGAAATATGATGCCAAATGAAGACGCTATAACTGCCTTCTCTCAACTAGATGTATTACTCAGATGTCTCAGTCGGGCGCATCGTCCCAGTCAAGCGCATCACAATCTTCTGAAGAAGTCCACCGTCAAATCCTCTTCGAACAAGGAGATCAGTCAAGAGGGAGATAAACGAAAATCTTTCATTCGGAACAACACCTTCTCCTAGGGCCCCCATAGCCATCCAGCCAGAAGTTATCCTTCTTGCGGCTTAGTCATGAAACATTCCTCATGCGGCTCAGTCATGAGATGGCCTCATGCGGCTCGATCAGAAGGCATTCCTCATGCGGCTCGGTCATGAGACATTCCTCATGTAGCTCGTTCATGAGACGTCCTTCATGCGGCTCGGTCATGAGATATTCCCTCATGCAGCTCGATTATGAAACGTCCTTCATGCGGCTCGGTCATGAGATATTCCTCCATGCGGCTCGGTCATAAGATATTCCCTCATGCGGCTCGGTCATGAGACGTCCTCCATGCGGCTCGGTCATGAGACATTCCTTCATGCGGCTCGGTTATGAGACGTCCTTCATACGGCTCAGTCATAAGACATTCTTCATGCGGCTCGGTTATGAGACGTCCTTCATGCGGCTCGGTCATGAGATATTCTTCATACGGCTCGATTATGGGATAGTCCCTCATGCGGCTCAGCCAGGATACATCCTTCATGCGGCTCGCCACAGAATAATAGTTGAGACACGTGGCAGAAATTGACCAAGTCTTAACAGTTCTAATTTACTGCAACAAATAGATCATGATCAATCTCAACCAACCCCCCCAGCTGTCCACTATAAACCGGGTCTCGATGCATAGTTACAACCATGTGGCCCGAAATTTGCCACATGGCTGTACATCCCATTCCATATGAATTTCTATAAAAAATAAGGTGCTATTCCCTTGCGAGGCAGATAGGCACACATAGCGACAGAGAGGAAAGCACACAAAGCTCAGAAGCAGACTCTTTTCTTCGCGTCTTAAGAGAGTATTTCTTCACCGGAGCCGAAGTTACGTTCGATCGTCCAAGGAGTAAGGCAGAGTTGATAGCACTCTCCCGAGCCTCTACCGTCACCCCCAGAATCAAAACTAAACAATTGTACTTAGAATACTTTTCCTAGATTTTGTTCCTAGGCTCTCTTTTGTACAAGCGAGTTTGTAATTGTGAGTCAAGTCCAGTCCTCCTATAAAATTGTTCTGTTCTACGACGATCAATGGCAAACACCCCGCCGACCCCGGGCTCCCGTGCCATAGCGGCTCCGCCAAGCACGAGCCCAGCCACGGGCGTTGAACACCTTCCATTGCCAGCGAGTCCACTGAAACCCCGACCGACAATGCGACCCGCAACTGGAGCGCCACCCGGTAGCCGTCCCCCGCCCCGGTGCTGTAGCCGAGCCACTCGTCGTCAACACGTTGCTAAAGCCCTACTTCTTCCCCCTTTCGTTCTGAGTCTTCCTCTCTCTCTTCCTCAATCTTTCCTTTCTCATTTACGCTTCATCGAGAAGAGGAAGTCTCATCTCTGCTCTGCACTATCTTTCCTCCTATGATTGTTTTATTTTGTTTTAATTTTGTGTTTTCCTTGTTTTCTTTTCTTTTTGTTTGTTTTGTTTGTTTAGGTTAGTTAGAAATAAGCTATTAGGCTGGGGCCTTTATTCAGGTAAAGAGTAGTTGTTGGTTATTGATTTGAATTTAGTTTAAATTAGAATTGGGCTAGGCTTATTAAACTCTATTTTTGACATATTTTGGTATTATACTATTTGTTATTATTTTTATCATTAGTATTATTATTGGTATTATTTGTTACTGATTATTTATTATTATTTTAAAAAGAAGAAGAAGATATATTGTAAGTATTTTCTATTTAATCAAACTATATATATTCTCGTCTAAAATATTATTATAGTATTTTTTTGGTATTTTAAATCTAGTTTCTTGACCTTAAAAGTATTATAATATTTTTCTGTCTAGTTAAATTATAGTTTTGACTTAAATATGATCTTTCTATGGTATATTTGACTAATAGTTTCTAATATCAAAACTATTTTCGAAAATAGTTATAAGTATTTATAAATATATTTTCTCTTATTAAGGATATTTTTATACAATATTCCTTTCGATTTCCATCTTGACCAAGACTAGTCATACTTTTTTATTTATTGTGATTCTGACTACTTCATATTGAACCTAGGCTAATCGGACTGTTCCAAACCCAATGGCACGGTCTGTTCTATCATTTGAGGTCGTCTTACACTCTTATGACATCTGTGATTTTCTATGCCAACATGATCAAGTCACAAGTCATCTGCAACTAATTGAGACAACTGTCGATCGATCACGGCTATTGGACACCTCGGGACTTGTCAAAATATTGCACCATACCGGGCAACATGACAGACAAGATACCTTGCCATAATTTTACTGTTTATAAATAGTTTGCATTTTATTTACTGCATATCACTGTATATTTACTTCCAACTTTTCTAGCTGTACCATTTATTTTACAGTACCTGATTTACTGCCTACTCAGTGATATTAACTTTACTATACTTATTATCCTTTGATTGCATATGGACTTAGAGTTAAGGGACTACCGTTTATAGTGTATCGCATATGCCTCGACACAATTGTACCACGAGTATGTATGAGATGAGTAGCATGTAGAGGTTCTTGCGTGTTGGCTGATCACTCGGGCGCATGCGTTAGGTCTAACTGCTAATAGAGGCATGTTAGGAGACTTAGCAGTTAATAGAGGTGCATGATCGCGGATGCGACCTAGATAGGTGCATCGGGTGGGGAGAATATTCCTTGTCGTATGGGCTTCTATTACACATTCCCTTGTAACCCGGATGCTCCGCTGGAAATACGGGTATGATGACCCCCTCAGGTTGGCCACTGTTTTTTTTGAACATCATGCACTTAGGTCACTAGTGCCCAAGTGGGGACTATACCAGATCCCATTTACAGCCAGGGCTAATGCGACGAAAGGTCTGTTCTTAACTGCATGTTCACTTTAGTATGGTTAGGTTACCTTATTGGCGTCTTGTCACTTACTTTTATTTTTGGCATATTTTATATTCAGTATTTACATGGCATGTTATTTCTTGTATCTTGTTACGTCCCTCTGAGGACCTGGTGAATTCCCCAGGTGTGTCTTTGTGGTTTCGAAGGTGCTCTAGCCAAGGCCATGTTCCTTTCTTCTTCCGAGGTGATTGCACTTGGATCGCCTTCGCATCACTTGACAAAATTCCCTTATCATGTATTTCTCTCTTTTTAGTTGGTAGCGGATTTATCTCCGCCCAACGATTTGTAAATGATAATTCTTTAGTTTATTATGAAGTCTTTTTCTTTATTTGTGGATGAGATTAGTATCGTGGTTTACTGCATTTTACAGCTTATATATTCGTACGATGGTTCCATATATTAGAGTATACATCGTATGCATGCAGCTGGCATGTCGACGTACTTTGTCCTAATTATTTTGGGACTGGGCGTTACAAACATCTTCTTCAGGTGGTTCATCGGGGACGATGATTCCCATTCTTCCTCCTCATCTGGATGGGCTTGTCTGACAACTTCTTTTGAGCCCCTGCGCCAGTTTTAGGGGACCCCACAGTAGATTGCTTCACTTCCCGTGAAGACGCTGCTCCACCTCTCCGAGAAGAGGGGTTAACATCCCCAGGTGCCTCTCCGTCTGCAGTATCGTCTCCACCGTAGCCCAAAGTATTGGGGACTTCCACGGTGATAACATCATCCAAAGTCTCCTCCACATGAGATTGCACAATCGGAGGGACACGCTCATCAGGCGAGCTTGCCACCTCCTTCGGTTGACTCGGGCCCGGTTTCGATGACTGGGGTTTTCTTCTTCTCCTGCAAAAGAAGAGACATATAAGCGAAAAAGGAAAGAGCCGAACCAGAGCGATAACAAATGCACATACCCCTGCGGGAGCTGGTTTTGCAGGAGCTGTCGAAGGCCGCACCAGCATAGCCAACGCCTTCTTGGGCCTCTTCGGGTCAGACGAATCTGCCTCCGTCGGGGCACGTCTTTTCGATGGTCTGGCCGAGGGGTCCTCCTGGGAGCTTCCTTCCGGTGCCACGGGGGCAGTTCTATATGCTGTCACTTCAGGAGGATGATAAGCATGAGTCGTTGCCAGCATGCCTTCCGAAGCTTCGAGCTGCGTGCCAGCAAAAAAACTAGTCTCTCGGTCAAATCCAACGGGAACTTTATTCATTGTGCAGTAAAACTTTGCGACAGAATACAATATATGTGGCTGGAGGCTGCGGTCCGGCAGCGCGAATCGTACCCTAGTGCACCCGGCATTATATTACTGCCACCCCTGCGCACTATCCAGTAAACTCCCAACGAATCCCAGAGAGCTACTGGAGTTTTTTAACGTCAGTTGGGTATAGCCAAATTGGCGTACAAAGCTACTGGCAAATATGGCTCCAAGA
The DNA here is from genome assembly GCA_029216955.1 of Iris pallida. Lineage (NCBI taxonomy): Eukaryota > Viridiplantae > Streptophyta > Magnoliopsida > Asparagales > Iridaceae > Iris > Iris pallida. The sequence continues at coordinate 6,162,373 of JANAVB010006800.1, read as the reverse complement.
AGCAGCATTTTTGATTCCGATACACAAGATGTGAAGGCCGAATTCTCTGTAGCCAGTGGAATCACCATAGCGCCAAAGAAATTGCATCTTTGTCGGCATCTTCCAGCTCCACGTCCGCCTTACAACCATCAAAGGTTGGAGCGACCTTGGTAATCTCCCATCCTTGGAGATAAGACAGAACCTTCTTGCAGACAGGTACCCCTGTATACAACCACTTTCGCCTGTAGAAGTGACGGATAAAAGCGTCGCCTTCCTCGTGCCCCTCGGCCGACCCAGGAGTCATTATGTTTGGGTGATGCAGAATCAGCCATCCCATCAGATAATGGAAGGGCAGCTCCGCACGAGGGAAGTTGCCCCTCTTGTCCTTCTTACCTATCACATCATCGATGAATTCTTTCAAACCCTACTTCAGGTTGCACACCATAGCGGGATGCAGAGCCAGAGGATAACCAAAGACCAGCTTCACGGCCGACAAAATGAGATTCCAGGATATCCTCTCCAAGGAACCGGACCCACCGGCAAATACATGGTCACGGAGCCATATCATCAGAAAGGATGCCAACACGGCCTTTGGAGACATCTTGTGAGCACAGTGCCAGAAACAGCTATAGATGTGCTCGGATAGCTCTCGGTCCTCATTTTCACGAAGGTTATTCTCATTGAGCCTACACATTTCAACGAGTACCTCAATGTGGGAGAGCCCCTGAGGAGTCGTAAAATGGATCTTTGAACGATCAACCAAGTCTTGCTTGAAGATATACTACCTCCAAGCATTCACATAGGGCTACGACTCGCCTTTCTCCTTGTGCTGAAATAGGTAATGATGGCTCACGATCTCCTTGAAGACCACCATCATCTCAGAGTTCTTCTCCTCCAAAGCCAATAACTCCTCGTTCGAAGGAAAATACTCCTCATAGGGTTCGGGCCCCCAAGGGAGCTTCGAGACCTCGTACATCTCGTGCAGCGCCAGTTCTAACTCACCCACGGGAGTAAAAAAGTGCCGGTATGGGTATTGTACATCTCCAGAAGAGCGAGAAACATGTGCCTATTCAGGTCTATGCCTGCCTGAGTAGCACGAACAGCAGCAGAAAGACCAATCTTCCTGAGATCAGCCCTAAACTTCGTCAGAACCCAAAGGATCAACTCGTCCTACTTCTGCACGTAGTGGTACCAACCCTCGACCCGAAACTCTCCCTTCGAGTATGATAGCTTGGCCGACACCAGACGATTGACGAAGGTTGAAGCATTGAACGCAAAAGTGTCAGTGGGAACAACACTATAGATACCCCCGGGATGTAAAGTTTGCCAATGATAAGAGGTTCCGGTTCGCATAGCCGTCAAGGTATCCCTCTGGTTCGAAGAGGCGTCGAGCCATATGGTACCAGCCACGGCTCCTCCTTGAGAGGGAGTGACTTTCCACTCCATCCTTCTCTTTGAAGCAAGACTACGGAAGGCCGTCAAAGGCAATTGGTGCTCGCTTGCTTGATATACATGGTTACGCCTCTGGCTTTGAAGAACCAGTCTTCCTTTATCTTCAGCACCTTCGCTTCGATAAAAGTCAGGCGGTCTCCAAATAGGAATTCAGGCTTCAAGAAAGACTCATTCTCAGACTCAGCAGATCTGAGTATCCCTCTCTCCATCATGCCCTGGAGAAAAGTGTGGTGCTGCTCATGAATCTGAGCCATCCTCTCCGGAGACTGATACAACAAAATAGTAGCCCTGGCCGGGTTCACAACCGCTTCATCAAAGTCTATGCCCAGTTGACAGAGCGCATGGTCAAAAAGGACTTCGTTCAGCAGGAGGATAGTCATCGACACTGTCACACAAAATAAAACAAAGCCATCAGGCACTCTGGTGTATCAACTGGGCTGAAACCCATACGCATAGAGGGAATCCCAACAAAGACACACATGATCAAAAGTCCTGGTGCAATTGAAAAGAAGCTTTGGCACATCATCAGGACCTAAGTCCATCTGCATCAGCAAGTGAAGCTTCAGCGCATCATCAGGACCTAAGTCCATGTGCGTAAGCAAGTGAGGCTTTGGTACATCATCAGGACTTAAGTCCATGCGTGTCAGCAAGTGAAGCTTCAGCTCATCATCAGGACCTAAGTCCATGCACGTCAGCAAGTGAATCTTCGGCACATCATCAGGACTTAAGTCCATGTGCATCAGCAAGTGAAGCTTCGGCACATCATTAGGACCTAAGTCCATGTGCATCAGCAAGTGAAGCTTCGATGCATCATCAGGACTTAAGTCCATACGCATCAGCTGAAAGAGCTTCGGTGCATCATCAGGACAAAAGTCCATGCACGTCAGCCTAAGCACATCCACATAAGGCGGCTCATCTACAGTTGGGACACCCCAACATCACTGCAACAAAGACCAAGGCAAGAGAATACCCTCTGAGCACTTTCGGGCGAACATCGACGTGGGTCGCCCTGACGATGGGGACTTCCTCCGTGTCGACCTCCAAGGGTTCCTTGCCTCGGCCCCTTCCTCGGCTAGCAGCATCGCCTCAGGGAGTCTTGGGAACCATCTCTCTGACAAAAAAAGAAGGGAGAAAAGAGTTCTGAGGAAGAAGAAAACTTTTACAGAAAAGTAAAAGGCTCTCTCTCCTCACAAGCCGCCTATTTATAGGCTTGGTCTTATGTGTAAACTGATGAGGTATAACATCAGCAATCAGTCGCTTCGGGTCTCGAGAAATTGACGGGTGCTTATCTTCAAAAGATTATCATTAATCTTTCCTAAGATCGATGCGTTATCTCTTCAGAAGAAGCAAGTGCCCCAGCAGTATGCGCCTTAGCAACAAGCGTTTACCACAGCGATGCGCAGAACGACATACGCAAAAAAAGAGCCATGTGCCTAGGCGAGGGCATATGCCCAGAGTTGCTAATCCCCATGCTTCTTATTCAAAGTATTCCAAACCTTGCCCAGAAAGTTTTGAAAACTTTGAAGGGGGTCTTGTAGAAGCATGTAATTTCAGGCGCATCTATAGGCCATAATTCCTATGTGCTCAACCCAACCATGCTACCGACTCAAATGCGCCAGGAAGCTCAAACAGATACTTGGCACAACAAAGAAAAGTACAAATTTAAAGGCATTCAAAAGAAGACTTTTATTATGAAAGTTTATTGCATGTCTAAAGAAAGGCTTTACAAAAGAGAACTTCTACAAAAAAAGGAAGATCCTAAAGCTATAGCCAGGCACAGCAACTACCATGTGCCTCCTGCCAGACGCATCATCTACCATGTGCATCATCTGTCAGGCGCATCACTCTAATGTCTCATCCAGGCGCATTATTTATGTATCTCAACGTATATGCATCTCCGTGCATAGTCAGAGCGAATCACTCTCTTTCATCAGCACCAATCAGCCCTTGTGTAGAAGGAGGAGGAGCTCTCCTAGCTCGACAAAGATCGTGGCACGATGCCCCAATCTTCAGAAACAATAGGCACACTCGATAACCTGCGGCTCTGCCAGCATAAAGAAAGACGAAGCACGGCTGCCCCGATCTTTGGATGCAACAGGCACCATCGACCTGTGTCGAGACTCGACGATTCTGATATTTGGATGTAATAGACACTACCATGAAAGCTCAGAGCGATGGGAAGACTGGGGCAGCGCATCTTCACCCTCGAAAAGGGCTCGAGTTCGGTAGTTCGCCAAGGCAGGGCTCCGACCAAGTTCATCTTTACATCAAAACGAAGAATGAAAGCAAAGATTTCCCTCATACAGCTATTTATAAGCATGGGCTACCTACACACGAGTGCCAAATGGCCGACGTTCCAAATTCCATGCAATAAATCTATATTACTAGCAAACACATCTGTCGCCTCGTATTTGGCTAAGTCAAAGCAGCCATTAACGCATCGGAGAACTCAACAGATGGGCCAAAGAGGATGCGACACATTGGCAGATGCACCGTCAAGTCATGCGCTCCCTATAGATGCGCCCAGTGGGCCATAGCCATGCGCCTAGATTGGCATTAACCAATACAACCCTCTCCATCAAACATTTAATGCTGAATAACAAAGGGAGGCTATACGTCTCCCGAAGATGTCCAATCAGCAGCCCTTGCAGAAAATAAAGCGCCGTCGATGACAGCACCATTATTACGCCTTGGGTTGTCACGACCCGCACCCTTATGAGGGGCACAAACACGTGGGTACGTCCAGCCTATGCCGCAGTATCGGCGGTAGAACGCTGTATATAACGTCTGTAAATACTACGACTAACAGTAATAAGGTACCTGTACAGTATATACTCTCCTAATGGAGGTGACATATCAATACAGTCTCAATCACAGAATAAAACTAAGGTAGATAGCTCAGAAGGAGAACATATGATAGATGAAAGAGTAAATAAGTCCAGTGTCCAATACAAGCCCAGATATATACAACATCATAGGGTCTCAAAACATAATATAGAAGCTACAGTCTGATAAAGCTAGCTGGATCGCAGTCCAATCAAACCTAGCTAATCTACACTACTCTGGGAGTACAAAATCTAGTGGCTCTACTATAAGGCCACGGTCCTGGACTACTCCATCTAACTCGAGCCCATAATAGGTCGAGCAGTCCGCCTCATAATCATCTGTAATATATCATAACGGTATCCTGTCAGGAAAATGAGCAAGTACAAGCACTAACAGTAGTTCCATGTGAATTAATAAATTCTATAAGAGACAGTATAATGAACTACAAGACAAAGATATATAGAAACTTGAGAACTGTTCGGAAGCTGAGTTACAACCCTTAAAACAAACAAGGACCGGGGTTGTAACTCTTTTCTCGAGCAGAACTTAGTCTTCAATCAAGGTACAATATAAAGGCATGTAGAGCATGTGAGTAACTGTATATCAGGCATGGAAGGGAAATACTGAATGTAGAACAGAACAAGATATACGATAAGATAAAGTAAATATAAAAAGTGATTTGAATTATTAGGGCGATATGTGATCGGCTTGGGATAAGTGACAGGACAGGCTATCCACTTGGCCCGGCAATTTGCGGTGACCTCAACGGAGAGTCATGCCGGCCAACCTGAATAACGAGCACAAGGCAAAAGGATCTCGCTAGATCCTTCGTGAGGGAAGAGTGGCATGAGCACATGAATAGTGACATGGTGGCTTGAATCACATAGCCCCTAATAATTCTCCATCCCCGAATAGTACAATGGATCTGGACATGACACGTCAAGGTACGTGATTCCGTAAGAGGGTAGCAAATCCCCTTAGAAATCGGTGTCTATACAGGTACAAGGAATAAGACAGGAAGTGTACCAATATACCCAAAAATCTAGGAACAACATCTCATGTCATGATCCAACGTGTACTAGTCCGTGAACTATCGTAACTGAGAATCAAGTAAGGGCACTACGACTGAATCGGATATAGCAGATATCATGATAATGAAAACTATCAATAAATGTACTCATCTGCTGTCCTGAGCTATAGGGTATATCAATGCTCAGAGCGGTAATCAGAAACCTAAAGATGAGATATTGTACGTTAATTTAGGTTTAAACAAGTTTAAGAATGATTCACAATGAATGATATGAAATCTAGGTCAAACTAGGTCTCACTGAGTCACACTAAGTTCTGTCAAGTCAATCTAGGTCAATTCAAGTTATATCAAGTCAATCTAAGTCAGACCAGGTCAACTCTAGGTCATACCAGTCATCGTAAGTCAAAACATGTCAAAAAAAAGTCAAACGGGGTCAAGAGTTGGCCTACAGTTGACTTTTGGTCAACTGGTCAACTCTGGTCAACTCTGGTCAACTCTAGGTCAACCCTAGGTCAAACTGGTCAAATATTGACCAACAGTTGACTTTCGGTCAACTGGTCAACTCTGGTTTGGATTGGGTCAAATTTAGACAAAGTGTTGACTTACGGTTGACTTTTGGGCAAAAAGTCAACTCTGGGTCAACCGAGCCAAAATCGTTTCAAATATGACATTTGTAGGGTGTACCCAACAAGTCATCAAAGTTTCAAGTCAATCCGAATACCCGAACCCCGTATTTCGAAATTCCCGATTACCCCTTAACATTTACCCTTAAACCGTTCTAACTTGACGCCAAGTGGCCTTCCCTTAGGAATTCCACTCCGTGCTTCCTAGGGTAGTAGGGTACTAGCCTATACAACCATTACCTACCAAGTTTCCTAGGGTAAGTGGACATCCAGTCCATCTTACGGTCCGTATCGTCCATTAACCCGTTATCTTGAATATTTCAAGATACGAAATGGTATGGTGCGATACCAACTTTCTAATCCCACACGCAACCCCAATTCCAACTCCAAAGCCTGCCCACAAAATCTAAATCACATTTGCTAAGTCCCCTCCAAGTTTCGACGCATTTTGAATCACGGAACTCAAAATCCCCCATTCGCTAATTCTAATTCAATCCATCACTCACTCATTCAAACATTCTTTTTTCCACTCCTCTTAGGACAAGTTTGGGGGTTATTCTAGTGGATTTATTAGGGTTATATAGAGCTATATATATAGGTATATATATGTATATATATGGGTATATATATAGGGGTATATAGGTCGGATTGGGGGTTAAATGGGGGGTTTTATGCCTATTGTTGCTGCTACTGCTGCCTGCTGCTGCTGTTACTGCTACTGCAGTAACTGCTGCTGCTGCTGCTGCCAGTTTGGGGGGGGCGGGGCAGCAGCCCCCTTGGCCCCCCTACAGCTGCTGCTGTTGCACTTCTCTCCCCCCTTCTCTTCCTCTCATTTCTCCTCTAATTCTATCTCAATCTCTCTATAATCTTCTCTAAAGTCCCTCTTAAACTCTCTACTATATATATATATCACTCACTTATATAATCTCATTCCTTTTTCCCTCTCTATACATACAAATGCACACACTCACACACATAAATCTACATACACACATACATGCATAATATATATATATATATATATATATATATATATATATATATATATATATATATATATATAGACACACACATATATATATATATATATCTATATATATAGGCACTCACACACACACATATGGACACACACACTCCCACACATGGTCACACACACTCCCACACATGCACACACACACACATATAAATACACACTCTCATGACACCACTACCACTCTCCTCTACACACACACAAATACATATATATATATATATATATATATATATATATATATATATATATATATATATATATATATATATATATATATACCTCTCTAAAAATATATATATATACCTCTCTAAAAAGGATAAATCCATAAATAATCCTTAAACTAGATTTTAGGGGAACCTACAAAATCTAGGGTCAACTTGTAGAGAATGATCTCCCCTATAATTAATGTGAAAGAATAAATGAAGAAGGAGAATTTATGATGGGTTTAGAGAGTTTACCTAAAGTGGATTTGATGGAGAAGAAGAAGTTGGAAGGAAATGAATGAAGAGGGGGAGAGAAGACATTAATGGTGAAGTAAAAGAGGTGGAGGGGGTGGCCTAATGTGGCCGGCCATGGGAGCATGGGTAGGGGCACTTGTAATTACAAGTTTGCCCCTCCTTTGTCTTCTAGGCTAAGTTAAGTCTCAAATTTGGTTTTGAAAGTTGCTAAAATTAAATAAAAATCATAATTAAGCTTAGATACTCATATGGGATTAGTCAAAACTCCTAATCCTAAAAGTTAAGTATGGTGGGCCATGGCTAATTAACATGCTAAATACGACTCAAGTCAAAATTTCCCGGAGTCCCGAATTAACTCGAAATGTGATGAAATTCGAACCCGACTCCTATAATAATTAAATATTAATATTCATGAAATTAAATTCCCAAAAATAATATAAAATGAAAAATTACCATTTTACCCCTAACTTGGAAAAGTGAGGGTGACATGGGTCGGCAACAATCGCCACGCTGCAGACCGATCATTCGTATGCGCCTCGTAGCCATACGCCCAGAAGACTGTATGTGCCCCAGTGGTCATGTTCCCTCCCCCCGGCTTACTTTTGACCCCAAGCAACAGAAGACAAAGCTCTGTATGTGCCTCAAAAGCCATGCGCCTAGACTTGCTCATGACTCCTAAAAGTTATGAGACCAAGTCGCCTCCCCTGCACCTAATTCTAGGTGCACCCTGATACGAAGCTCTGCATGTGCCTCAAAAGCCATGCGCCCAAACTCATCTATGATGCCTAAAACTCATAGACTAAGTCGCCTCCATGCGTCCAATCCTAGGCGTACTCCAACAGATGACACTCCTCCAAAACCGAGATCTTTGAGCCATAGGCATACGCCACCGTCCCTTGACTCGGTTCTATTCAAAGAATGGGTGCTAACCACCCAAGATCTCAGCAACAACCAAATTTTCGCAACTGCCATGCGTCAGCTCCATCGCAGCCCAGCACAACAGTCCAGTAGATTCAACTTCAATCCAGGGCGCATCAACCATGCGCCTCCGCCAGCATCAGCCACGTGGAGTTCCACATCCAGGCGCATCCAACATATGTGCGCATAAGCAGCCAGCCTGCTATCTATAAATAGAAGGATCATTCCTTCACTCAAAATAGGACACACACACAGACAAGGAGGGACATACATACATCGAGAATCCACAGAGGCCAGAAGAGACACTTAACGTCTACTTCTCCTCGCAACGCTCTGGCATCCAGAGCAACCCAGACCTTCAGAGAATTCAAGATCGTCGTCTGATCGTCAACGGAGTCAACGTATTACCACTGGCTCCACCGACACAGTTCCCAGATAAAAACAAAAGTGTATTCATAGGACTACGTCTAAGTCCTACATTGTATATTATTCTGTTTGTAATTGAAATACCAAAGTTTTAGTCAACAAAACCTTGTCGTATATGGCAAACAACCATCTCCGGTGGCCAACCAAAGCCACTGCCACCATCGCCAGTACTAACCACCACTACCACCAAGTCACCACCACCGCCACCATAGAGACTTCCATCACCGACATAGACATCGACACTTAACTGGCCACAACACCAACATTTTTGGCCGCCCCAACATGATCGGGCCAGCTATCTCGAGTGCCATCACCATCAGTCATCATGATTCCATCGACCGCCAACGGCCTTTCTCTTCCGGTACTATCCGCCCGATCCGCCGCCGTGGGGGAGCATTCATGCGTCCTCCGCCGTGCAGCCCCGACCAACTCCTACCGAATCCGCCTGCGAGCGCTGCTTGCATTGCCACGAGACGAGCTCTGGAGAGTCGTCTGCCGGCGCACCATTTCCCCAAGCCTGCGGCCGAGCTCCGCCCAACACCGTGGCCAAGCAAGCCTTGGTTTATTAGTTATACCTATGTTCTGAGCCTAACAGATTGTAATTAGTATTTTGGTAAACTAAATTACTATTTTGTCTTTTTAGTTAATGCATTGAGCCTTTAAGAATAATATGTTTATTACTAAATAATGAGCTTTTGATTCATAAGATTTGTAATAAGCTTATATAAATTGTGCTAGGATATTAGTTGGTTTTGATTTTTAGATTCTAATATATAAACCTTGGGGCCTACATATTTAGTTTTAATAGGCTTATTTAGTCAATTTCATTTTGGGCCTTTGCCCCTAAATGGGCCTATAAAGGTATAAATACTTTTTAGTATTATATGATATCTCTAAATTGTATATAATAAAATACAAATAGTTCTAAATGTCATTTTGGTTAGATATTATTTATTCTAAATATATTTATAAATGGGGTTATCCTTAAGATGTTTTTCTAGAATATTTATCTAAATATTTTGTAGTTTCTAAAAAGTTATATATATATATATATATATATATATATATATATATATATATATATATATATATATATTGGATAGGGAATTAATCTTCCAAAATCATCTCTCTCTTAGATTAAGTTGCCACCAATCATGACTAATCGAGTGTTCATATTTCTTTGCCAATCTGGAATCCTTCACGTTAACGCTAGCCAATCAGACTAATCTGGATGCAATGGTATTATCGATTTCACCAGCAAAGGACTCTAGGAGGGTACATTTATTGTTTGTTTTCAATATTGTTAATTCATATATCACACTGTTCAGTTATATCATACTTGATCCTTGACACGCTCATCACACGAAGGCACTCCATATTTCTTATATATGTCATGCTTTCTTTCTTGTATATCGTGTCGGGACGGAGAATTACTAATAGATATGTGATTAGACCTTAGCCTATGTTTTTATTTCCTGCATCGTAGACCTTGATAATTAACTTAGACCTTGTGGTATAACTGTCCCTAAATCGATCACATATCGAAAGAGTACTTCAAACACATAGATAGTTAGATTCTTCTGTTACATGCTATCACATACTTGTCCTGCCTGATATTCATCATGTTTCCTGTCACAATTGTCTTGATATTCTCATCATATATTTTATGATTAACCATTGTCTTATAGTCTTTAACATAAACTTGAAACTGCGCTTAATGAATTGTACATGTTTCATTCCTGACTGGAAACCAACATTTTTTAGGTTATTCGCGACAACTCTTAGCATTGGGGAGACATGGGTATGCAGAGGTCAACCTAGAAGATTAGTTAGATAGATTTGTGGTTATTTTCTTCTGTGAGACATTGTATTTTGATTAAATGTAAACTTTGAAATGTTGTAAAATAATTTAGATATTGTGAATGAAAAAATAATTATTATTTTATGAGCATTTCATTTATTGTGGCCTGGACCGCGTTCTATCGCCGATACTGCGACGTAGGCTCGTGACAAATTTTTGTGGTGGCCCATGCAGGTCAGTTTTTGTAATTTGTACGAACTACTGGTAGTACCATATTAGTCGTACTACCGCAATATCACTGATGGAACTGGGATTCCCAGGACCCTTCCTTTGGTGTGCGTATTGATCGATAGAAAGTTAAACAGATCTAATACGAGTTCTAACCCTTCATAGGCGAAAACTAGGGTTCACGAATTATACCTGCGGCAGAAAGAAGACAAGTAATTCCTGGCAATCTTGAGCGGACGACCCCAAGATCTTCTGCACGTATTCCTTCCTCGAGTTGGACGTCGTGTGGGTGACGATCTTCCAACCTTTTCTTCTCCTTGGCAGCCCTCTCTTTCTCTCCTTACGTGAATCACGAATTTAGAGAAAATTTTAGATTTCTGATCAGTAATCTGTCGGCCAGAGAATAGAGGATATATATAGGCTACGGCAGGGACCATGATGGAAAATTAGGGTTAGGCCTCCTAACGAATCTGGATATCCCGTGTTCAGCCCGAACACACAATCCAGGCCCATTAACAATAGCTCGGTCCACTAATGAGCTATTGTTGCACTACCCTAATCCCAAATTATGTTTGTAGGCTCCTTTTATTATATGCTAGTTTGGCTCCCCATGTTAAGATATCGTATGTCCGTCGATCAAATTAAGTTACTGACAATTATATTGATTCGACATCTTTTATCCTTAAGTAGTACCGCTCAACTTTATTTGTCATGTCGGATATAATCCACCTGCAGGGTTTACATGACAATCCTTATGAGCTCCTTAAGAGGACATCATCAACCCGATGTATCGGGACATGGATTCCATTTATAATCAACATCCTATCATACATACAATGTTATTACCCAATTCATAGAGGTTGTTGATCCATAATGAATCTCACTCTTTTATGAGTCAAAGTAATGCACACTACATATACATGTCCGTTATTATATCCGGATGAAGAGCACAAGCATCCATAATAACAGAGGTGTTTGTTCTCTTATGTAGTTAGTACAAAGAGAACAACCTCAAGTGGTCCTGTTCAATACACACAAAGTGTACTAGTGTAAACCTATAGTCAAGATATACTAATACCAGATTACACTACAACCTTTCCAATAGATTTTCCAAGTCCATCTAGGTTGTGAACTATTTATATACTCCATAGAAAACTGATAATATGATCTTCTGTGTGACACCACACACAATATTATCTACAATATAGAATCAGATATTTGTATTAACACTTGCAACAAATACAATATGCAAACATTTGTCCATATGATTCTCATACAAAATTTAAGGAAATAAGGTTACTACAAAAATGATGCTTTTAGTATATAACCCTAACAATTGCGACTAGGAAGTACTCATTCACACCTAGGATTAATTTGATTTTAGGAGAATGACTAGGACTAGGAGTCTCTTATTAATCTGACTATTGGGTAGTTAAGGTTGCTACATAGGCCATGTAATTTATGTAAGGATTTATTGAATTCTAGACCCTATTAGATAATTTGAGAAATTGTCATAGGTGAATATGTCATTTTGTTTTGATATGATAGTAAGATCAAAGGTGGGTAGACTATTCACTTGGTAAGTTAGGCCTTCCTAGAATTAATGCTCTAACCTTGATAAATTGTTCAATTTTTTTGCCCTATTTAGATATCATCATCATATCATAAGCCCGAATTGCTCATTTAATTCCCATTTTGTCATAAGGATTATTTTATAAATTCTGATTCTGTTATCCGTATATGAATCTCGAGTTAGTTTTTTTAAGTTTTCCCTCAATCATTTGAATATCCATATGAAAAAGAGATTAGAATGTTTGTACTTCTCTTGGCTTCAGTTATTTCCTCCCTAATCAATTTTTTATTTTCAAGAATTGAGACTTATAGGACAGAGACTTACACTTCTCCTATCTTGATCACTCTGGAATCATTGGCGGAGCCAACATAGGCCCAATGGGGTCATGTGACCCCACTCAAATTTTATTTTATTTTATTTTATATATATATTTCATATATATTTTTATTATATATATTTATATATATATATATATATTTTTTTTTATATATATATTTTTATAAATATATATTTATATATATATATATATATATATATATATATAATATATGTATATATATATATATATATATATATATATATATATATATATATATATATATATAATTGGAAATAATAAAAAATTAATCTTGTTTTTTCTAGAAAAAGAAAACAATATTTATTTTTTATAAGACCCTGGGATGACAAGGTTCATAACTAAAATAGTAGGATCCAAGTATGAATTTTAAGATACACCAAATCTCCTCGATCAAATGGTCAAAATTTATCATAAATGTCATGTTTGACCTGACTGGAGTGACATGGAAGTTTTAGATTCTGATTATATTGGGTTAGAATTACTATACACTTTAATACCAATCGTATTTTAAAAATAAATAGAAAAGAATGAGCAGCAACAATAGGAAAAGTAGAATAGATGACCAATGTTAAGCATAGAAAATTAGATTTTGTGACTAATTTATGCAAAAAAAATTTCTAAATTATTATTATTTTTGAATTAAAAAAATTTTAGTCGATCTTTACCCCGCTATATCTAAATCCTGGCTACGCCACTGCCTGGAATCGGTTCGAATTATATTTCCTGCCTAGGCCGTATTACTTAATTGTCAATAGGTAATTATTTTATCAATTTTTTATTTTCAATCCATTGAATATTGATCCTAACTTGATTCCATTACCCATATGTTACTTCCGAGTCAATTTTGTCGTAATATATGTTTTCCTCGATCCTTGAATATTGGAGAAATAAAAATTAGAAGCTTTTAGTTCTCTTTTGTTCAACCACTTTCCTAATCGATCGTTTGATTTTCAACATTGATACCTAATTGATCATTTTATTTTTTTTCAAATAAATTGATACTCACTTTAAGGCCAGATGCTTATACTTTTTTATCATAATCGACTTGTTTGAATTTCCAGCATTTATCACAAAATCCTGTAATCGTACTGGCTGTGATTTCTTTCTCATTTCTCTTCCCAATACTAACTCGTCGGGCACCTCTGGCAACACTGTATCCCCTGTATCATCAGTAGTATCCACATCACCCCAACGGACTCTTCTGTCAATATTTCGGCAGTTACTTGTGCATCCTCGCCACTCGGTGCCGAGCCGCCAGCAACTACTTCGGCCTCAGCAACCGTAGCCGGCACCATCCCAAAAACCTCTATATCGTCTCCCGGCACCTCAATAGATGTATGACGTGTCGCAGAAGACATCTCGCAAGCAGAGCCACACCCAGGAAATTCTTTTTCATAAAAAGTAACATCACGGGACACAAAAAATTCACCAGTCTCCAAATCATACAGTTTCTATCCCTTTTTACCAAGTGGATACCCAACAAAGATACATTTTCTACTCCTGCTAGCAAATTTATCATGTCGAAATTTCAAATCATACGCATAGCACAGACAACCAAAAATACGTAGATGATCATACGAAGGAGCCGAACCATATAAAACTTCATAAGGAGACTTAAATTGCAAGATACTAGAAGGTATTCTCTTTATCAAATAACATGCACCCAGAACACATTTCCCCCAAAAATCCACAGAAAGAGAACCCTGAAATCTTAATGCCCTGGCTACATTTAAAATATGTCGATATTTTCTTTCCACCCTTCCATTCTGTTGAGGTGTCCCAACACTGGATGTTTGGAACAATATACCTTGAGATGAAAAATAATCTCATAAACAATTAAATTCAGTGCCATTGTCACTCCGCACACGACGTATATCAGCCCCAAGATGACACTTCACCATAGCAATGAATTTAAGAAACATAGAATAAACAACACACTTATCCTTCAATAAAATAACCCAAACAACTCTAGAAAAATTATCCACCAAAGTCAAAAAAAATATCGTGCCCCATTAGATGACAGAATACGATATCGTCCCCACAAATCACAGTGTATAAGTTCAAAGCATCTCAAAGCACGACTACTACTATCAGGAAAAGCATCACGAGTCTGTTTAGCTTGATGACAAATATCACAAGCCTTATGAGAAAACACACTACTACCAGAGAGAAAAAGGTAAATTCTGTATTACTTTATCTGAAGGATGCCCCAGTCTACTATGCCAAACCTCAGAATCACTCCCTCTGCATGCCAGGATCACAGAAGCCAAAGAAGCTGGAACCTCCCCCAAGAAGTAAAGTCCACCCCTTTATTCACCTGCTCCAATCACCATCCTCGTACTTCGGTCCCGAATAAAACACAAATCAGGAGTAAATAACATATCACAATTTTTGGCACCAATCAATTGTGAGAAAGAGATCAAATTGTAAGTCAATGTCGGAACATAAAGAACATCCATCAACACCAATGAAGCAGCCAAAAATACTTTGTCTCTCAGAACAGCCTCAATAGTGCTCCCATCAGGCAAAATCACAGGACAGATAGGGCCCTAAAAGTAATCAACTAAACAGTCACGAGAACCTGTCGCATGAAGAGTAGCCCCAGTATCGAATATCCAAGTGACAGAAGAAATCTTATCCATCAGACGATCAGAGTTTGAAGAACCAGGGTTGGAAGGATTGTCATTACCCAGCAAGCTCATCAGTTTCTGCCATTGTTCACCTGAGAGTGGTGAAGGATACCCTCCATGCATCATATCCGCCGAACTCCCAACAAGACCCGTAGGGACACCATGACCAGCAGCGACGACATGATAAACAACCCCTGTGCCACCAGCACCGCGTCCCCCATCATGTCTCTGCTGTGGTGCCGGGCCTCTGCACCACCAGCACCACGTCCGCCCTCACGCCGAGGACGAGTCTCCCACCACTCTGGATAGCCAATCTTGGCAAAGCAAGTTACAACATCATGACCTGTTTTCTAGCAATGAGTATAGATCATACCTGATTTGTCTCTGGAATATGAGGTTCTACTATTAGAAGTAGTAGAAAGACGAGGTGAAGTCTTGATAGCCAGCGCCAACACCTCCTCAGCAGCGGATTAGACATGAGATTTTTGTATATCCTCCTCCTCACGGACTGTCTGGTATGCCCGATCTAAACTTGGCTGAGGATCCTGAGCTAGAAGATTAGATCGGGTATGACCATACAACTCAGCATTCAACCCATACATAAAGTCCTGAAAGTGGTCATCATCCCTCATAGCTTGTAGCTTTGCAGCAAGTTCACCACAGGTACAAGTAGGCAATGGGAAATAAGAAGCTTGTTTATCCCACAAAGACTGCAAATTTCTAAAGTAGGTTTCCACAGATATCGAAGCTGTTTGTTTACACTCAGCCAAAGCCACCTTAATTTATTACTTTCGAGTGCCATTGCTAACAACAAATCTTTTCTCCAACAAGTTCCACCTTGGATAAATCTCCTCAAAGTACGGCAAAGATTTCTTCAGAGACGGATCAATGGTATTAAGAACCCATTGAACCAATAGCGCTTGCACACATCTCCAATTAAGCAATTTACTAGCATCATTAATAGGTTTGATTTCAGTACCTTCCAGAAAAGTGATCTTTCGCCTAGAGATCAGGAAGAGACGTATAGACCGAGACCACTCAGTATAGTTCGGTACACGAAAATCAATAAGAGTAATGATATTTCCTGGTTGATCAGCAGAACTCAGAAAATATGGATCCTTCGAATTAGGATAATTTGGGTTGTCTGCACCGCCACCCACAGTCGCGATGGTGTAGCTGGACGCAGCATCATCTGCCATCGTCGATGTCGGGTGTACAAAATAAAGTACGACTCCAACAGATCGGGCCGATGTCGGGTGTACAAAATAAAGTACAACTCCGACGGATCGGCCGAACGAGCGATGAATCGGCCGCTGATGGACGGGGTCGGCGACGAATCGGCTGCTATCGGGGCGCCGGATCTGGCGCGTAGGGGTCGGCGGCGAATCGGTCGCGTGCGGACGGGGTCGGCGGCGGACTGCCGCGGTCAGGCGTTGGCGTGGACGGGGTCGATGTTGGAGTACCGTGGTCAGGCGCTGGCACGGAAGGGGTCGGAGCCGAGCGGAGCAGTCGGCGGACAGCGTCGGACGGATGGGGCCGGGCGTACGCGGCCGATCCGGACGGAGCCGTCGGCGCCGAACGGACAGGGAGCAGTCGACGGGCCTGGGCCGTGCGGATCAGGCATACGAGCCGAGCGAAGCAGTCGTCGGGGTCGGGTGTATGGCTCAGTCGGAGCCAGACGGATGGCTTAGTCGGAGCAGTCGTCGGTGCTGGGCGGACGGCTCAGTCGGAGCCAGGAGGTAAGGGAGATATAGAGTCTGGCGGCTAGGATTTTTCGGGAGTCTGGCGGCTAAGGTTTTTCGGGAGGCTCTGATACCATATAGAAAATAATAATGCCCTTGTTCTCATTGATGAGGGATGTTTACAATATATATAGTGTCTACACGATTGGGCTTATGGGCTATATTTACATCAGTTACAAATATAATCTAACACTCTTAGATTAAGTTGCCACCAATTATGACTAATCGAGTGTTCATATTTTCTTGCCAATCCGAAATCCTTCACGTCAATGCTAGCTAATCGGGCTAATATGGAAGTGATGGTATAATCAATTTTACCAGCAAAGGACCCAAGGCGAGTATATTTATTATTTGTTTTCAATATTATTAATTCCTATATCACACTATTTAGTTACATCATACTTGATCCTTGACACGCTCGTCACACGAAGGCACCCCATATTTCTTGTACATGTCATACTTTCTTTCTTGTACATGGTATCAGGATGGGGAAGTACTAATAGATATGTGATCTGACCTTAGTCCATATTTTTATTTCCTGCATCGTAGACCTTGATAAATAAAGTAGACCTTGATAATTAACTTAGACCTTGTGGTGTAATTATTACTAAATTGATCACATATCGAAAGAGTACTTCAAAACACATAGATAGTTAGATTCTCCTGTTACATGCTATCACATACTTGTCCTGCCTGATATTCATCATGTTTTCTGTTACAATTGTCTTGATATTCTCATCATGTATTTTATGACTAACAATTATCTTATAATCGTTAACATATACTTGAAACTGCACTTAATGAATTGTACTCGTTCCATTTCTGACTGAAAAACAAAAAAATTAGGTTAGTTGCGACAACTCTTAGCATTGGGGAGGCATGGGTATGCTGAGGTCAACCTAGAAGATTAGTTAGATAGATTTGTGGTTATTTTATTTTGTGAGACATTGTATTTTGATTAAATGTAAACATTGAAACATTGTAAAATAATTTAGATGTTGTGAATGAGAAATAATAATTGTTTTATGAGCATTTTGTTTTATTGTGGCCTGGACAACGTTCTACTGCTGACACTGCGGCGTAGGCTGGCTTGGACACGCATTCGCACCCGCAAAGGAAAAAAAGGGTGCAGGTCATGACAGAAAGTCTTCGACGACATAAAATAACACATATCGCGGAATGTAAGCACTATTGGCGACATCATATTTTTGATTTAAAATAAGTTTTAGTGACATGTGTCTTGTGTATCGCAGAAAGATGATACTTTGGTAACATAACACATGTCGCCAAATGTCTAGTCCTTAACTTTTTTATTATCAAAATATTTCCTACTACACAATTTGATGTCGTGAAAATAATATAAATACACTTCCTGCTACACAATTTGATGTCACAAAAACTATTTTATATTTTTTATATTTTTTTTGTATTAATTTTTTTTGTAGATATTCATAAATGTAAAAGTCTTATTTCGAAAATAACACAAAAACATTGAAGTTTATATTCAAAGAACTTGAGAACAAAGAACAACAAGTTACCGTGAACATAACATAATATCCAATACAATATCTTCAAACATCTCTTCATAAAATAATCCAATAAGGTAATATTTTAACAACATCAAGTAGCTATTAAAAAAATACGTATTGTATTCCACAAATGTATTGTATTCTAGCTTTGACAACTATAGTGTAAACTAAAACACATGGATTGAATGTCTTCTCAAAAAAATTAGCCTACAATAGATCTCATGATATGAATGTTTTCTCCCAAAATTGGCTTGTTGTTTATGTGATCCTACAAACAAACAAACAAAAAATGTAAGTAAAACAAAATATATACTAAAAGAATGACAGGTTTAAGGGACTTACATGCAAAAAAAAAAATCTACACACATATATATACACATTATCATGTATATCCAGTGCATGTTTAAGGGACTTACATGCAAAATCTAGGTACGAAAAAAAACTCAACTGCAGCAGCAGGTGGTTCCTGAAATACTAAACAGTTATAGGTGGGTCGTGTACATGGGTATTCAGAATGGGTGTCATAGTGCAACTAAGCAGAATATAACTTCTACAGTAGAGTTAGGCTATTTCAGATTGCTTGTACAGGAGTTTGTATCCGTGTGTATCGGTATGTACAATATATTTTTTATTTATATATCAGCTAGATATAGGGGTATGTGTTCTGGTGTATGTTCAGTGTAGGGGGTTCATGACTGAGTGAAATAGCAGTAGCTTCCTGCAACATAGAGGCATGATTGCAACAGTTATACGGATATGTGTGTGCAGTCCTACAGTTTATGAAACAACATAACAGTAGTTGGGAAAAGCTGTTGCACCCGTGCGTATACAGGTACACGTGTAGGAACAAGTATCCCCATGTATGTACATGACATGTGCATTACAGTTTTTGCAGTGCAAAAGGCACACAAAGCTGGTGCAGAAGTAACTGGCTGTAGGCAAATTGAGGGAGAGCGGGAGTGCCTCCTGCAATTGCACAAGTATTTACGGCAGCAGCTTAAAGAAAACTGCTTTGTGTATGTATCAGTCAATTAGGAAGATGGCTATTACTCTTTTTGTGTAATGGATATCAGGAAAGGTTGGAAGAATTGGGTGTAACAGTGTAGGAGTTGCAATTGGTGGAATATCTTAAAAACTATAGGCTATGGTAGCAGTGATGGTCAGAGGGTGACCATATCATACGTAAAATAAATAAATAAACATGTGATCTAGGAGTGTCCTATGTCTGTACTGGTGTGTCTAAGGTGAGTGAGTCTACGTATCATGTGTCTTGGGTAGTAATGTGTTACCAACAGACTATTACAACTAGAAGAAGTTGAAACTGCAGTAATGGGAGATGAATGCTAGTGTGAGGAATTAGGATAACAGATTATACATGAGTGTGTGCAGGATGTAATCCAATGTGCAGAACTGCACATGAGTATGCCACCACAGAAAGTGCAACGAGTAGCAGCAGTATTTTGCAGTTTAGGACTGGAATGTAGCGTGCAATGGGGGCAGAACTATCGATTCCAGTAATAAAGGTAATTTAGTAGCAACTGTTGGTGTTTTTGCCTTTGGACTAGAAAAGATAGTCCTACATCGGGTACACCAAATGGTGAGTATCTCAATATAATGCATTGCTTGTGTTGAGGTGTGCACATGGGGTGTAGTGGGGCACAAGTTTGTGCCATATGGGAGTATTTTTCTAGAAGGAAAAAGGATTAATTCCAACAAGGATGCAAGTTGATTTTTGTTGTGCGGACTCGGACTCGGACACGGACTCCAGAATATCTCGTGCATGCATGGGAGTGTTCGGGGGGTAGGCGTGGACTGGCACACTTCTATGCAGATTGTGGGATGATCTAAAATATCAAACCCTATTTTTGTATATTGGTATTTTAGTCCCATATCGGATAGAAGAAGATGTGATGTCTCAACTCCACTCTATAAATAGAGCCCCTTGGCCTCCTTTGAAAGATGCACCAAGAAGAGAGTTAAGGGAGTCTGTAAAGTCCAGGAAGCCCGTTCAAGTCCCAAAAATTGACTTACGAGCGTTCCAGAAGTTCTTCGTGAACTTGCTGGTTCTTGGAAGCAGATCGTGGTGGGGCAAATCTTGCTTTGAGCAACGGTGATCTTAATCACTCCAGCAAGAACCTTTCCTCTTTTTCTTTCTTCTTTCTTCTCCTTCATCTGAGTTCAAACTCAGTTATGTCCATCAGCAACTGCGATTGCGAGGAAGAACATGAGATTTATTTTCTGAACTCAGTTCTGTCTGTCAGCAACTGCGATTGCGAGGAAGAACGTGAGATTTATTTTCTGATTATTATTACTTTTGTAATCAGATTTATATTATAGTGTTCCTATTGGATCTCGAGAATAATCAGAAGGGGAACGTTTGTTTGAACCTCTGATCTCGACATTAAGTCTACCATCTTTGATCAAGCCTCGGGACTAACAATCTCAAAGTAAGATCCTTGTAGATGGAGAACTCTCGTGCTTCTCTCATCGATACCAGCTTTAACAAGTTGGAGAAATTCGACGGAGAACATTTCCAAATCTGGAAGAGGAAGGTCACCCTTAATCTTAAACTCGTGGACGTAGACCATGTGTTGATTGAGGATGAACCAACGATTCCAGAAGGAGAAACTGTCGATGCTATTGCTGCTGCACTCGTCAAGCAGAGCAAATAGAAGAGAAAAAATAGCATCTGTAAACTGCTGATTCTCAATTCTATGGAAGACTCTCTGGCAGAGTCATATACCAAGAAGGTGAAAGCCAAAGAGATCTGGGATTCGTTGGGTAAGCTATATGAAGATAATGAGAACAGATCCAAAATCTTCATCATCGAGAAGTACCACAAGTGGCTCTTCAAAGACGAGATGGCGATGCTACCTTAAGTTAAGAAATTCCTGATGTTGTGCAAGAAGTTAGATGACGAGAAGATGAGAAGATGCCCCTCGTCGACAAGTTTGTCATTGGAGGGATAGTCTTGAAACTTTCTGCTGGTTGGAACAACTTCTATGCTAGAATGCATTGGAAGAAGCTGGACATTAGCTTGGAAGATCTTCTACAAGAGATCCATATTGAGGACGAAATGCGATCTCAACAGAAGATGGACTCTCTGTCCAACCAACTGGCTAAGGCCAACTTGGTGCAGACAAGAGAGTTCAAGGGAAAGCAGGTGGCTTCTCATCATAAGAAGACTGACTCCACTAATCTAAAAGTGAACGGTCCTTCGTTCAAGCAACAAAAGTTCAAGTCCCACGTGGCTTGCTTCAACTGTGACAAGAATGACCACTACATGAGTGAATGCAAATCCAAGCCCAAACCAAAATAGCAGGTATAGCTAAACTTGGTTATTTTGATTACTTAACTTGGTTGCTATTGTTGCACACGTTGAGTTATCTAGCATTGTAGCTGACTAGTGGTCTGACACTAGTGCATCTGACCACGTGTGCTTTCAAAGGAGCTGTTCACCAAGGACGAGCCATGTTATGACGAAGGTCTCGATGGCGAACATATATCTAGCAGAAGTTTTGAAGATCGAGATAGTGGTTATTAACCACCGACAAGGACACTGGAATGCGTGTTGCACGTACCAGAGATTTTTTGGCGATTTGATCTCAGAAAGTCTATTATCTGATACAGACTTGAAAGATGGACATTCGTACTAGCCAGATGGTAATTTTTTGGTGAGGAACATGCTTCGAAAAGATGTTCGGTGCTGAAGGAATGTTCGAACTTCTGCTGATGGTGATAAAGTTACTTCATTGAGTGGACTGAGAGTTGTTCTATGACAGAAGCAGACTCAAGCTGTCCTACCGGGACCTTATCTTCGGAATATGGGGGTAAGGAGGTGGAGGAGTTTAAGATCTGTGCAGATATAAGACTGTTGGGAAGCTGCTCAGACGATTGAACTAAAGTACTGATCATCTGGAGTTAGTACACTCAGATATCTGTGACCTTTATCAATTCTCCACAGAGGTCGGTTCGAAGTGTTTCTGAAAGTGCACGTTTGTATGACTTCTCAAGTAGAAGGATGCAGCATTCGAGTAGTTCAGAGACTTCAGGACTGAAGTTGAACGTTAAACTGATCTACAACTACTCAAAAGTGATCGAGATGTAGAGTATAGGTCTCATGAATTCACTTCGTTCTGTAAAGAACATGGAATCATCAATGAGACTACTGCTCCGTATTCTCCTCAATCTAACGGGATAGCAGAGAAGAAGAACAAAACGTTGACAGAAATAATGAACTCAATGCTGCTAACTATGGGTCTTCCTAAATGCTAATGGAGAGAAGCTACATTGACGACCACTTTTATTCTAAATAGAGTGCCGTATGCAACTTCAGACGTAACTCCTCATGAATACTGGTTCAAAGTCAGACCTAACTTGAATGTCATTCGAGTGTGGGGGTCTCTGGCTTATGTGAAGCTCCCAGATCTGAAGATTCAGAAGATGTGGACTAGGACTACGAAGATGATCTTCTTGGGGTATGCCGAGAAGAGTGATGCTCGGAGATTTCTTGATATTGAGTCAAATCATATCATCAAATCTCATGAAGACAATTTGCAAGGCATAAGAATATTGTTCTTACGGATAAACTGGAGAACAATAAGGGTGCGCAAGAAACTGAAGTTTTCAATAAAGAAGTAGTCCAAGAAGATATTGTTGAAACAACGGTTGAACCAGAACTCGCTGAGCCGTCGTCGAAGCGAGCGAGGAGGCCGAACAACTTCGAAGATGACTTCATTACCTATCATGTAGAAGCAGATCCGCTTACCTATGATGAGGCGATGAAGACCAGAGATGATATTTTCTGGAAGAAGGCGATTGACAATGAAATTGATTCCATCACCTCAAATAACACTTGGGTGTTGGTTGATCTTCCTGAAGGAGCGAAACCCATCGGATGCAAATGGATCTTCAAGAAGAAGATGAAAACAGATGGAACTATTAACAAGTTCAAGGACAGGTTAATGGCCAAGGGATTTTCTCAGAAGCAGGGGATCGACTACTTTGACACGTATGCTCCAGTAGCCCGGATGACCACCATCAGAATATTGATTGCTCCCGCAGTGATACATTATATGGTGATACATCAGACGGATGTAAAAACGGAATTCTTGAATGACGAGCTGACCGAAGAGATCGACATACAACAACCAGATGGGTTTGTCATCAAAGGTCTTGAAGACAAAGTCTGCAAGTTGGCGAAATCTATGTACGGTTTAAAGCAAGCTCACAAAATGTGGCATAAGAAATTTGACAAAGTCATAAGGTCAAATGGCTACAGGGTCAGTGAATCAGACAAGAGTGTCTATACGAAGTTTGCTGACGGAAGATGAGTCATCGTTTGTCTATACGTGGACGACATGCTAATCCTAGGTACGGATATAAGCTGTGTCACGGAGACAAAGAAGTTCCTCTCGACGAAGTTCAGTATGAAGGTCTTGGGGGATGCTGATGTTATCTTGGGACTCAAGATCATCCGGATAGACACTGGACTAGCACTGTCACAGTCTCATTATATTGAGAAGATGATCACTCATTACGGATATCAGGATCTTCCAGGGATCGTTACGCCATACAAGTGTGATCTGAAACTGAAGCCTAATTCAAGGGAAAGCGTCAAGCAGCTGGAGTATGCAAGCGTAATCGAGAGTTTGATGTATGCTACTACTGCCACAAGACCTGACATAGCTTTCGCTGTGGGAATACTGAGTCATTTCACGAGCAACCCAGGCATTGAGCACTGGAAAGCTTTAAAACGGGTTATGAGATATCTCAAGAAGACTCAGACATATGCACTGCACTACAGTAGAGATCCGCCGGTAGTGGAAGGCTTCAGTGATGCCAGTTGGTGCTCAAAAGTGGAGAGCAAGAGGTCCACAGGTGGATATATTTCATAATGGGTGGAGCTTCTATATCGTGGAAATCGAAGAAGCAGACTATGCTCTCGTGGTCATCCATAAAATCTGAGTTCTTTGTATTTGATACCACAATAGAGGAAGCAGAATGGCTTCGGGAGTTCATGTATGATCTTTCAGTAGTTGGGGCACAAATACAGGGGATACCGATATATTGCGACAACCAGACGACTGCGACGGTGGCATCAAATGACCTCTTCAACAGAAAGAAAAGGACTATGCGATTGAAGCACAGGACAATACACGATCTCATCAAGAGGGATGTTATTGCAGTAATTGATGTTCGGAGTCAGGAGAACCTGGCGGATCCGTTCACCAAGGGCCTCAAGCGCCAGCTGGTCGATGACACAGCTTGTAAAATAGGCTTGAAGGCATTCTGATATTGTGTTATTACAATCCTACCATAAAGTTTTATGCTATTAGTTCAAAGAGAAATCTAATAGGCATCTAGCTTTTGGTTCAAGGGAGGACTATTAACCAGAAGAATATCAAAAATGGTGGGTACTTGTCCTCTTTGACATGGAGAGGTTACGGACCTACAACCACTGTTGTCTACTGTTGTTTTCTGCGAAAAACGGATCCTGTGGGAAGGTTGGCTTAAATGCCTTAATGAGTTCTCAGGCAGAGTGAATGCTTGGAGTGCTTTACAGGAAGCATGGTAGCGCAGCACTACAAGGAGTGTAACTCCATGCTATAGTAGGGTGACTCCACCATGAGGTTCCCAGGTAGGGGTAATGCCTCAGCTTTGTAATCCAAGTCACAGCGGAGTAGCACCGCAAATAGGCAGGTAGCCTAATATTGTATGATAATCGTAATAAAGAGAGGTAGACAGCACTACA
This sequence comes from Iris pallida, assembly GCA_029216955.1. Taxonomy (NCBI): domain Eukaryota; kingdom Viridiplantae; phylum Streptophyta; class Magnoliopsida; order Asparagales; family Iridaceae; genus Iris; species Iris pallida. Next base: position 6,137,013 of record JANAVB010006800.1, on the reverse strand, counting down.
AAGAGGACGATGTCCTCATGTTACAGTGGTATGACACCACGAAGAGGTACCAGGTAGGGTAAAGCCTCGGCTTTGTGAGCCATGTCATAGCGGCGTAACACCGCACGGAAGCGCAAGGCTTCATGCTGGGTAGTTTGGCACTACAAAGAGGCCTGTGACCTCATGCTACAGTAGTATGACACTACGATGAGGTACCCAGGTGGGGTAAAGCCTCGGCTTTAAGCCATGTCATAGCGACGTAGCACCGCAAAGAAGCGCAATGCTTCATGCCATGACTCTTTATAAAGAACTCACCTATAGTGTATGGACAGAGATATCAGGCCGTCTCTTGAGGGTAAACTTGTAGACGTCCAAAAATTATACACTGAAACCAGGCTGGCACAAGGCCTTCAATGTGCAGCCAGAAGCACAGTTGATGTCATTATGTGAGTAGGAAGAATTACAGTTGTGGTGCAGAATTCAATGCTTAGTCCATTCTTGTATCATGCTGTTATTTAACCTATGCGGGAAGATTCAAGTCGTAGCGACATCTCTCCTAATGCATGATGGGCAGTCACTGTGGGGAACGCTCAACCCATATATTGAGACATGTGGGGGATTGTTGGTGTTTTGCCTTTGGACTAGAAAAGATAGTCCCACATCGGCTACACCAAATGGTGAGTATCTCAATATAATGCATTGCTTGTGTTGAGGTGTGCACATGAGGTGTAGTGGAGCACAAGTTTGTGCCATGTGGGAGTATTTTTCTAGAAGGAAAAAGGATTAATTCCAACAAGGATGCAAGTTGATTTTTGTTATGCGTACTCGGACTCGAACACGGACTCCAGGATATCTCGTGCATGCATGGGAGTGTTCGGGGGGTAGGCGTGGACTGGCACACTTCTATGCTGATTGTGGGATGATCTAAATTATCAAACTCTATTTTTGAGTATTGGTATTTTAGTCCCACATCGGATAGAAGAAGAGGTGAAGTCTCAACTCCACTCTATAAATAGAGCCCATTGGCCTCCTTTGAAAGATGCACCAAGAAGAGAGTTAAGGGAGTCTGTAAAGTCCAGGAAGCCCGTTCAAGTCTCAAATATTGACTTACGAGCGTTCCAAAAGTTCTTCATGAACTTGCTGGTTCCTGGAAGCAGATCGTGGTGGGGCGAATCTTGCTTTGAGCAACGGTGATCTTAATCACCCCAGCAAGAACCATTCCTCTTTTTCTTTCTTCTTTCTTCTCATTCATCTGAGTTGTAACTCAGTTCTGTCCATCAGCAACTGCGATTACGAGGAAGAATATGAGATTTATTTTCTGAACTCAGTTCTGTCCGTCAACAACTACGATTGCGAGGAAGAACATGAGATTTATTTTCTGATTATTGTTGCTTTTGTAATCAGATTTATATTATAGTGTTCCTATTGGATCTCGAGAATAATCAGAAGGGGAACGTTTGTTTGAACCTCTGATCTCGACATTGAGTCTACCATCTTTGATCAAGCCCCGGGACTAACAGCAACAATTAGGTGTGTGGGTGTCTATATGAACTAGGACGAAGGGGTCTTACCCATGTACAAAGAACTGGATAGTTGCAGTAGATAATAGACTGCAGTAGCATAGAGTATAGCACTGCTACCGATTAACCCTGTTTAGAGTGCTCTTATGTGTAGTAGAGTTCCGTAGGAAACTACCTATTGGACTGCATATAGCAGTAGTTGGGCATGACCATGAGTCTGTGTGTTGAAAGATAGGTGCTCCTAATTGAGGCACTCATAGTAGTAGGTAAGGAACTATATTTTTCTCTACAGGAATCAGTGGGTGTAGTTAAGAACAGTAGGGGAAAATCTATGCACTAGGCAGCAGACTTGGGGAAAAAAGGGGACAACTACTAAGCAATTAGCTATAGAAGCTAGTTGATAGGTAGCAGTCTCCTCTGCGGGTATGGAAGTAGAGCTGTGGCAGCAGCAGTATAGCAGCCTAGCAGGGTGCAGCAGCTAGGCAGTGCAATACAACTGCAGGTTGCAGGTCCAGAGGTAGAGCAGCAGTTGCTACATCTACAGGTGTGTGTTGGGTGTTTGGGGTTAGTATCTATAAGGGATATGTATCAAAAGGGAGTAGGAGCATCATGTATCAGTGAGACTGAGAAGGGGGAGTCTATTTGTGTGTTAATGCATAGATAGGTTGGTTAAGTGAGAATGAAACATAAGAGAGCAAGAGAAACTAAGATATGTAAGTCTGAATAATCAGCAAGGCCTTGAGCAATCCTATAACCATACAATTTTATGTAGTTTATATGCAAAAAAATACTTACATAAATTCAAAAGCATTGAGAAACTTTTAAGAATATATAGTTTTCTTATAGCCGGGGAATGTAGTCCGAATAAAAATGCATCAACATGAATCCCTACATGCTTACTGATCCTAAGAGTTATATACTTGTGCTTTGTTATAAGGAATTTGGAAGCAGAAGATATTCTGATTAAGCCCTCTTAAAAGTCTTGAAGTGGTTGTAACCAAAGAATTGTACAAGCCTGTCAAACTTTGGTTATAGCACAATAGATGCAACATTGAAGATCTTATCTACGGATAGAGAAAATCATGATCTACTGAATGCAGGAGCATATTAACCTTGTCGATAAGTTGTAATGATCACATAAATGTTCTAACTAGTGACACTTGCCAAGATATATATACAAAATTGCACCAGAAGAGCTAAATAAACACAATAAAAGGTAGTAATTTTGATAAGAATATACATATAAGTTGACTTGACAATCTCCCAAAACTGTTCTTTTGTTTTGATAAGGTCGAAACCCGCTCCATGCTCCTTCTTGCTGCTTTACGAGTTTCACATGAGCCTCAAAGAGAGCCTTGACTACCTCCCCATCTCCCGGGATCTCACTAAATATAAACTTTGAAAAGAGATTAGAGGGGTGTTTTAAATGATAAAGCATTGGATGGCATTCGGTTGAGAAGATGGTTGGCGATTGAGACAATATCTGTCCAAAGAAGTTTGGGCATATTGGCACCAAGTAGCAGAGCACAGTAGTCTCCAAAAGTTGTCTATTTTTTCTCTCGACGACACTGTTCTGTTGCGGCATTTGTGAGCATGAAGTTTCATGAAGTAACCATGTTAGAAAAAATAAGTTTGAAGATGCTTTTTGACGTATTCACCACCATTATCCGAGCGTAGAACCTTCAAGGTGGCACTGTATTGAGTACCAACCATAGAATAAAATGTTTGAAAGGCACTAGGAACTTCATCTTTGTGTTTTAGCAAGTAGAGCCATGTCATACGGGTCATCCACAAATATAACAAACCAACGAAAGCCATACATATTAGTAACGGGTGAGGGACTCCATACACCCGAGTGAATTAACGCAAATGGAGTGTCACTTTTATTCATGCTCAATGGATAACTAGAGCGATGGCTCTTAGCCAATGCAAGTGTCACATTTCAAATCAGAAGTCTGTAAATGCTTAAACAAATCAGGTAAAACATGCTTCAAATAAGAAAAAGATAGGTGTCCCAAGCGTCGATGTTGCGAAAGAAGCACGAAAATCTTTTCCCAAACTAGAGAGTACCTGCGAGAGAACTGAGCAATACAACGCACGAACCAAACACCAAACACAATCCACGCAGACACAGATAATTTTTAACGTATAAAACCTTTACAAAAAAAAAAACCACGGGACGATTGGAGTCCAACCCTTGAGAAACCTTCACTAAAGAAATAAATGAGTACACCCTCTACAAACTTCTTCCGATCCAATACGGATCCCCACAACACTTGAAAGCAAAAAATATTGATTACAACACTTGAAGAATAAAGACGACGAGTAGAGATTACCCGAACATGATCCTCCTTCGAAAATGGCCTTCAATCCTCCTTCTTCTCTCCTAAAGTTGCAATGGCACTCTTGCCTCTTTTCTCTCTATTTTCTTCAATGTTGCGTTGTGATTAGGGTTATAAAAAATCATGTATAAGCCCCCTAATCCGCAGCAAAACTTGGACCGTAGGATACGATCCAACGGTATAAAATACCCTGAAATCAGTCTAAGTCCGTCGACACAGAGTTCGGCCAGAACTCTCTATTTTCGTGACAGAACAGTTCTGGAACCAAGGGGGCCGAACTCTGCCCGGGGTAGAGTTCGGCCCGAACTCTGCCTCCCTTGTTCCAGAATGTACTCTGGTAGCTCCCAAGCTTTTTCTTCGTCTCTGAATGGCCTCGTCACCTCCTCGAGCTTTTCTGACACACAGACGGCGCTCGTCATACTCCGGGATCTTCTCCACATAGGTTGGGAACCCCACCCACTCCAACATTTCTCCCCCTTTACAACTATGTGGAGGAGGTCATCATCTCGACGATCTGCCTACAGAACTCAAACTTTTTCCATGATAAAATCTTGGTGAACATATCTGCTCCGTTATCATCTGTATGAACCTTCTCAAGCTCCGTGTCCTTCTTCTCAACCACATCCCGTATCCAATGATACCGAGTCTCGATGTGCTTGGACCGGCTATGAAAGGTCTGATTCTTCACAAGATGAATAGCACTATGACTGTCGCAAAGCAAATTATACTGCTCTTGCTTCAATACCATTTCCTGCAATAACTTTTTCATCTATAACAACTTCTTGTAAGCCTCCGTTGCCACAATGTACTCTACCTCTATCGTCGACAAGGCAACACACTTCTGCAACCGCGACAGCCACGATACCGCTCCTCCAGAAAATATTATCACATAGCCCGAAGTCGATCGCCTCGTATCTACATCTCCAGCCATATCAGCGTCGGTATATCCGACCAGCTTTGGCTCGTCACCACCAAAAGAAAGTCTCAAATCGGCAGTGCCCTGAAGGTATCGTAGAATCTACTTGACCGCACTCCAATGTACCCTTCTAGGATTTGAAAGATACCTGCTAATGGTGCCAACTGCATGAGCGATGTCTGGCCTCGTACACACTATAGCATACATAAGACTTCCTACAACTGAGGTATATGGAACCCGCTCCATATCTTCTTTTTCGTTCTCGGTAGATGGACACTACTCCTCAGTGAGCTTAAAGTGGGCCGCAAGGGGGCAACTCACTTTCTTCGACCCGTCTATCCCAAAATGCTGAAGTACCCGACGGATGTACTTCTTTTGGGACAAGTGTAGCAGCTTGGACTCTCTCTTTCTCTCTCTCTCTCTCTCTCTCTCGACTGATCTCTATTCCAAGAATAGTCTTTGCTGTACCCAAATCCTTCATAGAGAAAGGCGCGTCCAGTTGGCGCTTCAACTCCGCTATCCTAGTGGCATTCCGATCCACTAATAGCATATCATCAACATAGAGCAATAAAATGATGAAATCATTCCCGACAAAGTACCTCACAAAAACACAATAGTCCGACGTCGTCCGTGCATAACCATGCTCTCCCATAAACGACTCGAACTTCCTGTACCACTGCCTCGGAACCTGCTTCAAACCATATAAGCTCTTCCTCTATCGGCAGACCAAATATGACTTGCCCTTCTCACAGAATCCCTTTGGCTGCTCCATGTATAACTCCTCCTCAAGATCACCGTGGAGGAATGTCGTCTTCACGTCCATCTGCTTGACCTCCAAGTCAAAACTTGCTGCCAATGCTAGCACCACCCGAATAGACGACTGCTTGACAACTGACGAAAAGATCTCATCATAATCCACACCTTTCCGCTGACCGTAGCCTTTAACTACCAGCCTCGCATTATATCGAGGGCGAGTAGCTTCATCCGTCTACTTCAATCTGAACACCCATCGATTCTTCAAAGCCTTCTTGCCCTTTGGCAACTGCACCAGCTCGTAAGTAGAATTGGCGTGTAAGGAACCCATCTCCTCCTGCATAGCCTGCATCAACTCCTGTCTATGTTTGTCTTCCATAGCCTCTGCAAAACTTTCGGACTCTTCTCCGTCAGTCGGTAGTACATACTCACCCGGTGAGTATCTCGTAGATGGTCGACACTCTCTGTTGCTCCTTCTCAATGGAGCCACTGGTGCTGGCTGTATACCAACAGCCTCCTCCCCTTCAGGAACTACCTCTCCAGCATACTCATCCTCCTGAGGGATACTCTGGTCAAGGTTGGGAGCAACTCCATGTACTGGCTCCCCCATAAATGGATCCTCTGTGATGTCCTCTGGAAACTGCTCGAAGCGAAATAACTCCAACTCAGGAAATTCCTCAGCCTCAGATGGCATCTCGAAATCTTGAGTGTTGGTCATGGTTTGATCCTCGACGAATACCACGTCCCTTCTTCTGTAGAGCTCTCTTCGCACTGGGTCGTATATTATATAGCCAAATTCATCCCGACCGTAGCCGACAATGACGCACCACCTCGTCTTCGGCTCAAGTTTGGACCTTTTGTCCTTCGGTACATGTACGAAGGCCTTACAACCAAACACTCATAGGCGATTGTATGACGGCTCTTTGTCGTACCATACTTTGTCAGGCACATCACCCTGCAAAGGAGCACTAGGATATAAATTAATAATGTAAGCAGCTGTGAGAATAGCCTCACCCCAATAACTGCCTGGTAAATTTGCTTCTGACAGCAAACACCGCACCCTCTCCATCAGTATCTTGTTCATGCGCTCCGCTACACCATTGAGCTGAGGTGTCTTAGGCGGAGTCTTCTGGTATCGTATCCCTTGCTCTCTGCAATAAGCATCAAAGGGACCAATGTATTCGCCGTCGTTGTCGGACCGAACACACAATAACTTCATGTCCGTCTCTCTTTCAACAGAGGCCTGAAACTCTTTGAAAGTGGACAGCACCTGATCCTTGGTCTTTAAGACATAGACCCAAACCTTTCTGGAACAGCCATCAATAAAGTTACAATGTAAGAAGCACCACTAATAGATTTTACCTTCATAGGACAGCAGACATCCGAGTGAATCAACTCGAGCAACGTCGGCTTCTTTGAACTTGGGTGACTTTGGAAAGATACCATATTTTGTTTCTCATCTAAGTAGTGCATGACTTCACCAAATTTGTAGACTTGAGCCCTGGAATCACTTTCCTGTTCACCAAGTAGCTCATCCCCTTCTCGCTGATATGGCCAAGCCGTATGTGCCACAACTCGGTAGACGTGTCAGAAACTGTGTTCACCTCTTGTGTCCCCTATGCGCTCCCCTCTATATAGTAGAGACCGGACTTCTTGCTTTCTCTGGCAATCACCATTGAACCTCTGGAAAGCTTCTACTGATTATTCCCGAAGATACTGAAGAATTCCTCGTCATCCAACCTTCCAACCGATACCAGGTTGAAACGGATATCAGGGACATGACGAACATCTTTGAGAACAAGAACTGCTCCCGTCTTCGTCCTCAAATGCACATCTTCAATGGCAACCGGCTTCGACACATCTTCATTGTCCATCTTCAACACTCCACAGTCGTCTGTCGTGTAAGTGGTAAATAGTACCCAGTTATGAGATACGTGCGCTGAAGCCCCTGAGTCCACCAGCCAAGAATTGTCATCGTAGGCGAGGTTTGTGATAACCTTATCACCTACGATGATCACATCGCCTCCATGTATCGAGGTCGTCGCTGTAGTGTTCTCATCTTTTCTTCTCCTTGTCACCCTTCTTCTCTCTCTTCCAAGCGAAAGAGTTCCGCTTGATGTGGCCCTTCTTGCCATAATGGTAACACTCTGAGTCCTTGTACGGACCCTTAGACTTTTCCCTGCTTTCGTCTCTGCCACCACCTGGACTCCTGCTTTTGCCCCTTCCGCGGCTCTCTGAAACTATTGCCTCTAAGTGGTGGGATGTGGATGAAGTGCCCTGAGAACGTCTCCGTATCTCTTCATTTAGCATTCCGCTCTTGGCAAACTCCAGCCTGACCACACCTTCTGGAGCAGAAGCGATCATAGATATTCGTACGGTCTCCTACAAGTCTAATAATGTACACAACAGCCATAGTCCCTGAACCTCGTCGTCAAACTTGACGCCCATCAAAGATAGCTGGTCAACTACGCCCTGAAAATCACTCAAGTGATCCGTAATAGACGCCCTATCTTTGTACCGCAGACCCATCATCGTCTGAATCAGGAACAACTTGTTTACTCTGATTTTTTTCGCATACAAAGATTCCAGCTTATCCCATAACGTCTTCACGTGCTCAATATTGGCAACGTGGTTGTACACGTTCTCGTCAACGAACTGCCTTTATATTCGCACACCTGTATGTGCTCGAATTTCTAGTCCTCCCCAGATTTATCAACTGGTCGCTCGAAAGCAAATACGGACAGATGCGGCTTCTTGACAAACAACAAATCTTTCATCTTGCTCTGCCAATAATGATAGTTTGTGTCATTCAGGTTCACCATACGCACCGGCTTTGCGTCCATCTCTCATCTCTGGTTTTCCTGTCAACTCCTGACACCCTTCTGAATTCCAGAATCTGGCTTTAATACCACTTTGTTGGAAAAGAAGCGCAAAAACCTTTGCCCAAACTAGAGAGTACCTGTGAGAGAACCATGCAATACAACGCACAAACCAAACACGAAACACAATCCACGCAGACACAAAGAATTTTTTACGTGGAAAATTCTTGCAGAAAAAAAAACCACGGGACAATCAGAGTCCAACCCTTGAGAAGACTTCACTAATGAAATAAAGGAGTACACCCTCTACAAACTTCTCCCGATCCAATACGGATCTCCACAACACTTGGAAGCAAGAAATATTGATTACAAGGCTACGAAGAACAAAGACGACGAGTAGAGATTACCCGAACACGATCCTCCTTCGAAAACGGCCTTCAATCCTCCTTCTCTCCCAAAGTTGCAATGGCACTCTTGCCTCTTATCTCTCAATTTTTTCAATGTTGTATTGTGATTAGGGTTAGAAAAAATCATGTATAAACCCCCTAATCTACAGCAAAACCTGGACCGTAGGATACGATCCAACGGTATAAAAATATCCTGAAATCAGCCTCAGCCGGCCGACACAGAGTTCGGCCAGAACTCTGTGTTTTCGTGACAGAACAGTTTTGGAACCAATGTGGCAGAGTTCGGCCAGAATTCTGCCTCCCCTGTTCCTGAATGTACTCTGGTAGCTCCCGAGCTTCTTCTTCGTCTCTGGATGGCCTCGTCACCTCCCCGAACTTCTCTGACACACAGACGGCGCTCGTCGTACTTTGGGGTCTTCTCCACATAGGTGGGGAACCCCATCCACTCCAACAGTCGATGCCATAGCCACAGTGTTGTCTCTTTATTGGCATGTAAATTGTTCATGTTGTTGGCCTGGCCGATGTCATCCACATAATATAGTCCCCCCTTTTAGTACCACACCCAATTCTCCTTGGTAAGAATATCTTGGATAAGACAAAATTTGTTGGTGCTTTCTTTGGTGCTTTCTTTACATGAAGAGAGCTTGCTCTCAACATGCCTTGTAAATTTTAGTCCCACATCGGAAATGCACCATGAGTTATCTCAACATATATACTTGGGTGTGTTGTTGAGAGATGCACATGGGGTGGTGACCCTAAGGAGGGAACCATGTGGGTGATTTTACTAGGAGGTAAGAATAAGGCTCCAAGGATTAAGCATTAATGCTTTTGTCATTCTCTTGGATTAATTCCACTTGGAGCTAAGCCCCAAAGGGGCTTAGCGACTCGGACTCGGACTCGGACTCGGACTCGGGCTCATGGGCTCATGAGGCGTAATGTGGCGTTTTGTTGGCGCACTTTGCACTTAGCACGTCAGCAGTCATGCGGTCTTTATGCGGCTCATATGCGGCCATGCGGTCTTATGCGGCATGCGGCTCATATGCGGCCTCATGCGGCCATACGGCTCATGCGGTCCATGCGGTCCATGCGGCCATGCGGTTCATGCGGTTCATGCGGCTCATGCGGCCCATGCGGCTCATGCGGTCCATGCGGTCCATGCGGCTCATGCAGCTCATGCGGCACATGCGGTCCATGCGGCTCATGCGGTCCATGCGGCCCAAGCGGTCCATGCGGCCAGGCTGCTGCTGCTGCTGTCGTATGGAGGACTACGCTGACTGTGCAGATTTCAAATCTGTTATGAAAAGGGTGAATCAATGCGATTAATTCAGATCCTATCTTTGTGGGATTTGAATTAATTTCGTTACTATCTTTGTGGGATTAGAATTAATTCGTTGCTATCTTTTTGTGATTTGATTCAATCTTTCCATAAGTGAAGAGGCGGTTAGGGTTTCCACCCTCTCTCTATAAATACTCTCTTCTGGCCTCCTTTGTGACTACTACGAAAATTACAAGTTAGAAAAGGAGGAAGAGAGAGAGAGTTGCTGCCGCCATTGCAAGTCCATCCGAAGAGTCTGAACAGAGGTGACTTCGAGCGTTCCACAAGTTCTTCAACTTGCTGGTTCCTGGAAGCAGATCGTGTGGGGCGAATCTTGCTTTGAGCAACGGTATTTTGACACCCCAGCATTGTTCTTCTTCTCATCTCTCTCTAGTTTTGTTGTAACTTGTTCTGTCCTAATTGCAACACGTGAACAAGAAAGAACAAGAGATCTTCTCTTTGCTATTTTTCTCCTTCATATTGTAATTTGGCTATTTAGTTTTATTCGTAGATCTTGAGTTTGATCATCACAAAGTTTTGTGTGACATCTCAGATCTCGATTGCATTAGTTTTCATCTGTGATCAAGCCCCCGGGAATAACAATCTCAAAGCAAGATCCGTACAGATGGAAAACATTAATGCTTCGCTCCTCCAATCGGACTTCTGCAAGTTGGAAAAGTTCGATGGAGAGCACTATCAAGTCTGGAAGAGAAAGGTGTACCTAACTCTTTAACTGAAAGACGTTGATCATGTTCTGTTGGAGGAAGAACCCTCTGTTCCAGACACTGGATCTACTGCCGCCATCAACGCGGCTACCAAACTCCAGGCCAAGTGGAGAAGGGAAAATAGCATCTGCAGACTTCTCATCCTGAATGCTATGGAGGACTCCCTGGCAGAATCCTACTCAAAGAAGGAACTTGCTAGAGACATATGGGAGTCTGTAGAAAATTTGTATGAAGAAGACAAGAACAGGAGCAAAATATTTGTGGTTGAAAAATATCACAAATTGCTCTTTGAGGACGAAAAGTCCATGCTGCCACAGGTGAAGGAATTTCTGAAGCTGCGTCAGAAACTGGAAGACGAAGAGATGCCCCTTCCCGACAAGTTTGTCGTCGGAGGGATCGTCTCAAAACTTCCTGCTGGATGGAGTACCTTCTATGCAAGGATGCACAGAAAGAAGCTAGACATTAGCTTGGGAGATCTACTTCAAGAGATCCATGTTGAGGACGAGATACGTTCTCAACAGAAGGTGGACACTCTGTCCAAATAGTTGGCTGAAGCCAATCTTGTGCAGACGAGAGATTCCAAGGGGAAGCAGGCGGCTTCTCATCCCAAGAAGAAGGACTTCACTAATCTGAAAGTGAAGGGTCCTTCATTCAAGCAAAAGAAGACTAAGTCCCACGTGACTTGTTACAATTATGGCAAGAAAGGCCACTACAAGAGTGAATGCAGATCTAAGCCTAAACAATCAGAGAAAGGTGAGCCTAATAAGGTTTCATTGGTTTCTAACATTGTTGCTATGATCGGACAGGTCACAACTGTGGGGGTTGACTCTGACTGGTGGATAGACACTGGTGCGACTTGCCATGTCTGTTCTGACAAGGAATGGTTCGTCACGTACCAGCCGATATCTGAGAAAGTTGTCATGGCGAACCAGGCCCAAGCTGAAGTACTGGGGATTGGGACTGTGGAGCTGAAACTCACTTCTGGAAACACTCTGACGCTTCAAGGAGTGAAGCATGTTCCTGCGATTGCCAAGAACCTAATCTCTGGGAGCCTGCTCTGCAACGCAGGCTTGAGGATGGACATCAACGCTGGTCAGATGGTTATGTCCAAGAAAGGAACATACTTCGGGAAGGCTTATCAAATCGAAGGAATGTTTAAAATTCAGCTTGTCAACCAGTTTGATGACATTAATGTAGTTGCATTTTCTGATTATTCTCCTGAGTTGTGGCATAAGAGACTATGACATTTTCATAGTAAAAGAATCAACAAAATGTCTAGTCTAGGACTTATCTCCAAATGTGGGGGTAAGGTGGAGAAGTGTGAAGTGTGTGCTCAAACGAAGATCACTAGGAAACCCTTTCATCGGGTCAATCGAAGCACAGATCTTCTGGAGTTGGTGCACTCCGATATCTGTGACTTCAAACATTTCTCCACGAAGGCCGGGATGAAGTATTTCATAACCTTCATCGACAACTTCTCAAAATACGCGTTCGTCTACTTGCTCAAGTCCAAAGACGAAGCTTTCGAGAAGTTCAGAGAGTTCAGGGCCGAAGCTGAACGGCAGACCGGACAACAACTCAAGAGGTTGAGAAGTGATCGAGGTGGGGAGTGCAGGTCTCATGAATTCGCATCGTTCTGCAAAGAACGTGGATTTATATGCGAGACTACTGCTCCATATTCTCCTCAATCCAACGGAAGTAGCAGAGAGGAAGCACCGAACATTAACAGAAATGATAAATTCTATGCTGCTCACTACAGGTCTTCCAAAATGCTACTGGGGAGAAGCTGCATTAACGACCACTTTCATTCTGAATAGAGTGCCATATGCAACTTCGGAAGTAACTCCTCATGAACTCTGGTTCAAAGTCAGACCAAACTTGAATGTCATTCGAGTGTGGGGGTGTCTGGCGTATGTGAAGCTTCCAGATCTGAAGATTCAGAAGCTGGGGACAAGGACTACGAAGACGATCTTCTTGGGGTATGCCGAGAAGAGTGATGCTCGGAGATTTCTTGATATTGAATCAAATCATATCATCGAATCTCGCGATGCTGAATACTTTGAAGACAAGCTTGCTAAAGACAAAAACATTGTTCTTTCGGACATTCCGGAAAATGATATAGGCACAAATGAGACTGAAATCTCATACGAGCCAGTAGTCCAAGAAGAAGCTGTTGTTGATGAAACAACACTTATACCAGAACTCGCAGAGCCGTCAGCTAAGCGAGCGAGGAGACCGAAAGATTTTGGAGATGACTTTGTCACCTATCATGTGGAAGCAGATCCGCTTACCTATGATGAGGCGATGAAGACCAGAGATGCTATCTTCTGGAAGGAGGCAGTGAATGACGAGTTTGACTCTATCACCTCCAATAACACATGGGTGTTGGTAGGTCTACCTGAAGGAGAAAAGCCTATTGGATGTAAATGGATCTTCAAGAAGAAGATGAAGGCAGATGGAACTATTGACAAGTTCAAGGCCAGGCTGGTCGCCAAGGGATTTTCTCAGAAACAGGAGATAGACTACTTCGACACGTACGCTCCAGTAGCTCGAATGACCACCATCAGGATGTTAATCGCTCTAGCAGCTATACATAAGTTGGTAATACATCAGATGGATGTAAAGACAGCGTTCCTGAATGGGGAGCTGACCGAAGAGATTTACATGCAACAGCCAGATGGATTTGTCGTCAAAGGTCTTGAAGACAAAGTCTGCAAGTTGGTGAAATCATTATATGGTTTGAAGCAAGCTCCCAAGATGTGGCATGAGAAGTTTGACAAAGTTATTAGGTCAAACGGCTACAGAGTCAGCGAGACGGACAAATGTGTTTACACAAAGTTCGCTGATGGAAGAGGAGTCGTTGTTTGTCTGTACGTGGACGACATGCTAATCCTAGGTACGGATATAGGCTGTGTCACAGAGACAAAGAAGTTCCTCTCAACCAAGTTCAGTATGAAGGACATGGGGGATGCAGATGTCATCTTGGGCATTAAGATCATCCGGACAGACACTGGAGTAGCGCTGTCACAATCTCACTATATTGAGAAGATGCTCACACGCTATGGGTATAAGGATCTTCCAGGGATCGATACGCCATACAGGTGTGATCAGAAGCTGAAGCCAAACTCGTGGGAAAGCGTCAGGCAGCTGGAGTATGCAAGTGTAATCGGGAGTTTGATGTATGCTACTACTGCCACTAGGCCTGACATAGCTTTCGCCGTGGGAATGCTGAGTCGTTTCACGAGCAATCCAGGCATTGAGCACTGGAAAGCTGTGAAACGGATTATGAGATATCTCAAGAAGACTCAGACATATGCACTGCACTACAACGGGTATCCGACAGTAGTGGAAGGCTTCAGTGATGCTAGCTGGTATTCAGAAGCGGAAATCGAGAGATCCCAGGTGGATATGTTTTTTCCTTGGGTGGAGCTGCTATATCGTGGAAGTCGAAGAAGCAGACAATACTCTCTCGTTCCTCCATAGAATCTGAATTCTATGCACTCGAAACTGCAGCAGATGAAGCAGAATGGCTTCGGGAGCTCATGTATGATCTTTCAGTAGTTGGAGCTCAGATACCGGCGATACCGATATACTGTGACAACCAGGCGACTGCGGCGGTAGCATCAAATGACCTCTTCAACGGGAAGAAGAGGACTGTGCGGTTGAAGCACAGGGCAGTACACGATCTTATCAAAAGAGGTGTAATTGCAGTGGTTGATTTTCGGAGTCAGGAGAACCTGGCAGATCCGTTCACAAAGCGCCTCAAGCGCCAGTTGGTCGATGACATAGCTTGTAAAATGGGCTTGAAGGCATTCTGATAGTGTGTCATTGTAATCCTACCATAAAGTTTTATGCTATTAGTTCAAAGAGAAATCTACTAGGCATCTAACTTTTGGTTCAAAGGAGGATCACTGACTGGAAAACTATCAGGTAACAGTGGGTACTTGTTCTCTGGAACATGGAAGGGATACGGACCCATAACCACTGTTGTCTACTATGTATTTTTCTGCGGAAAAACAAATCCTGTGGAAGGTTGGCTTAAACGCCTTAATGAGTTCTCAGGCAGAGTGAATGTCTGGTGTGCTTTACAGGAAGCACGGTAGAGCAGCACTACAAGGAGTGAAACTCCATGCTACAGTGGGATGACTCCACCATGAGGTTCCCAGGTAGGGGTAATGCCTCGGCTTTGCAAGCCAAGTCATAGCGGCGTAGCACCGCAAATAGGCAGGTAGCCTAATGCTGTATGACGTAATTAAAGAGTTGTAGACAGCACTACAAAGGGGAGGATGGCCCCATGTTACAGTGGCACGACACCACGATGAGGTACCCAGGTAGGGGTAAAGCCTCGGCATTGCAAGCCATGTCGTTGCGGCGTAACACCGCAAGGAAGCCTTAGTCTTCATGCTGGGTAGTTTGGCACTACAAAGAGGCTTGTGACCTCATGCTACAGTAGTATGACACTACGATGAGGTTCCCAGGTAGGGGTAATGCCTCGGCTTCAGGCCATGTCATAGCGGCGTAGCACCGCAAGGAAGCGCAAGGCTTCATGCCATATCTCTTTAATAAAGAACTCACCTATAGTGTTTGGAAAGAGATATCAGGCCGTCTCTTGAGGGTAAACTTGTAGACGCCCAAAATTATACACTGAAACCAGGCTGGCACAGGGCCTTTAATGTGCAGCCAGAAGCACACGTAACTACACTTTGTGAGTGGGAAGAATTACAATTGTGGTGCAGAATTCAAGGCGTAGTCCATTCTTGTATCACATTGTTATTTAACCCATGCGGGAAGATTCAAGTCGTCAGCGACATCTATCCTAATGCAAAATGGACAGTTACTGTGGGGAACGCTCAACCCTGGACACATATATATGTTGTGATATGTGGGGGATTGTTGGTACTTTCTTTGGTGCTTTCTTTACATGAAGAGAGCTTGCTCTCAACATGCCTTGTAAATTTTAGTCCCACATCGGAAATGCACCATGAGTTATCTCAACATATATACTTGGGTGTGTTGTTGAGAGATGCACATGGGGTGGTGACCCTAAGGAGGGAACCATGTGGGTGATTTTACTAGGAGGTAAGAATAAGGCTCCAAGGATTAAGCATTACTGCTTTTGTCATTCTCTTGGATTAATTCCACTTGGAGCTAAGCCCCAAAGGGGCTTTGCGACTCGGACTCGGACTCGGACTCGGACTCGGACTCGGCCTCATGGGCTCAT
Organism: Iris pallida; assembly: GCA_029216955.1. Lineage (NCBI taxonomy): Eukaryota > Viridiplantae > Streptophyta > Magnoliopsida > Asparagales > Iridaceae > Iris > Iris pallida. Next base: position 6,121,016 of record JANAVB010006800.1, on the reverse strand, counting down.
GAGGCGTAATGTGGCATTTTGTTGGCGCACTTTGCACTTAGCACGTCAGCAGTCATGCGGTCTTTATGCGGCTCATATGCGGCCATGCGGTCTTATGCGGCATGCGGCTCATATGCGGCCTCATGCGGCCATGCGGGTCATGCGGTCCATGCGGTCCATGCGGCCATGCGGTTCATGCGGCCATGCGGCTCATGCGGTTCATGCGGCTCATGCGGCCATGCGGTCCATGCGGCTCATGCGGCACATGCGGTCCATGCGGCTCATGCGGCACATGCGGTCCATGCGGCCCAAGCGGTCCATGCGGCCAGGCTGCTGCTGCTGCTGCCGCATAGAGGACTACGCTGACTGTGCAGATTTCAAATCTGTTATGAAAAGGGTGAATCAATGCGATTAATTCAGATCCTATCTTTGTGGGATTTGAATTAATTTCGTTACTATCTTTGTGGGATTAGAATTAATTCGTTGCTATCTTTTTGTGATTTGATTCAATCTTTCCATAACTGAAGAGACGGTTAGGGTTTCCACCCTCTCTCTATAAATACTCTCTTCTGGCCTCCTTTGTGACTACTACGAAAATTACAAGTTAGAAAAGGAGGAAGAGAGAGAGAGTTGCTGCCGCCATTGCAAGTCCATCCGAGGAGTCTGAACAGAGGTGACTTCGAGCGTTCCACAAGTTCTTCAACTTGCTGGTTCCTGGAAGCAGATCGTATGGGGCGAATCTTGCTTTGAGCAACGGTGTTTTGACACCCCAGCATTGTTCTTCTTCTCATCTCTCTCTAGTTTTGTTGTAACTTGTTCTGTCCCAATTGCAACACGTTTGCAAGGAAGAACAAGAGATCTTCTCTTTGCTATTTTTCTCCTTCATATTGTAATTTGGCTATTTAGTTTTATTCGTAGATCTTGAGTTTGATCATCACAAAGTTTTGTGTGACATCTCAGATCTCGATTGCATTAGTTTTCATCTGTGATCAAGCCCCCGGGAATAACAAAATTTTGGATAAATGAGTACAGCACATCCAAGGTGCAGTAAGCTGACTTATAGACAATAGTTTATGGGATAAAGACGGAACAAGTATTTGATAAATGGGGGGATGGAGATAAAGTCACAGAGCCAGCTCCAGTGACTGGTGATATAACACCATTTGCATTAGCTATGCTGGTGCGTTGCGGAGGAGAAGTTTGAGGCAGCGAAAGTCATATGGTCCGTGGCCCCAAAGTCAAGAAGCCATGCCCCACAATCTGCATCTCTATGGGAGGTAAAAAAGCAAGAACAAAGATACCTGAGTTCAAGTTGGGAGAAGTATCTGTGGACATTGCGGCCGATTGTATCAAAGAGAGATGAGGCTCTGCACTAACAACATCAGTTGTGCCTGAACTTCGACCATTGCTGGTGCCATAAGGACGCTTACGGGCTTGAAGGTTATGCCACCATCAGGGTACCCATGCATTAAAACAGTTTTCACGTATATGTTTTTGGTTGCCACAATGAGAGCATTTTTTTCCATCAGCAGAGTTTTAGTTCTTGGTAGATTTACATTGGGCAGAGGTGCTTAAAGTGAGAGCTTTCGAAGCCAAGACAGCCCTTGGAGCCCATCGGTGTCATGGGTAGTCATAACCTGTTGTCGAATAGCCTCCCGTTTAACATGCATATATGCTTGTTCAACTGCAGGAAATGGTTTTATTTGTAAAACATCTGCACGTATGTTGTCTAGCCGATCTTCAAGACCATCTAGAAAAACATAAACACAGTCTTCTTGGATGATCCGATTATAGTGCTGAATATCAGGAAAATATTCTATAGTGTTGGGTCGACGGAAATTAATTCATGCCATAGACCCTGCAAGTCTGTGTAATATTTTTCCAGCGAGCCCCAAGCCCGTTTTAGTCTACCCGCACAGTGTTGAAGATCATACACTTGTGATGTATCACTACCATCGAAGAAAGTAGTTGCAACGGCATCCCAAACCGCTTTTGCCATAGGAAAGCGAATAAAATTGCCAATTAAAGACGGATCCATGAAAGTAATTAACTAACCTTTAACAATAGAATTGTTAGTGCCACATAGGGCTGCAAATGAGCCAAGCCATTCGCGAGCTGCTCGAAGCTCGGCTTGATAAAAGCTCGTTTGAGCTCGGTTCGTTTAGTAAACAAGCCGAGCTCAAGATTTATTTTTTAGCTCGTTTAATAAACGAGCCAAGCTCAAACTTAGAAGTACTCAGCTCGATTGAGCTTGCGAGCTAGCTCGTTTATGAGCTTACGAGCTGGCTCATTTAGAAGCTCGTTTTGGAGCTTGTTTAGAAGCTCGTTTGTTCTTTGTTGAATTATATGATTGTGTGTATTATATATTTATGTCCTTAATGAGTGATATTAAGGAACTTTTTTTAATTAAATTTTTGTAAATAAATTGTTAATATTTCAGACACTTGAATTCAAACCTAACTAGCTTGAAATCAACCTCGTTAAGCTTGAAATCAAGCTTAATGAGCTTGAAATAAAGTTGAGCGACAAGATTAATTTCAAGCTTATCGAGCTTGTTTATCAAGCTTGAATCAAGCTTCCTTATCAAGCCAAGCTCGAGCTCAAACCAAGCCAAGCACGAGCTTAATATAAACAAGCTCGAGCCAAGATCAAGCTTCAAAATAAAAAACTTATCAAGCTCAAGCTCGAGCTTGAATAATAATAGTCAAGCCAAGCTCAAGCTTACAAAAGCTTGGCTCGGCTCGGCTCGTTTGTAGCCCTAGCACTGCCACACTTGCGAAAGGAAGGATCAGTTGATGAATGCTAGGGAAAGTCACCGTTAATGTACCCCAGTTTGTCCTTGCCAAAGATATACATCTTGACAACCTGGGACCACCGTGCATAGTTGGAACCATCCAACTTAATGTCGATCGGAGCAGCGGATGTTTCAGTGGTGATGGTCGGGGTCCGAGTTTATTCAAAACCTCAGCCATCATTATAGTTAATTCAAGGATAGAATCAGAGAGATTGGACGTGTCGCCGAAAGTATTCTGGTCATCGTAGTCCGCCATGTGAGGGTGGTTAGGGTGCAATACAGGAATCGAGATCTAACTTCGCTCTGATACCATGTTAAATACGTCTCCTTTTTTCATTCATTCCTCATATGATATTTTTGTAGGTTATATACATTTCAAAAAGTAAAACAAATCTTTATTATACATATCCATTCCTAGACTCAGGCTAACCATCCTTATCTACGAGCCATTACAGATTTCAAATGCCTAAATTTCTCTTAATTGTTTACAATAACAGCTCATGCCAACAGAGTTCTCAGGTCAACGTGACATATTTCGACATAGAGAAGAAAAAAAACATATTCTGGGTCCTGAAATACCATAGTTTGCATACAAATTATTTGTTGTCATTCACTCAGCACAACATATGTGAGCCTATTGATATACACATACATATAGACACTAGAATGACATAAAGTACATAAATGATTCTTGATTTAAATTAATATGAATGTGTTGATCTTACATGATATGCAGACGCGTGTTATTTATCTGATCACCTTTAATTAAATATCACAAACAAGGTATGTTTTCTAAATAATATTGCATATATTTCGGAGATTGATAAAGCGAATCACTGCGACAACCTCGACCAATCATCCTTGCACTTAATTGTCACGCCTCAGTCTCAAAATACGAAGGACAAGAATACGTAATATGCCAGCTACGTATTTAATCAGACTGTAGTCCGACTCAAATACGTATAAGTAGTATGAATCAGAATAGGTGTCCATGTAATCATAATGACATCATAATAACATCCACAAAACTAACTAAGCTACTATAAAACTAAATTAAAAATAACTGCGGAAGATATAATGAGAAGGCACCACCAATCGATACCTGAAGATCCCAAAGATGTAGCTCTCACTATGCTTAAATCAGATCTCCGTAATAACCTGGAGAGATCACCAGGTCCTCAGAAAGGACATAACAAGATACATAATATACATGCTTACTATGACAGTAAATAATATGCATGGAAAGATAGGAATAGTACAAGAAACAAAGACTAGACAAAATATAGTACAAGAATGAAACAAGAAAGAAATGGCATTCCGCCGAGAATCGTGCTAAACGTGACTACAAGTAAATCAAGGTAACCGCAACTCAATGGGAGGTCACAGTCCTATGTAAGTAGGGCAATGAGGACTTTCTACCTATAGTAAGTTTCCTTCGTAGCCCAATGGGAGCTCAGAAATGAGGTGGTCCGGTATATATAGTCAACGTCTAATAACAGGTCAAGGTCAAGTCAAGACAAATACGGGTAATCGGATCAAGTCAGGTAAATGCAAGAACATATGAATCTAATCAAGTACAGTGCGTCATAGATCCAATACGTGACAAGAAAAGAAAGATATGTAGCATATAAGAAAAACAAGTAAAAAAAAACATCATGAAGCATGTACAATACCGACATGACAAAATAAAAATAGACATGAACAAGAATAAGTGAAAGTAAACATGCATAAATACTGTACAAGTTGGCAAGGTATACTTGCCTGGAGTTTTGTCCAATCTGTGTTGAGACTGCAGTACCACAGTTTATCCAAACTATCCATGAACCCACGAATCATACTCCATGCAAACATCTATCAACCCAAATCACAAACAAATATATATTATATACTAAAATATAATTATGACTAATCATACAATCTAGATCTAGGTTACACTAATCTCTATAACTATTATTTATTTTCTAATAATATGAATTATAAATTCTAGGTTTAAATATCAAGTTTGTATCTAGTATTTCGTACAACGAAATGTACGACACGCAAATTGAGAAAAGATGATCAACCATAAGGTTAACACTATTATCTTGGCAATCTATACGGTCAATTTGTTAATTTGAGCTATATGGGATCACTAGAATTGACTAATCCTAGTTTCGACGCACGAATTTTGAAATACGAACATAATAAAAATTAATTATAATTAATGTGATACATAATAAAAAATCAAACAAACGTTGTCAGATAATGAAATAAACATCACCAACATGTCAAAAATGGTCTAATTAGCTAGGATAGCCTATCCATAAGTTTAATATTGAACACATGAGCAAAACGATAATTTCGGATCAAAACGGTATTCGTCGTTGGGCCCGTTTTGTACCGAAATACATGCCAAAATATATGATCCCTAAAGTCATCAAACTATATATTTACAAGTCCAGTTTGACGATACGAACTCAACGGCATGTCCAGTTTTGGATTCCGATGAGCCGTGCACAAAAATGTCCGTTGAACGGATCGTAGGGCCCGCAAAACGGTAATTCAGTCAACTGTCTCAGATTCGGACCAAACTTGGCTCACAGGACAAGAAAAATGCTATAAGTTAAATGGCACAAGCTTTGTTGCAATGTGATGAGTGTACACAAAGTAAGTAGGAATTTTCGAAAAAGGCCGGTACGATATTTTTTGACGAATACATATCAAATTCGTCGCACGCACGAAACCATATTGAATTCTGTCAAAGCCCACACATCCATGAAGTCCATATGCACCTTTTGATGCAAGTGGTTCACGACCAAGTTGCCCGATTTGTCGGGACGGACTCTGTATCAGAGAATTTTTATGTTTTAAAAATAGTTTTTCGGGATTTTTGGAACTGGTTTTATTTACAAACTAATAAAGTAAAAATTACGAATAAATATTAGTTGTGAAGCCGTTTATGTTGGATACAATATGTTCTTTTATATTTCTAAAATTCTCGATATCCGATCTGAAAATCAGCTTCCAAAATAGCATTTTAGGACAATTTTCAATATCCAGAAATCACAATTATTTTCGATTTTGGAACTAGATTTTCGTCGCGTACATCGTAAATTAGAAAATTCTACCTAATGTGTTTTAAAGGAGGTTAGGTTGGATACCCACCTGTGAAATCCATTCGTGCAATGGTGGGGCATGGAGGGAGAACCATCGTCATAAAGTTGCGTCGTTGATGCAACTCCTGCTACTGTATTGCTATCCACTGCGTGGCCGATGTTGGCTGGCCGCACGGCTGCTGTTCTCGTCGTGGCCGTCCGACGGCGCTCCGACGGCTGCGCGCGTGGCGGCGGCCTAGGTTCGGGTCGTGCGGCTAGGGTTTTAGTCCTTTTTAAAAAAAATCCACGCACACACACAATTGGGAGGCTTGAACCTTGCAGGCCCCTCCGGGTGTCCGCTCTAATACCACTAGGATAGAGAGTTACGTCTTTTTTTTTCAAAAGCTTATATTTATGGAGTGAGAGAGAAGGAAACAAGGGGGTCGGGGTCGACCCATACGCGGATACTATTCACATGAACAGTAACCGCTGGGTAAATTTTTTTCTCTGTTTTTCTTTTTCTTTCTTATACAAAAAAATCTTTATTACTAATAATAAATTCTATGAAAAATATTCTAAAATACTTAAAAATATATATACTCATAAAAATATTTTTGTACACAATATATATATTATTTTTATTTTATTTTTTACTAAAAAGGGAATGTCATATATTAGAGAGTCCAAAACGGGAAACATGGATAGCCGCCGCAGCCTCAAGTCAATGTTTGGTTGTTTGGGTAAGGCCCGCGTTGCATGGTCGAATGGACTTGAGATATTGTCCGTGCATGGGTGTGACTGTTGTAAGCCTCCTGAATTTCAGGGAATTTTTTTATTTTTCTAAAATGAATTATTTTCAATAATTCATTTTTATTTGTATAATTTTTTATCATTAATGCTCTTTTTCGTGACTTTGATTTCTAGAGCATCAGAGATGTCAGTCTCTGGAAACTTTCTTCTCTTAGTTTGTAGTAGACATGATTATCTTCCAGTTGATATATTATGTCCCACTTAAACTTATTCCCTTGTGCTCTTTTTGACTCGTATAACTTTCGGGTCAATTTAGACCAATTTATCGTCTGCCTTAATTTGTGATTTAACTTCCAATTTAATTTCGAGACTTGATATCGGTCCAATCTGATAGACCCAATATATGGTTCTGACCTATTTTGGGTCTACTATTCACGTGCCCCTTGCGTGCCATCCAGTTGATCTCCCGTGCGCTCCTATTTCATCCATGATTATAAATGATTTAAATTTATAATTATAATCATTCCAAGCCTAAACCTAGCCTGAACTTGACCCAACACCCAACTCAATTTTATGTGACCCCTATCATTGTAAGCCCTTGACCCGAAATTCCCATTCTATTATTATTATTATTTTTTTGCTAAATATTTTTAAATAGCATAAAGACAATTAATGGTGTATGTACACAAATAGTGTATAATGCCTTTATTATTCTTATAAGCAATAATGATATAGGGGGAAGGATTTTCTCTAAAAACACCTAAACAGGAGGTATTAGTTGGTAAATAGAATTAGAGGAGGGACTAGCTTGCAAAAATCCCTGTTTAAGCTTAAATTCAAACGGCTATGGTTTTGAATCAATTCGAGAATTCAAATCTCGAATAGAATTGGCTTCAAGTGGGATTCAAACCTTCTCAAATCTCTGGAGAAGGATTCGAATCTATCAAGAATACCAATATAAATAGCGTAGCAGTTGACCCTGCCATCCTCCCAAAACCCTAGCAATCCAACTTCGTCCCCGCCGCTCGACCATCAAAAGGAGTCTGAGGAATCACCCATACTTTGTTTCGAATACACAGGTATTCCCCTGGCCATTAATTGTCTTTCCTGTTGTGCATATCACGTCTTTGAAGTAATGGTTAAACGGATTTATGGGTTTGTAATTAAAGCAATTAATCGTAGGACCAGGGCATGAGTACCTAGCTATGGGTGTGTAGAGTATCTAAGAGCTTCTAGTATCTGACAGATCATAAGGATGCACCCTAGTATAGCTTAGAGTAATTGGAAGAGATCATATGGGACTAGTAGTATGTGTAGCACCTAGGCAGGACAACCAAAGGATGGTACACACAGGAAGAGGATGTCAGTATAGAGCTTTCCCTGTGCAGACCATGACCCATTGGTCCAGAACCTCACAATAGCCATACTCTAGATGGCTAATCTATATACATGTTTAGATACCAATTGTAGTCCTGACCCTTAAGCCCAGGCAATTAAATTCAGTTGATACCACTAGTTGTGTCCAGTAGAACCCTTAAGAAGTCCAATATTGACACTGATATCGCTTCTGGTATCATGTCAAGATGGGCAAATACAGGAAGAATTGACAGGGTGTTGGTAAACTAGTAGAGGAGTCTTGGTTAACTGTGACTACAGGTGGATATTGTATAATACATAAGTATACCCTGTTTTTATGTTGCTCTATAATATATCAATATAGGGAAATGAGTTAGTGTACTGAATACTGTCATACCATAACTGCTATGGGTATCCTACATGAAGGCCTCAACAGTAGACTATTTTAATCAATTCTTGCACCTACACAGGGTTATTTTAGGCATCAGGTGTTTCATATTGTATCCCCTGTATTAACAAACCTTTAGAGTTTATTCTGTCCTTATGGTGAACTGGAACATGATGTTTGTACAACCAACCAGTATACATGAATGGTTGTTGAGTCCCTTCATCCCTCATGTCCAGGCACCAGACCAATTTGACAACTGCCCCTGACATACATATGTTTACCATCATGGAAGGTTATTTCCTTTTCCATAGTCTCCATTACTATGTTGTACAGATTAGGCAAGAACATGATACAGTTATATTTCCAGGTTCTGATCTCTGTATGTCCAATCTGTCACAACCATTGCACAGCTAGGCAACCAGGATACAGTGGGTTGCTATCATGTTAGCAAACCATATCTGTAGCATGTTAGCATGAACAGGGGTCCCATATGGTACCAGAGATTACCCATGGTTCAGTCTCTAATATGAATTAGGTTAAGTCCATCCCCATGTGTCTCAAGTTCAATCGAGCTCTTATCATTTACATGGTCTATTCACATTCACATAGGAACAAGTATCAGTAGGATACAGGTTGGTATCAATAGAGGCTCATGATAGCCCCACATCTCAGAGTGTATGTCCTGCATCTTGGACTTTTTGGTTGCACTAGTTCCCTCCTATGATTTGATTCAGACCCTAGCTTATATTCAGACCTTAATTGTATCAATTCTTTTTGACTAGATGTGAAATTTGCATTATGTACCAGAGAGATGTGGCTGCATGTTACCCAGTCTAATTTGGTTCTTGTAAGACAAATGACTTATATTCCTGTAGGTATTAGCCCTTTCAAAGATGATGATAGTAACCTTAGCATGAGAAGTGACAACCAAGGAGACTAGGGTGTAGGGGAGAGCCAGAGGTAACTTGGCAGCAATGAGCATTGACTGAGCTATGCCCATTTGCAAACAGGGGTTAAGAGCAGGACATCATACTGCCTTACCTGCAGTTCAAACCTACTGTCATTATAACAGTCCTGACATTGGGGATCAAACCTGGTACACTAGTCCAAAACTACTGAAGGTTTTGTTTAGTCCTTCATTAGACATCCAGTCCACCTAAGTACTGGGTATCCCTATAAGGAATCAGGTATGAAGAGGGTGGCTTAGGAAGAGTATTTTCACATATGGGCATGTGTAGTGATAGAAGAGTCCTGTAAGTAGCAGGACAACATTATGTTGCAGCAGTTAAAAACCTGTGTCCCTATGTACCTGGATTAGATGGAAATTCCTGGGACCTATAGGCCAACACATAGCTTCAGTTCAGTCAAATAAATCCCTACTGACCTTGCTTTATAGGACCAATACCTTATACCTAACACCTACTAACCTGCTGATCTCCTATTCCCATGGTAAGCCTTGTCAAGTACAGGCCAACAACCTTCCCATGGGAGTTGTGGAGTAGAGTCTAAGGAGCCCTGCTACCACATCTAAAGCCTTGCACTGTTAAATATATAATAATAGGTTAAGTAGATAGATGAAATGTGTATAGATGATACAGCTCCAAGTTTTCCTTGTCCATACAGGTAACAGTGAAGGCAAACCCAGTATTAGATGGGTCCTAGACAAAATATCATTATTAACCGTAGGGTAGATGTAGGACTGTGGGCTCGAGTACAAGGAAGCCATGGGTGTACCAGTTAAGTAAACAAAAGGGGGTGAGAGACTGGAACCTGTGCAGACTAATGAAGAAGACTAGGATAAAGCCCAGGAACCTAGTGATAAGAGTACACATGGTACAGGACATATACAAGACAATAGAGGATTACCCCATCTCTAGAGCACCTATGTGTGTACTTTCCCATTGCCACCCTATATCCAAATAGTTATAGGTACCTGACAGTGGCCAGAGGGTGTATCCTAACATAGCTTCTAACGAGCACCTGACCTGCCCTATTAGGAAGACAGTTGCCAGGTAATCAAGGTCGCAGGATATGTACTATGTACTACCATATGAATCCTGTAATGCAGTGTGCATGTAAGCAATGTATTGAATAGGTAGATGAAAGGTGTATAGATGGGTACAGTTACACCATGCCTTACATTGATGATTGTAAATAAAGAGATGACATCGAGTTCAGGTAGTACAGATTCTCAGAGTATTTGGGCACCACTGTTTCCTAAGAAGAATACAAATATAGATATAGTATACATATAGGTGATAGCTTTGACATGAATAAGGGTAAGTATACCTATAGGTTAGATTAGGCGGCTGCTAAGAAGAGAAACCACCCAAGCTATGTAAGGGCTTCTTGGAAGTGTAGGGGTAATTAGTAATAATTCCCAATATAGTTTTACTTCGTTAGCTTATATGTTGATTAGTTTTAATTCACAAAACAGGTTACTTGGACTCCAACTCTTCACTTGGTCATTACTCGCAGCTCGGGACGACAGGCAAGTGCATATGCCGATTATTACCGTCTTTTGATAGTCTCTTCACATGTTTCACGTATGTCTTGCTGCTTGTTGATACGATCGTCACACGATTGCTAGTTTTATGAAATTGTAGTACATTTGACTGTCCTTTACATATTTTTCTCTTTGCAGTTGATTTCATGAGTACTAGCTGGGCGGGGAAATATTTTAGTAGATGTATGGACTACTCATTCTATTCCCATGATGTCTATTCGTGAACAATAGCATCTGCACACGACACGTGTAGATGCCGGATTTACCCCTTAGCCGTTCATACATCGAACATAATATTTTAACTCACGTAGATAGTTTTATTTCAGTTACTCCTTATTGCTTTGTCACTTACCATGTCATCATGATCTACATATTCGCTTTCTAGTTGATATTTCTTATTGATAGAGTTTACTTGTCTTTTCTATTGCACCATGATGCTAGTTACTTCCTAGTTTTATTCTCATATGTGGTATACATGCTTATGATTTCTATTGGAGCTCGGATAGTGGTCGTATGTGTACTTGTTCCATTCCTGACTGAAAATCCAACATTTTAGGTGATGAGTTAGAGGAGTTCTGCTCCACTTACTACGAGCAGACGGTGGACCCTGATTTGAGTATGTATGAGGACTTGGATGCGGGGCTACCCTCCGCAGGAGACTATTAGCTAGACAGCATTTTATAGAGCATGTGTTGCTCACAGAAACACTTTGATTGTACTTTATTTTGTGGATTATGGGAGTTGAGTATTGGATATCCTTTTGTACCTTTTTATTACATTGAGATCATTTCTTCTATCATATTTGGTCTCTATACTTTGTGATCTTATTCAGTTATCAGCTTGTTCCTTTCACCATAGATATTGTGTTTACAATTTCCTGTTGAGTTTGATATGCAAACTTGATCTTTTGTGGAAATCTATAAACTGCGTGGTTGTGTTTGATAAATTATGGAGATAACTAGACAGCGTTCTACCGCCGACACTGCGGCGTAGGCTGGACGTACCCACGACTCACGCCCAAATACTGGGTGCGGGTCGTGACACGTTTTTATAGTGGCCCATGCAGGTCGATTTCGCAAAACACAGCGGAACTTGTGGTAGCACTCAACTTAGATGTACTACTACAGGCCTGCGAGTAGAAAGTAGACTTTAAGGACCATCTCCATATGTTTAATATCGTTATTGAACTCTACACTTGATCTTAATTATTCCCTTGATCTGTATCCTGTTTGAATTTTCATACCGACTAACGATTTTACTTTTATGGCAGTTAGATGGATCAAGGCAGGAACCCCGCTCACCCGAATACCCCAGCAAACGTTGGTGGGTCCTCCATGAATGGAACCACACCGACTCAAGGAAGCCGCTTCACCTACCTAGGCGAGACTCCCCAGCCGCAGGCTACGAGATTTCGCCGTGATGATATTTCGCCACCTCCTCAGTTCACTTGGCCAATCCCACCACCAGCACCTTTCCACCAGCCTGTACCTTTTTAGCAGCCAGCACCACTTTCGCATTCGGTACCAGTTCTGCCCCCACCACCTCCGCTGGACAATGTTGCCCTCCTCGGGATCTTCCAGCAGATCATGACTTCTCAAACACGGCAGGCTGACGTCTTCCGCGATAATATGAGGGAGGCTCTTCAGACTAGGGAGGCACCCCCACAGCGCCCCGGCACCTCCAAAAATTTTACAGATCTCAGGCCCTGGGAATTTAAGGGTACGGAGGGAATTCTCTACGCCGACGACTGGTTGGAGAATATGGATCGCAATCTCCGGAGGGCCCGAATTCCCGAAGACCAGAAGGTTGATAATACTAGCATGCAGCTCTACGCCATCGCATGCACGTGGTACAGGGATGAGCCCCGATTCACTGCGCCAGATGTGACCTGGAAGAAATTCAAAGAACTCTTCAAGGCGAAGTTTTATCCTGAAGCAGCTCGCAAAGAGTTGGAGAACGAGTTCGAGAGCCTCGAACAAGGCAACCTCACCATCAACGAGTATTCCGTCGAGTTCTCCCGCCTCAGTCGATTTTCAAATACCTTGACCCCAGCGGCCAAGGCCAAGAAGTTCAGGAAGGGGCTATCACATGAGATCCACATAGCTGTCGCCACCAGCCAAGCCACAACATACGAGAGGATCTTGAAAGTTGCGCAAGACGTAGAGAAGGATCTGAAGCGCAAGCAGAAGAGGGATCGAGACACTTACGGAGGAGGCAACATCCAGTCTGGATCAGCAAAACGATCTAATGCTCCGGGAAAGACCGTAGCACAGCAGCAACATCCCCGATCACAGCAGCAGCAGCAGTACCAGCCTCCAGCCAGAGCCCCTACTAATCAGCAGAACCCACAGAGACAGCCACTTGAGCCTTGCAACTACTGTAAGAAGCCAGGACATACATGGGAGGCGTGCAGGAGACGACTTGGAGTATGCTTATTCTGCGGTTCAAGCGCACATAAGATAAGGGAGTGCCCAGCAGCACAGAAAGCAGCTTCTGCCCAAGGAGCACCGACGAGGCCCACGATACCCCAGCAGCAGAGGGGACCCCTGCCCACACAGCAGCAGTGCTTCGGCCAGCACCAGCAGCAGGGCAGAGCTTATGCCATGTGGGTCGATGAGACACTAGTATCTCCTGATGTGATAGCAGGTTCTATTCTCCTTGAGTCTTTTTCAGCTATTACCTTATTTGATTCTGGAGCCAGTCACAGCTTCGTATCTGCAGTATTTATCTTTAGACATAGCATTGTATCTAAGCCCTTAGATAACACCTATAAAGTCTCGACTGGCGGAGGCATCATCTTAGTGAAGGATGTTTGCGTCGGTCGCCGTATCGTCATAGGAGGCCGAGAACTACGTGCTAGCTTACTCATCATGCCACTCCCGAGCTTTGACATAGTGCTCGGCGTGGACTGGTTGAGTAAACACTTCGCCAGTATTGATTGTCACCGCGGATGTGTCATATTCAGTCCGCCGGGGGAGGCTGTGTTCGAGTTCGCTAGAGTAGGAGTAAAGCCACGAGGCGACGCTATTTGTGGGACCATGGTAGAAAAAGAAGAGCTACCTCACCCCATCATCGCGGAGTTTCTTGACGTATTTCCAGAGGAGCTGCCAGGACTGACGCCAGACAGAGACGTTGAGTTCTCCATTGATCTTGTGCCAGGTGCTGAGCCAGAGTCACAGCGAGTATACAGAATTAACAACAAAGAGGCCGTGGAGCTGAAGAAGCAGATTGACGAGCTGCTAGAGAAGGGGTTTATTAGATCAAGTTCGTCGCCTTGGGGTGCACCAGTACTGTTCGTGCCTAAGAAGGACGGGATAGTACGAATGTGTATCGACTACCGGACCTTGAATAGCAAGACGATCAAGAACAAATATCTGCTACCCAGGATTGATGATCTTTTCGATCAGTTGAGTGGTGCACGGGTGTTCTCAAAGATCGATTTGAGGTCAGGGTACCACCAAGTGAAAGTGAAGAAAGAAGATATTCTGAAGACCGCCTTCCAAACTAAGTACGGACATTACGAATTCATGGTGATGCCGTTTGGATTGACCAATGCCCTGGCAGTCTTCATAAATTTGATGAACAAGGTGTTCCATCCATAGCTTGACAAATTCGTGGTGGTCTTCATTGACGACATCCTTATTTATTCAAAGTCGCCGAAAGAGCACGAGGAGCACCTGAGGATTGTGCTGGAGACCCTCAGGAAGGAGAAACTCTATGGAAAGCTTTCAAAGTGCGAGTTCTTCCTTGACAAGATAGAATTCCTTGGTCATGTAGTGACGGGAGACGGTATATCTGTTGACCCGGAGAAGATTACTGCTATTGAGTCGTGGGCCACTCCAACTTCGGTGGCTGAGATTCGAAGTTTCTTAGGACTGGCGTGGTATTACCGGAAGTACGTATAGGACTTTGCTCGGATTGCGAAGCCGATGACTAGGCTCACTCGGAAGGATGTGGAGTTTGTATGGACAGAGGACTGCCAGGCAGCATTTAATGAGCTGAAGAAGAGACTGACCACAGCTCCTATATTGACGTTGCCATCGGGTTCCGGCAGTTTTTTCATCTATAGCGATGCTTCAGAAAAAGGCTTGGGGTGCGTCTTAGAGCAGAATAAGAAAGTGATAGCATATGCGTCCAGGCAGTTGCGGCCACATGAGAAGAATTATCCCACCCACGACTTAGAGCTGGCAGCGGTCATATTCGCCCTAAAATTGTGGAAACATTATTTATACGGAGAGCGTGTGAAAATATTCACTGACCACAAAAGCTTGAAGTATGTTTTCACACAGAAGGAGCTGAATATGCGACAACGCAGATGGCTGGAATTGATGAAGGATTTTGACATCTCGTTGCAGTACCATCCGGGGAAGGCGAATGTAGTCGCGGATGCCTTGAGTTGGTATCCAGTGGCTATGTTCCTGACGAGAGACCGGCACTTATTGGAAGAATTAGAGAGCTTGGGCATTGAGGTAGTCATTCCTGGAGTCGAGACACAGATGATGGGCATGCAGATCCAGTCTGGATTGATGGACAGAATTCGAGAGGCGCAGCAGCAAGATGAGCAGCTGAGGGGTATTATTGTGCAGGTACGAGCTGGTTTACTAGAGGACTTCACCATTGCAGAGGATGGCTCGTTGAGGCATGGGGTGAGACTGTGTGTACCTAGTGGAGAGCTTCGAGAGGAGGTCATGCAGGAGGTACACCGCTCTCAGTATTCCTTGCATCCTGGAGCCAACAAGATGTACAAGGATATGAGAGCCCACGTTTGGTGGTACGACATGAAGCGTGAGGTTGCATGCCTCGTTTCTAGATGCCTTATGTGCCAACAGGTCAAAGCCGTGAGGCAGAGACCCGGGGGTTTACTTCAGCCGTTGTCGATCCCCGAGTGGAAGTGGGAACATATCACTATGGATTTTGTTTCCGGTCTTCCACGTTCGCTGGCGGGAAGGATGCGATTTGGATCATCATTGACAGGTTGACCAAATCGGCCCACTTCATACCCTTCAAGGTGGGACTATCCACGGAGAGATTGGCAGATTTGTATGTGAGACAGATCGTCAGATTGTACGGCGTTCCAGTGAGTATCGTCTCTGATCGTGATAGCAGGTTCACATCCCACTTTTGGAGGAGTCTACAGGCTAGCTTGGGTACATCGCTCAAGTTCAGCACAACCTATCATCCAGAAACGGACAGGCAGTCAGAGCGGATCATTCAGACGCTCGAGGATATACTGTGGACGTGTGTACTAGATTTTGGCGGCTCATGGGAGGACCACCTTCACCTTGTGGAGTTCTCCTACAACAATAGTCACCAAGCTAGTATCGGGATGTCCCCTTTTGAGGCCTTGTACGGGAGGAGATGTCGTACCCCACTATCTTGGGACGACGTGGGTGAGAGAGCTCTATTGGGGCCCGAGATGGTCGTGGATGCTGCAGAGAAGGTGAAGCTAATTAGCGAGCATCTTCGTATGGCACAGGACAGGCAGAAGCACTAGGCCGACAGCCATCGTAGACCGTTAGAGTTTGAGGTATAGTTTTGTTTAAAGTTGTAATTGTTGATCATAATAGGAATAGGTCATGACCTTGCTTGAATCTAGGTGGAAGATATGGTGTTCTTGAAGATATCCCCGACACGTGGCACGATACGTTTTGGAGGAGGCGGGAAGCTCGGTCCGAGGTACATCGGACCGTTTCACATCCTCTAGAAAATCGGAGAGGTGGTATACCGTTTGGCACTACCACCCGCATTAGAGGGAGTGCACAACGTATTCCACGTATCCCAGCTGAGACGGTACGTGGCGGACCCCTGTCACGTGCTAGACCACTGGAAGATCGTGGTGGGACCAAGCCTTAGCTATCAGGAGCAGCCCATGGAGATATTGGACCATCGGGAGAAGGTGCTACGCAACCAGACCATTCCCTTGGTGCGTGTCGCATGGAGGCATCATTCGCCAGGCGAATCCACATGGGAAAGGGAAGATGAGATGCGAGAGCGCTATCTCCATCTTTTTGAAACTTGAGGTATAAATTCTTGCCCTTGTACTTATCATTAATTTCGAGGAGGAAATTATTTTAAGGTAGGTAGATTTGTAAGCCCTTGACCCGAAATTCCTATTCTATTATTATTATTATATTTTTGCTAAATATTTTTAAATAGCATGAAGACAATTAATGGTGTATGTACACAAATAGTGTATAATGCCTTTATTATTCTTATAAGTAATAATGATATAGGGGGAAGGGTTTTCTCTAAAAACCCCTAAACAGGAGGTATTAGTTGGTAAATAGAATTAGAGGAGGGACTAGCTTGCAAAATCCCTGTTTAAGCTTAAATTCAAACGGCTATGGTTTTGAATCAATTCGAGAATTCAAATCTCGAATAGAATTAGCTTCATGTGGGATTCAAACCTTCTCAAATCTCTAGAGAAGGATTCGAATCTATCAAGAATGCCTATATAGCGTAGCAGTTGACCCTGCCATCCTCCCAAAACCCTAGCAATCCAACTTCGTCCCCACCGTTCGACCATCAAAAGGAGTCTGAGGAATCACCCATACTTTGTTTCGAATACACAGGTATTCCCCTGGCCATTAATTGTCTTTCCTGTTGTACATATCACATGTTTGAAGTAATGGTTAAACGGATTTATGGGTTTGTACTTGAAGCAATTAAACGTAGGACCAGGGCATGAGTACCTAGCTATGGGTGTGTAGAGTATCTAAGAGCTTCCAGTATCTGACAGATCATAAGGATGCACCCTAGTATAGCTTAGAGTAATAGAAAGAGATAATATGGGACTAGTAGTATGTATAGCACCTAGGCAGGACAACCAAAGGATGGTACACACAGAAAGAGGATGTCAGTGTAGAGCTTTTCCTGTACAGACCATGACCCATTGGTCCAGAACCTCACAATAGCCATACTCTAGATGGCTAACCCATATACATATTTAGATACCCATTGTAGTCCTGACCCTTAAGCCCAGGCAATTATATTCAGTTGATACCACTAGTTGTGTCTAGTAGAACACTTAAGAAGTCCAATGTTGACACTGATATCACTTCTGGTATCATGTCAAGATGGGCAAATACAGGAAGAATTGACAGGGTGTTGGTAAACCAGTGGAGGAGTCTTGGTTAACTGTGACTACAGGTGGATATTGTATAATACATAAGTATACCCTGTTTTTATGTTGCTCTATAATATATCAATATAGGGAAATGAGTTAGTGTACTGAATACTGTCATACCATAACTGCTATGGGTATCCTACATGAAGGCCTCAACAGTAGACTATTTTAATCAATTCTTGCGCCTACACAGGGTTATTTTGGGCATCAGGTATTTCATACTGTATCCCCTGTATTAACAAACCTTTAGAGTTTGTTCTGCCCTTGTGGTGAACTGGAACATGATGTTTGTACAACCAACCAGTATACATGAATGGTTGTTGAGTCCCTTCATCCCTCCTGTCCTGGCACCAGACCAGTTTGACAACTGCCCCTGACATACATATATTTACCATCATGGAAGGTTATTTCCTTTTCCATAGTCTCTATTACTATGTTGTACAGATTAGGCAAGTACATGATACAGTTATATTTCCAGGTTCTGATCTCTGTATGTCCAATCTGTCACAACCATTGCACAGCTAGGCAACCAGGATACAGTAGGTTGCTATCATGTTAGCAAACCATATCTGTAGCATGTTAGCATGAACAGGGGTCCCATATGGTACCAGAGATTACCCATGGTTCAGTCTCTAATATGAATTAGGTTAAGTCCATCCCCATGTGTCTCAAGTTCAATCGAGCTCTTATCATTTACATGGTCTATTCACATTCACACAGGAACAGGTATCAGTAGGATACTGGTTGGTATCAGTAGAGGCTCATGACAGCCCCACATCTCAGAGTGTATGTCCTGCATCTTGGACTTTTTGGTTGCACTAGTTCCCTCCTATGATTTGATTCAGACCCTAGCTTATATTCAGACCTTAATTGTATTAATTCTTTTTGACTAGATGTGAAATTTGTATTATGTACCAGTGAGATGTGGCTGCCTGTTACCCAGTCCAATTTGGTTCTTGTAAGACAAATGACTTATAATCTTGTAGGTATTAGCCCTTTCAAAGATGATGATAGTAACCTTAGCATGAGAAGTGACAACCAAGGAGACTAGGGTGTAGGGGAGAGCCAGAGGTAACTTGGCAGTAACGAGCATTGACTGACCTGTGCCCATTTGCAAACAGGGGTTAAGAGCAGGACATCATACTGCCTTACCTGCAGTTCAAACCTATTGTCATTATAACAGTCCTGACATTGGAGATCAAACTTGGTACACTAGTCCAAAACCACTGAAGGTTTTGTTTAGTCCTTCATTAGACACCCAGTCCACCTAAATAATGGGTATCCCTATAAGGAATCAGGTATGAAGAGGGTGGCTTAGGAAGAGTATTTTCACATATGGGCATGTGTAGTGACAGAAGAGTCCTGTAAGTAGCAAAACAACCTTATATTGCAGCAGTTAAAAACCTGTGTCCCTATGTACCTAGATTAGATAGAAATTCCTGGGACCTATAGGCCAATACATAGCTTCAGTTCAGTCAAATAAATCCCTACTGACCTTACTTTATAGGACCAATACCTTATACCTAACACCTACTAACCTGCTGATCTCCTATTCCCATGGTAAGCCTTGTCAAGTACAGGCCAACAACCTTCCCAAGGGAGTTGTGGAGTAGAGTCTAAGGAGCCCTGCTACCACATCTAAAGCCTTACACTGTTATACATATAATAATAGGTTAAGTAGATAGATGAAATATGTATAGATGATACAGCTCCAAGTTTTCCTTGTCCATACATGTAATAGTGAAGGCAAACCCAGTGTTAGATGGGTCATAGACAAAATATCATTATTAACAGTAGGGTAGATGTAGGACTGTGGGCTCGAGTACAAGGAAGCCATGGGTGTACCAGTTAAGTAAACAAAAGGGGGTGAGAGACTGGAACCTGTGCAGACTAATGAAGAAGACTAGGATAAAGCCCAGGAACCCAGTGATAAGAGTACACATGGTATAGGACATATACAAGGCAATAAAGGATTACCCCATCTCTAGAGCACCTATGTGTGTACTTTTCCATTGCCACCCTACATCCAAATAGTTATAGGTACCTGACAGTGGCCAGAGGGTGTATCCTAACATAGCTTCTAACGAGAACCTGACCTGCCCTATTAGGAAGACAGTTGCCAGGTAATCAAGGTCACAGGATATGTACTATACATTGCCATATGAATCCTGTAATGCAGTGTGCATGTAAGCAATGTATAGAATAGGTAGATGAAAGGTGTATAGATGGGTACAGTTACACCATGCCTTACATTGATGATTGTAAATAAAGAGATGACATCGAGTTCAGGTAGTACAGATTCTCAGAGTATTTGGGCACCACTGTTTCCTAAGAAGAATACAAATATAGATATAGTATACATATAGGTGATAGCTTTGACATAAATAAGGGTAAGTATACCTATATGTTAGATTAGGAGGCTGCTAAGAAGAGAAACCACCCAAGCTATGTAAGGGCTTCTTGGAAGTGTAGGGGTAATTAGTAATAATTCCCAATATAGTTTTACTTTGTTAGCTTATATGTTGATTAGTTTTAATTCATAAAACAGGTTACTTGGACTCCAACTCTTCACTTGGTCATTACTCGCAGCTCGGGACGACAGACAAGTGGATATGCTGATTGTTACCGTCTTTTGATAGTCTCTTTACATGTTTCACGTATGTCTTGCTCTTGTTGACACGATCGTCACACGATTGCTAGTTTCATGAAATTGTAGTACATTTGACTGTCCTTTACATATTTTTCTCTCTGCGGTTGATTTCATGAGTACTAGCTGGGCGGGGAAATATTTTAGTAGATGTATGGACTACCCATTCTATTCCCATGATGTCTATTCGTGAACAATAGCATCTGCACACTACACGTGTAGATGCCGAATTTACCCCTTAGCCGTTCATACATCGAACATAATATTTTAACTCACGTAGATAGTTTTATTTTAGTCACTCCTTATTGCTTTGTCACTTACCATGTCATCATGATCTACATATTCGCTTTCTAGTAGATATTTCTTATTGATAGAGTTTACTTGTCTTTTCTATTGCACCATGATGCTAGTTACTTCCTAGTTTCATTCTCATATGTGGTATACATGCTTATGATTTCTGTTGGAGCTCAGATAGTGGTCGTATGTGTACTTGTTCCATTCATGACTGGAAAACCAATATTTTAGGTGATGAGTTAGAGGAGTTCTGCTCCACTTACTACGAGCAGACGGTGGACCCAGATTTGAGTATGCATGTGGACTTTGATGCGGGGCTACCCTCCGCAGGAGACTATTAGCTAGACAGCATTTTATAGAGCATGTGTTGCTCACAGAAACACTTTGATTATACTTTATTTTGTGGATTATGGGAGTTGAGTATTGGATATCCTTTTGTACCTTTTTATTACATTGAGATCATTTCTTCTATCATATTTGGTCTCTATACTTGGTGATCTTATTCAGTTATCAGCTTGTTCCTTTCACCATAGATATTATGTTTACAATTTTCTGTTGAGTTTGATATGCAAATTTGATCTTTTGTGGAAATCTATAAACTGCGTGGTTGTGTTTGATAAATTGTGGAGATGACTAGACAACGTTCTACTGCCACACTGCAGCATAGGATGGACGTACCCACGACTCACGCCCAAATACTGGGTGCGGGTCGTGATAATCATGACTACCCAAACATCCAACATACAAATTTCTCTCTCATCTCTACTCAAAAATATCTCTCTTCCTCTCTCTACTTTATCAAATATCTCATTTTATCTCTTATATATATATATATATATATATATATATATATATATATATAATATACATAATTTTCTCTCTCTCTTTACCTTCACTCCACCCTCATACCCATCACCATCATTATACACCCTCTTCCCCTATTTTCAGCCGACCACCACCCCTCTCTCATTTTCTATCTCTTTCTCTCTCTCTTCTTCTCATTAATATCACACTCTCTTTCTCCGTACTTTTCTAAATCAATCACTCACCTCTCTTCTCTCTCCTCTCTCTCAATAACAACAGCAACACCCCCCCATCTCAGCCGACAACACCCCTCCTCCAACTCCTTCTTCTTTATATTCTTCTTCTCCTCCTCCTTTAAACCATTAACACCACAACCACCATTACCACTCTTCATCATCACCACTACCAACTTCTTCTTCTTCTTTTTCTTCTTCTTCTCTCCTCCTCCTCCATGTGGCCGACGAGCCCCCCCTCGGCCCAGCAGGGCAGCCCACAGCAGCGGCCAACAGGCCGCAGCAGCAGCGGCCAACAGGCCTTAGCAGCAGTAGATAGCTGTGGCAACAGCTGCCACAACAGCAGCCACGCGTCGCCGCCACCGCCGGCGAGCCCCCATAAGCCGCGTACGACCCCGGCGAGCTCCCCTGTGGCGCACCACCTCCCTCCGGTGCAACAAATGCATGATTCGTGTGTTTTGCACAAAATCTCGTCGTGACGCGCACGGGATCGAACTCTCAAATTGCGTTTCGGGACAGCGACTTCGCACACATTTTTTGAGAAATTTGACCGTTGCATCGTCGATCCGTTTCTTCAGTCACAATCTCGGTATATCCATCTTCACTTCCCTCAGGTTTTATCCGTTGATTTTGTCGTTTGATACATCAAAATCGGCCACCAAGTTGACCGTTTAAATTGTATAATTTTTGGACAGTTTTGCGGAGCCAACTTTGTCGGCTCGTACCTCCTCCATCGCAGCTCCGTTTGGCATGCCACCAGTTCCTGTGCGTAGCTGGTATAACCCTCTTCCTGTCCCTCAGGTTTCATTTTATTATGAACATGTTTTATTATAATGTCTGTGGTTCGTATTACGTATCTTAGTATACGTGTACACATTCTTGACTCGTATTGTATATTTCCCTGCATGGTTATTTTGGCATTTCTTTCTTGTTTCGGTTCAACTTGTTGCTGGTTCGGCTTGACTTGATTTTAGGTGGACCGAGCCCCCCCACCACCACCACCCTCCTTTATATTTTCACCTAACTCTCTCTCTCTTTATTTATTCTTCTCCTTCACTTCTTCTTCTCCACCATTACTCTTCCACCTACCAGGAAAGAGAGCTAGGCAAGTGCAAACTTGTTTCATGATGGATCTCAAATTTTATTGTTCCATTCTCTTCCTTACTTGATTCTAAGCTTCTTTAGAACTTGGCATTTTTGGATTTGATGGATGGGTTCTTGTAGATCTAAGTTTATAACTTTTCGGTTTTTTTTAGTTTTGATCTCTAAAACTTGGTTATTTTCGAAAACTATTGGTTCTATGTTGTAGAGAATTCAATTTCATACGATTTTGGCTTTTGTTTCGCTTGATTTCGACTTCGAATGAGAAAGTTATGGCCAAAAGCATTTTTGGTCATTTTTATGTTCATCTGTCAACATGTCGCAGTTGGCCGCATAAGATATCGCGAATGAGCCGCATAAGCCGCATGTCGCATTTGGCCGCATATGGTGTCGCAGTTGAGCCGCATAAGGCACATGTCGCAGTTGGCCGCATATGATGTCGCAGATGAGACGCATAAGTCGCATGTCGCAGTTGGCCGCATAAGATGTCGCGGATGAGCTGCATAAGCCGTATGTCGCAGTTGGCCGCATATGGTGTCGCAGTTGGCCGTATATGGTATCGCAGTTGAGCCGCATAAGGCACATGTCGCAGTTGGTCGCATAAGATGTCACGAATGAGCCGCATAAGCCGCATGTCGCAGTTGGCCGCATAAGATATCGCGAATGAGCCGCATAAGACACATGTCGCAATTGAGCCGCATAAGATGTCGCGAATGAGCCGCATAAGCTGCATGTCGCAGTTGAGCCACATATGGTGTCACAGTTGGGCCGCATAAGCCGCATGTCGAAGTTGAGCCGCATATGGTGTCGCAGAATAGGCCGCATAATACCTATTTTGGCTATTTCTAACTATTATATGTCCTAATTGATCGAATTATGGCTCGAATTTCTTCTAACTCCTAACGTAAAAGTTGTAGATCTTTTCCTTGGCATCAAAAATATGTCACTAGTTATTTTATGCAAGTTTCTCTCATTCATGATAATGTAAGAATAGAACACGATAGTGGCCCGCTGTGGCACACTTTTGACAACTAAACTGACATGATATATCTTAACATACTGTTACGACAGCTAGCCTGACATGACAAGTATGAAAGATCTGGACATCGTGGGTGATTGTGTTTGTACAAATAAACTGGTACTGTCTTGTATCATGTCTAGGATGGGGATCCCTGAGTACCACGGTCAGGGGTACCTACTGAATTCAACTAAGGCTAACAACTAGAATAATCCAGTAGTCATGAAGAGATTTTCCAGCTACAGGTAATTCCGTTATCTGGGCGCTCAAGTGGACTAGTAACCTACCGACGAGTAGGGTACATTTCTAGCACACAGTCACGTATTGTATTCTTCATAAACAGACATTCGACCCGGATAACCTGGATGGTCTGCAGGGCTTGTGGCTGTTGGGATAATCTCATTGCATCTTGCAAGTAACTAGGCCTGTGATAACCCTAGTTAGTTAAAAGTATCAAACCATACTCTAGATTGGCCGTGATTGATTGGATGGAGTTTATTCTAGCTTAGTCTTATCCTGATCCTGTGCAAGATTGTGGCATGACATGATTATTAATGCTTGCCTTAACAATAACGATCAGGGGTCTAGTTCAGTTCAGGCGAAGGGCTACAACCCCGATCCTTGTTTGGTTTAAGGGTTGTAACCTAGCTCCCGGAGAAGTTCTATGTCCTCTCTTTGTTTACTGTCTTATTGCAATCCCATGCTATGTTCGTTATGTTTTACCTTACCTTAATATCATGATTAATTATGCTGGCCTTAGTAATAAAGATCAGGGGACCAGTTCTGTTCAGGCGAAGGGTTAGAACCCCGGTCTTTGTTTGGTTTAAGGGTTGTAACCTGGCTCCCAGAGCAGTTCTGTGTCCTCTCTTTGTTTATTTTCTTCACTGTACCAATAGTATTTGAGACGGGTTTCTATTCAGGTGAAGGACTGCAACCCTGGTCCTTGTTTGGTTTAAGGGTGTGACCTGGCTACTTGAATGGTTTCTTCGTACTCAGTTTACTGTTGTTATCTCTATTATTATCAGTTCTTTATTTATTATCTTTAATATTCTATTATGATTTGCTGGTTTTAGTTCCTAAGTGAAGCCTCCTTTGTGGCACTTGCTCTTTCTGGGGTCTGATCCAGCTGGTTTTGTGTGGCCAGATATCAGAGCAGCACCAGAAGATATACCTGTCTTCCAGCCAGATGGTGACTACCAGGCGTAACCCTGGCAACAAGTGGGCTTCTCTTTGTCCTCCCACTTATTTGTAAAATTATTCTTTTAAGGCGTTTAGCCGATGAGCACGTGTTAGCTCGTATTGCACCTTTATTTACTATCTGCCTACGGGCTGTAACATGATTGACAGATCCTAGGGTAGATCATGTATGACTAAACTCTTGCTAGTCCTGACATTTTGTAATGACTAGCTTCATGATCATCCAATATGTAATGTATGAGATGCCTTGCTATTATATATTTGGTGCTCTGACATCTAGTATCTATTATTGCTTGCTTGAGATTGAGACAATAGGCTTGTTCATGACCATAGGAGACTGTTGGCTTGTAGTTAAACCCTCATATATCTAGACAGTGTGACCGTATAGCGAGGTGGGTTGCACTTTAATATACATAGCTGGCTATGTACGTCCCCGCTCTCCAGTATTCTGGTTCTGGGGCGTTACATGGTTTTAGTGGTAGCCCATATAGGTCTTGTAAACCAAGATATGTGAGGGTTTACCGATTAGATGTCTCAATCAGTATTCGTCCTTGATCTCTGCGCGTATCTTCAAATCCCTGAGAATCTTGACCTGATCACATGCTTGTATCATTAATCTGTCCTGGTCCTTCCATATTGTTTCCTATGTCATTTTCTTCAGCGGTATTGTTCCTGGACTTGTCGATCAGCAAGGCTAAGCACCTCCCATGGACCAGCCGCAACCTGGAGATCAAGCCCAGCATTCAGGAGTAGCCTCCAGAGTCGTGCCTACCGGAGGAGAACCACCAATTCAGCCCATCCAGCCTGCAGAGCCTGATGATGGCACTTTGGTGAGTCTTATCAAGTCCGTATTAGCTTTCCAAGATCGTCGAGGAGATGCATTGTGTAGTGCCCCGCTCCGCGAAGGCACTAGATAGACAGAAAGATCGGATTGCTGGCTCTGCAACAGAAGACGATTGATCTGGGTGAGTGGACGAAGTCTCATTTGCTGATTCGCTTACGCCTAATAAGAATCTGAGTTTTTGATTGAATGCTTTGTTAATAACAAGATGGTAAATCATCGAGTATGCTTTAAGAGAATTCACATGTTGCCTTGCTAAGAAATGAATGTTGCCTTGATAAAGAGAACCTTGTCATGCTAATAACAAGACGGTAACCAGTATGTATGCTTATAAGAGATTTCACATGTTGGTATTCTAAGAACAAGAAAAAAAATCATCTGCATGCTAATAAGAAGACTTGTTTCCTGCTATTAAGAACCGATATGATGCTTGTCATGCTTGATTGGATAAGAGAAGACAAATGAATCGAATTGAATGCTTGATCATTGCTTGTCCTTCAAATATGCTTTAAATGCTAGACATGTACAGACGAACTTGTATATGTTGTAAAAGAAAAGAATTGTGTAGGAGCTTCGACTCTGAGATCACAGAAAAGAAAGAAGGCAGAGTCATAGCTCTGTTATTACAAAGAGAGAAGACAGAGTCATAGCTCTGTTGTTACAAAGATTGATATAAAGAAAGATGAATCATTTCCCCTCAAAGAGTTTATCTGCTAGATGTTGTATTCATGCATTGGTCTCGGATAACTTGTATACAAGGTCACTAGATCTCTCGACGGTTTCTAGGGCACTGGGAGCGGATCGGCCTAGGAGAGATTGTCTAGACACTATGAGGTGCAAGGGCCTCGGGTGTTGCATCAATGTCCTTAGCGACGAGCTGAACCCAAGAGTCACAACGACTAATCATGGGTTTCCCATGGACCATCATATAGATAAGTGTGGATTGGTGCAGAGCTGAACTGGAGAGTCACAGCTGCCAATCGGTCTGTATGTGTCTATCATATGTTTTGCTAAGAGCCAACGATGTAGAGACGAACAGGGAATAATGTGGCTTTTATCATGTTTATGCTAATCTTTGTCTTGTGCAGGGATGGACCGTCGACTATGGTAAGGGTTACTGAAAAGTGATATACATGTGTTTCTTAAGTTCCTATATAAATGCTTGCAAAGATTAACCTTTGCCATGAATGATATGTCCCACTAAAGAAAAGATAATGTATCATGCTTGTCAATGTCCCTAACAGTTGCTTGAATAGAGAAATGAATATGCTCATGAAACACGCTGCGCACTGCACATGAAATGAATAGTCATCGTGCTTAAAATCAAAAGAGTCCCTTATATGCTTGAAATGAAATGAAACAAATGTTAACTTTTCAAAGATGTTTTCAAAAGAATGTAAACTGACTCTGTATGCATGGAATGAACATAGGTAAAAAGTAACAAGATCACATCACAAGAAAAATGTTTTCTCACTAAATGAACAGTGATCGTTTCAGATAAATGTCGCTCTTTGTTCACAATCACTAGTATGCTGATATATTGATCCACCATCAGTCTACATGCAGGTGCACTATGCATCGAGAAGGATAGTCCGAAGTGATAGCCTGTGCCTCATCCTCAGGAGCCAGAAATCAGAAGAGATGCCAAGAGATGACATCTGTTGCAAGAGTTGGTTTTGTATATAAAGGAATGTAATGTATGGGAACTGGATCATTGTAATCTGTAAAGTTTTGAGAGAATGTAACATTGTATCAGAGAGAATCGAGAGCTTGTAATCTATTCAAATGAAATCAATAAAGAGAATTGCTTCTTGTTACCATTGTGTTCAATGCATGTATTCTGGAATATGTCCGCTGCTGCTTCAATTATCTGCGATACGTTCCGCTGTGTATCGTCAATCTTGTCTTTCTTGTCTTGCTTCAGGTCTTGGCCTTGTGCAAGCACAACTTAGGCTTGCACGGCATCACGCCTTAGCGAGGACGAACGGTCCCAAAGAGTTCGAAGCGAGGACGAAAGGACTCTGCGGGATCAGGGCGTGACAGAATGGTATCAGAGCAACACGATCCTCTGGCCAATTTTGATTCAATTGAATTCAAAAATGTTCTCCTGATCGAAATTCCTTTGCCTACTCGATATCAATAATGAGATGAACATTCCATACAATAAGTCCGTAAATATTTTTATGATGCCGGCATATGTTTTATCGATTTGAATGATTGAGATTGAAATGCTTTATTGAACAAGAGTCCTGATATGATCTGAATTATGATTTCATGGATTGATGATGGCAAAGGATGAGGACTATCGCTGCTAAGAAAATCGTAAGTTTCTCCTTAAGTTTCGAGGACGAAACTTCTTTTCGATAGATAATTATGTAGTACCCCGCTCCGCGAAGGCACTAGATAGACAGAAAGATCGGATTGCTGGCTCTGCAACAGAAGACGATTGATCTGGGTGAGTGGACGAAGTCTCATTTGCTGATTCGCTTACGCCTAATAAGAATATGAGTTTTTGATTGAATGCTTTGTTAATAACAAGATGGTAAATCATCGAGTATGCTTTAAGAGAATTCACATGTTGCCTTGCTAAGAAATGAATGTTGCCTTGATAAAGAGAATCTTGTCATGCTAATAACAAGACGGTAACCAGTATGTATGCTTATAAGAGATTTCACATGTTGGTATGCTAAGAACAAGAAAAAGAAATCATCTGCATGCTAATAAGAAGACTTGTTGCCTGCTAATAAGAACCGATATGATGCTTGTCATGCTTGATTGGATAAGAGAAGACAAATGAATCGAATTGAATGCTTGATCATTGCTTGTCCTTCAAATATGCTTTGAATGCTAGACATGTACAGACGAACTTTTATATGTTGTAAAAGAAAAGAATTATGTAGGAGCTTCAACTCTGAGATCACAGAAAAGAAAGAAGGCAGAGCCATAGCTCTGTTGTTATAAAGAGAGAAGACAGAGTCATAGCTCTGTTGTTACAAAGATTGATATAGAGAAAGATGAATCATTGTCCCTCAAAGATTTTATCTGCTACATGTTGTATTCATGCATTGGTCTCGGACAACTTTTATACAAGGTCACTAGATCTCTCGACGGTTTCCAGGGCACTGGAAGCTGATCGGCCTAGGAGAGATTGTCTAGACACTACGAGATGCAAGGGCCTCGGGTGTTGCATCAATGTCCTTAGCGACGAGCTGAACCCAAGAGTCGCAGCGGCTAATCATGGGTTTCCCATGGACCATCATATAGATAAGTGTGGATTGGTGCAGAGCTGAACCGGAGAGTCACAGCTGCCAATTGGTGTGTATGTGTCTATCATATGTTTTGCTAAGAGCTAACGATGCAGAGACGAACAGGGAAAAATGTGGGTTTTATCATGTTTATTCTAATCCTTGTCTTGTGCAGGGATGGACTGTCTGCTATGGTAAGGGTCACTGAAAAGTGATATACATGTGTTTCTTAAGTTCCTATATAAATGCTTGCAAAGATTAACCTTTGCCATGAATGATATGTCCCACTAAATAAAAGATAATGTATCATGCTTGTCATTGTCCCTAACAGTTGCTTGAATAGAGAAATGAATATGCTCATGAAACACGCTGCGCACTGCACATAAAATGAATTGTCATCGTGCTTGAAATCAAAAGAGTCCCTTATATGCTTGAAATGAAATAAAACAAATGTTGGCTTTTCAAAGATGTTTTCAAAAGAATATAAACTGACTCTGTATGTATGGTATGAACATAGGTAAAAAGTAGCAAGATCACATCACAAGAAAAATATTTTCTCACTAAAGAACAGTGATCGTTTCAGACAAATGTCGCTCTTTGTTCACAATCACCAGTATGCTGATATACTGACCCACCATCAGTCTGCATGCAGGTGCACTATGCATCGAGAAGGATAGTCCGA
Organism: Iris pallida; assembly: GCA_029216955.1. Classification (NCBI taxonomy): domain Eukaryota; kingdom Viridiplantae; phylum Streptophyta; class Magnoliopsida; order Asparagales; family Iridaceae; genus Iris; species Iris pallida. The sequence goes on along the minus strand of JANAVB010006800.1, from coordinate 6,090,981 downwards.
AGCGATAGCCTATGCCTCATCCTCATGAGCCAGAAATCAGAAGAGATGCCAAGAGATGACATCTGTTACAAGAGTTGGTTTTGTATATAAAAGGATGTAATGTATGGGAACGGAATCACTGTAATCTGTAAAGTTTTGAGAGAATGTAACATTGTATCAGAGAGAATCGAGAGCTTGTAATCTATTCAAATGAAATCAATAAAGAGAATTGTTTCTTGTTACCATTGTGTTCAATGCATGTATTCTGGAATATGTTCGCTGCTGCTTCAATTATCTGTGATACATTCTGCTGCGTATTGTCAATCTTGTCTTGCTTCAGGTCTTGGCCTTGTACAAGCGCAACTTAGGCTTGCACGGCATCACACCTTAACGAGGACGAATGGTCCAAAAGAGTCTGAAGTGATGACGAAAGGACTCTGCGGGATCGGGGCGTGACACCTTGCACCAGGCGGTGGCAGATGCTTTGACCAGAGGAGGTCATCTGGGTAATAGCGCGGCCAACAGCTTCAAGCGCTTGAACCCTCCCTTCTTCGACGGTAGTGAAGATGCGATCGCTGCAGATGCTTGGCTTCAGCACACAAAGGTGAATCTAGAAGTAACCAGGACTCCAGAGAATGAGAAGGTGGTCGTAGTGCGCCTGCAATTACTAGATCTTGCCCGCAGCTGGTGGGCAACGCAGGCCGATGGATTAGTGGCCCCTATTTTATGGGCAGTATTCAGGGAGAGATTCCAGACCAAGTATTTTGATGCTGTAGCTCGGTATGATCTACAGACGAGGTTCACCAATCTGAAGCAGATGGACAGGACGGTCGATGGATATGCAACCGAGTTCTCCAGGCTTAGTCGATTTGCTCCCACCTTGGTGGCGACCGAGTTCGACAGAGCCCAGCGGTTCCAGCAGGGGCTCCACCTAGAGATTTTATTGGCGGTGGAGCAGTTTGAGCATCAGACTTTTGATGCAGTGTTGAGAGCAGCCCGGAGGCATGAGTATACCTCCCAGAAGATCGTAGAAAGGACCGGAGGTCAGAAGCGATCTCACGGCCAGATGAGTCAGTCATCAACACCAGCCCCGGCAGCCAGGGCTTTGACCATTAGAGCTCCGAGGCGGGCAGCCTCAGTGACGTCGGTTCAGCATTCCTCTCCGACGCACCCTCAGCAGCAGAAGCAGAAGCAGTCTTCCGCAGTGGGATGTTCACACTGCGGGAAGCCAGGGCATGTGGTATCAGAGTGTCACAGAGCACAGGGTTTGTGCTTGTCACGATCCGCACCCACCGTGAGGGTACAAGTACATAACAGCGCCCAGTCTACGCCGCAGTGTCGGCGGTAGAACGCTGTTCTAGGTCATGAACTATAACTACATAACATGAATATACTCTCCAAAAGGAGGCCAACACAGAGGTACAACTCAATCACAATCTAAGGTAGAATGTAGCACGATGGAAATAGATAAGAAATCCCCAACTGAGGTACAGCAGAAATAAATAACAAAGTCTCAACATCTCTACAATATACAAGACTGAAAATAAAGACAACAGTTAACATGAAAAGAGAGGACAGTCTAAGCTATCTACTCTATACAGGGTATCATCCTGAGCAGCTGCCTGAACCTCCCCAAGGGTCCAGGTCGCGAGTGTCAACTAGGCAAGCTCCAAGTAAGGGTGCAGGGTTCCTCATCATCCTCTGTAAAAATTTTAACAGGTCCAGTCAGGACGGAAGCGAGCACAAAACATCTCACGCAGTTCATATCATGTTAGGAAATATAAAGCATGCAATAGAGTAAGGTACATGAAACGCTGAAAGAAAGAAGTATATGAAAAACAGTAGAGATTTGATAACAGGAAATATCTAAATATGATAAGTAAGAACTGTAAGCCTACTGTGATTTAGAGTACAATATGGTTATGTAAACGGGTTAGGTTATACAATAAAATGGGACTCCTTTGTACGTGAGTGTACAATGGACATATACAATTTGTTATACAATAGGATTGATCACATAACCACTTCTACTCTCCCTCCCCAAATCAATACACAAGGATCCAATTCAGTTACGTTACCTTATACAATGGCTTGTACAATGGCTTGTACAATGGCTCAATGTGATAATGAGAGTACAATATGCACAATGAGTGTACAATGATAAGGGTATTCAATAAATACAATATGTAAGTGAAACGCACATCACAATATGTATTTAGTGAATACAAGGAGATAACATCTCAGAAGAAGATCCGTATAGTACCAATCCGTGATAATGATCGTGTCAGCATCAAGTACAGTAATCTAGAGCAAGAATATAAATCCAGACAAGTATGAAACGGTCAGAGAATGTACTCGCCTCGTATCTGAATGTCTAAAGTAAATGTACTGTCCGAGATGAGGTACCTGACTCCTAGTTAGAGCAACACAAGTCAAGATGTATATAGAGGGTGATATATGAAATGTACAATGCATCTGCATGCTGTCTAGGTCAAACTAGACTAAAGTCAACACTTGGTCAACTCCAGTCAACTAGACTAGTCAAACTAGGTCAACTAGGTCATGTCCTAGCCCAACAAGTCTAATAAGTCTCACTAGGCCTAACCAAGCCTAGTCTAGCAATCACACACCAATCACAAGGCTATACAAGCCAAACACAAGCCACACATCAAGGCACATTCATATATGTTATTTGTCAACATTGTATAATGAGAGAGAAAGGGTTGCAGGTTTATCTATGCATGTGTGAACATGGAGGTGCACAACAAGGGAAAATCAAACACTAGCTATAGATTACCTTAGAATATGGCACAAGTTAACAAGGTTACATCTATTTACCTTTAGGAGTAGACTATTTATGATATATGTAACATGTATCTTTATCTACAATTATCTATATATATTCACATACATATATAGAGAGAAAGGGCATGTGTGTGTATTAAGCTTGTGTGTGTGTGAGAGGAGAGAGTGCAATAGTGTGTGTGACAGTTGAGTGAAACAGTGAGTGCACAGTGTCAGGAAGGTAATATAGTGTGTATGTGACTATGTGTTAAGGAAAAAATGTGTGTGTAGTGAGGGTGATAGGTGGCATGAAAACAAATTTGTGTGTGTGTGTCAAAAGGAAATCAGTTTTGAAGAGTGGTGTGTGTATGAATATACATCTCAGATTGGTGTGTGGGAGTGAACCAATCTCAGGAATGGGAATCAAATCCTATTCTCAGTGCAAAACCCAAACCCTTAACAAAACTAAACATATAAATAATTCTATACTCAAGCCTCTATACTACACCTATAATACTAATACATAAAAACTAAAAAGAAAAGTGAGTAGATGAGTGAACAAGTGTGTAATCTGGAAACCATGTGTCAATAGCTTAGGTGTGCATTTCAGAATATGTGTGTAAACAGTGAGCTATCTCAAGAATATGGCAATGACAGTTTTGTGATATCAATTCAGTTTTAAAAGGGAAAAATCAAGGACAGTTAGGTAACTCATATATATGGATAAATCTTGGTAGTTAATCATTACCAAAACAGTAAAAAAAATATAACTGAAATTTAGAAGACAATGAGAATCAGTGAGAAGGGAAGAAATTCAGGACTTTTCTAATCCCAGGACTGGGTATCAGTCCAGAGCATTGCAACTCAGGAAAATATGGGATTAGTTCAATCCCCATGAACCCACCAAATGTGTACATACATGTATATATATCATCAATTATTAATCAACTAAATATGTCAAATAACTATCAAAACAGTTAAAAAAAACTGGTTTAAATCAGGATTAATGCTAATCAGAGAAAAATCTCAAAAATCAGTCTACATATTTAATGATCCATCTCATAATCAAAAACCCCCTTCTCTTGCAAACAATCCAATCCAACGAAAAAAACCTATCTATCTGTAGCTAATACGTATATAGGAATCAATCCAGGGATTTAAACATCATTTAAAATTTGTTTAAAAAGGAACCCACATTCAGAATTTTCGAACTTAACACATGGTATCAGAGATATTGGGAAATAAAAAATTAATAATAAAAATTAATTTAAAACCCAAATACAGAGGTTGGTAATGAAAGTACATTAAGTGTACGTGTAAACCCAAGCATTTGTGTCCAACCAAGTGGACACAGCCGTGTCCAAACACTGTTCGTACACAGATACCAAACTGTGCACAGACAGCATCGTGCACGCGTGTGTGTCACTCCATGACACGACATGTTGTACGACACATGCCAAGGTCACGTCCACGTGTTCGCCACATATAGGGCTACGTGTCCATGGCCCTGCTCCGTATCCTAGGTGTGTGTCGTGTCGGCTTTAGAGCCGTGTCAGTGGTCAAAATGCTCGCGTGTACAGCCCGCACGCACGGCCAGTGCGACCAGTACGAGGAGAAGAACTCCTCGCACGCAAAACAAAAGGCTCCCAAATGTTGGGAGCATGGTGGCAGTCACTGCCCCAACACTCACCCAAAATTTTGTGTGTCCTCGTGTCCTGTGTCGTGAGAAACAGACCCCGTGATGCAGGACACAGGGACAGTGCACAGACAGCGTGTTCGTGTCCCTCGTGTGGACACGACATGAAACGAAACACCCAAGTGTCCACACAAAAATCACAGAGCAACCCTAGATCTACAATCCTATTCAAACAGATTTCTAAAACAACAAAATAAATTCCTTAGAGGCATTTCTACAAATACTTAGGTATCCTATTGGATACGTGTCCGATACGGACACGAAATGGGTCCACCAAGACACGAAACTAATTCCTACTGTTAGGGGACTCCTAGGGCTGTCCAAATATGCAAGAAAACTGGAGTTTCATGGAGAGAATGAGAAGTTACCTATTGGTGTTCTTCTCCTAAAGAAGCTTCAAAAATAGGGGATCCTTCATGCTAACCCCAAAGCTCCAAATTGTCCCAAATTTGAGAATGACCTCCATAAACAGTAGGGAAAGGAAATTTAGATCACTATGGAAGAAGTTGTGATGAAAATGGACTACTATTAAATAAACTATGAAGAAGGTTCAATGGAGAATAAACCTTTCCTTAGAAAAATAAAGGAATGAATAAAAAGGAGGCACAAACTTTGAGAGGGATTTTATAGTGTTGGGGGGGATCCTTAGGCTGGTCATAAATGCTAGGGTTAGGGTTTTGGGGTGAATCTAATGGCTCTCATTCCATCTAGCCTATTCAATGGCCTAGAGTTTAGGTTTCACACATGACTTAAACGCAACCTAGTTAACTCTAACTATCATGACTATATCAAAACTAATCAATACTAACCATCACTAACCATGGCTAGCTAAGTCTAGGTATGACTAATCTAGGTTAGGTCAATCTAGGTTGGGCTAAACACAACACAAGGCAATCAATTAAATGATATTTAAAATCACATCACCCCATTAATTATATTAAATTCCAAGTAAATATATAATAAATTCAATTAATTCAAAAGGCCAAAATACCCTCAAGCTAAAAATAATGAAGTACCCTATTCACATGGCTAGGCTCTAGGGTAGATAGTCTCTACGGTTACACTATCAAAACACCAAAATCATAAGTCATGATTTAAAATAGTTTTAAAATGATTAAAAATCACCAGAAATCATATCATGATTTAAATATCAATAAATAATAATTATAATTACAAAATTTTCAAAATTACCCTCTTCTGGAAAACTTGGTGTTACAATCCTACCCACCTTATAAAAATTTCGTCCTCGAAATTAAGATGATCGTACCCCTTCTAGGTCAAACATAGTCAAGGGTCAATCACTAGTCAATTTCCTCAACACCCTAGTACTTTGTCATCAGCTGGTCAACTTCTTAGGGTTTACCTATGCTAGCTACCTAGTGTTGGCAACTAGGGATTAGCAAATAAATCTCTATAATAGACTAGCTCTTAACTTCCAAATCCTATCAAGTCACCTATAACTAATTACCCACAAGCTAAGCACACCAATCCTAAATACCGCATATATATATATATATATATATATATATATATATATATATATATATATATATATATATATATATATATATATATGCTCAAGAACAACAACCCATCACATATATCCTAAATATATCATCTATATATATAGACCTCTTAGTCTTAGGTGAACTACAACTTATACTCAAGGTCAGGCTCTGGTCACTGGGTGCCTCACTGGAAGGATAAAGGAAAACAATAAATAATCATCAAGGTTGTATGGCATACTAACATCCTATATGTATAAACTGGTCGACATTATAGATAACAGGAGAATTATCTGCAATGGGTTACTATTCTAGCACCAATGCTAACTATCACCTCTAGGGTACAGACACTCTACAAGTCACTATTTCATTATACTATGAAGGAACTACCTATGAACAAGCTCTACAAACTAAATATCCCTACTCCTAAGTCATCTATAACAATAAAAAGGGTATGGTGTTTTAAACCTTCTCAAGATACAATCTGCTAATCATATGTGTCTGTCCAAAATCATGTTGTCTAGAGTCTTCATCATGCTAGTGAGCAAGGCTACGATAATCACAGAGTCCTTGACTAAGGTACGTACCTCTAGGTTCATGGTATTTAAATTTTTTGCATTGCCGCATGCGACGGCGAAAACCTTAAATTCTCATACCCAAGAAATACATCCGAAATCTGACTACATGTCCTCAATATGCCAACTAATACGACTATCGAAGATTCTAGACCCCATGATTTAGGTGACCTAGCCCATATGATTCTGAAGAAAAACAACATAACAAAAGAACAACATGACAAAATAAATTAATCAGCAAGGAACAGATGGAATCGGATTCCAAGGGAGTTATAAAAAGACAATTTCGGGAATGGAATTGAGAAGAACGGAACTTGCAGCAAGATCACCAATGGTCTGTGCATCCTTGACTGTCCTGACGATAGCTCACCCTGCTTGTTTTCCCTGGTCTGCTACTGATGCTGCATGAATCTCCGCTGTTGAGAGAAATCAGAAATGACGGAAGAAAATCTCTGTACAGATGGAGGTGCACCTCCAATGTAGCAGAAATGCCAACCTGAGTCGGCACAACAGGAGCTGCGGTCTCGAGGCCCTGATGAACAGGACGAGAGGTGGCCAGCCTCTCGATAGTATCCCCCGAACCGAAGCGATGAGATCATGTCTTCATAACAATCATGAAGACAGATCAAAACAAGAAACAATTTCTGAGAATGAAGCGAAAAATCAAGAGAGGACAGTTTATATTCAAGGGAAGTCAATAAGCAACAATTTGGATAAAAGAAATCTGATTAAGAGTTTTTTTCCTAATGTGATTGAGTACCTCAAAAATAAATATCCTAATCCTACTGCAGGCTGTAGTGATACTGTAGTTCGAATACCACTACATAAACTCGACCTGCATGGGCCACCACTAAAAACGTGTCACAACCCGCACCCACCGTGAGGGTACGAGTACGTAACAGAGCCCAGCCTACGTCGCAGTGTCGGCAGTAGAACGCTGTTCTAGGTCATGAACTATAACTACATAACATGAATATACTCTCCAAAAGGAGGCCAACACAGAGGTACAACTCAATCACAATCTAAGGTAGAATGTAGCACGATGGAAATAGATAAGAAATCCCCAACTGAGGTACAGTAGAAATAAATAACAAAGTCTCAACATCTCTACAATATACAAGACTGAAAATAAAGACAACAGTTAAACATGAAAAGAGAGGACAGTCTAAGCTATCTACTCTATATAGGGTATCATCCTGAGCAGCTGCCTGAACCTTCCCAAGGGTCCAGGTCGCGAGTGTCAACTAGGCAAGCTCCAAGTAAGGGTGCAGTGTTCCTCATCATCCTCTGTAAAATTTTCAACAGGTCCAGTCAGGACGGGAGCGAGCACAAAATATCTTACGCAGTTCATATCATGTTAGAAAATATAAAGCATGCAATAGAGTAAGGTACATGAAACGCTGAAAGAAAAAAGTATATGAAAAATAGTAGAGATTTGATAACAGGAAATATCTAAATATGATAAGTAAGAACTGTAAGCCTACTGTGATTTAGAGTACAATATGGTTATATAAACGGGTTAGGTTATACAATAAAATGGGACTCCTTTGTACGTGAGTGTACAATGGACATATACAATTTCTTATACAATAGGATTGATCACATAACCATTTCTACTCTCCCTCCCCAAATCAATACACAAGGATCCAATTCAGTTACGTTACCTTATACAATGGCTTGTACAATGGCTCAATGTGATAATGAGAGTACAATATGCACAATGAGTGTACAATGATAAAGGTATTCAATAAATACAATATGTAAGTGAAACGCACATCACAATATGTATTTAGTGAATACAAGGAGATAACATCTCAGAAGAAGATCCGTATAGTACCAATCCGTGATAATGATCGTGTCAGCATCAAGTACAGTAATCTAGAGCAAAAATATAAATCCAGACAAGTATGAAACGGTCAGAGAATGTACTTGCCTCGTATCTGAATGTCTGAAGTAAATGTACTGTCCGAGATGAGGTACCTGACTCCTAGTTAGAGCAACACAAGTCAAGATGTATACAGAGGGTGATATATGAAATGTACAATGCATCTGCATGCTGTCTAGGTCAAACTAGACTAGTCAAACTAGGTCAACTAGGTCAAGTCCTAGCCCAACAAGTCTAATAAGTCTCACTAGGCCTAACCAAGCCTAGTCTAGCAATCACACACCAATCACAAGGCTATACAAGCCAAACACAAGCCACACATCAAGGCACATTCATATATGTTATTTGTCAATATTGTATAATGAGAGAGAAACGGTTGCAGGTTTATCTATGCGTATGTGAACATGGAGGTGCACAACAAGGGAAAATCAAACACTAGCTATAGATTACCTTAGAATATGGCACAAGTTAACAAGGTTACATCTATTTACCTTTAGGAGTAGACTATTTATGATATATGTTTTTATTTTTTTATTTTTTTATTTTTTTTATTTTTTTTATTTTTTTTTTATGATATATGTAATATGTATCTTTACTCTACAATTATCTATATATATCCACATACATATATAGAGAGAAAGGGCATGTGTGTGTGTTAAGCTTGTGTGTGTGTGAGAGGAGAGAGTGCAACAGTGTGTGTGACAGTTGAGTGAAACAGTGAGTGCACAGTGTCAGAAAGGTAATATAGTGTGTGTGTGACTATGTGTTAAGGGAAAAATGTGTGTGTAGTGAGGGTGATAGGTGGCATGAAAACAAGTTTGTGTGTGTGTGTCAAAAGGAAATCAGTTTTGAAGAGTGGTGTGTGCATGAATATACATCTCAGATTGGTGTGTGGGAGTGAACCAATCTCAGGAATGGGAATCAAATCCTATTCTCAGTGCAAAACCCAAACCCTTAACAAAACTAAACATATAAATAATCCTATACTCAAGCCTCTATACTACACCTATAATACTAATACATAAAAACTAAAAAGAAAAGTGAGTAGATGAGTGAACAAGTGTGTAATCTGGAAACCATGTGTCAATAGCTTAGGTGTGCATTTCAGAATATGTGTGTAAACAGTGAGCTATCTCAAGAATATGGCAATGACAGTTTTGTGATATCAATTCAGTTTTAAAAGGGAAAAATCAAGTACAGTTAGGTAACTCATATATATGGATAAATCTTGGTAGTTAATCATTACCAAAACTGTAAAAAAAAATATAACTGAAATTTAGAAGACAATGAGAATCAGTGAGAAGGAAAGAAATTCAGGACTATTCTAATCCCAGGACTGGGTATCAGTCCAGAGCATTGTAACTCAGGAAAACAAGGGATTAGTTCAATCCCCATGAACCCACCAAATGTGTACATACATGTATATATATCATCAATTATTAATCAACTAAATATGTCAAATAACTATCAAAACAGTTAAAAAAAACAGGTTTAAATCAGGAGTAATGCTAATCAGGGAAAAATCTCAGAAATCAGTCTACATATTCAATGATCCATCTCATAATCAAAAACCCCCTTCTCTTGCAAACAATCCAATCCAACGAGAAAAACCTATCTATCTGTAGCTAATACGTATGTAGGAATCAATCCAGGGATTTAAACATCATTAAAAATCAGTTTAAAAAGGAACCCACATTCAGAATTTTTGAACTTAACACATTGTATCAGAGATATTAGGAAATAAAAAATTAATAATGAAAATTAATTTAAAACCCAAATACAGAGGTTGGTAATGAAAGTACATTAAGTGTACGTGTCAACCCAAGCATTTGTGTCCAACCAAGTGGACACAGCCGTGTCCAAACACTGTTCGTACACAGACACCAAACTGTGCACAGACAGCGTCGTGCACCCGTGTGTGTCACTCCAGGACACGACACGTTGCACGACACATGCCAAGGTCACGTCCACGTGTTCGCCACATATAGGGCTACGTGTCCATGGCCCTGCACCGTGTCCTAGGTGTGTGTCGTGTCGTCTTTAGAGCCGTGTCAGTGGTCAAAATGCTCGCGTGTACAGCCCGTGCACGCGGCCAGTGCGACCAGTGCGAGGAAAAGAACTCCTCGTACGCAAAACGAGAGGCTCCCTAATTTTGGGAGCATGGTGACAGTCACAGCCCCAACACTCACCCAAAATTTTGTGTGTCCTCGTGTCCTGTGTTGTGAGAAACAAACCCCGTGATGCAGGACACAGGGACAGTGCACAGACAGCGTGTTCGTGTCCCTCGTGTGGACACGACACGACACGAAACACCCAAGTGTCCACACAAAAATCACAGAGCAACCCTAGATCTACAATCCTATTCAAACAGATTTCTAAAACAATAAAATAAATTCCTTAGAGGCATTTCTACAAACACTTAGGTATCCTATTGGATACGTGTCCGATACGGACACGAAATGGGTCCACCAAGACACGAAACTAATTCCTACTGTTAGGGGACTCCTATGGCTGTCCAAATATGCAAGAAAACTGGAGTTTCATGGAGAGAATGAGAAGTTACCTATTGGTGTTCTTCTCCTAAAGAAGCTTCAAAAATGGGGGATCCTTCATGCTAACCCCAAAGCTCCAAATTGTCCCAAATTTGAGAATGACCTCCATAAACAGTAGGGAAAGGAAATTTAGATCACTATGGAAGAAGTTGCAATGAAAATGGACTACTATTGAATAAACTATGAAGAAGTTTCAATGGAGAACAAACCTTTCCTTAGAAAAATAAAGGAATGAATAAAAAGGAGGCACAAACTTTGAGAGGGATTTTATAGTGTTGGGGGGGATCCCTAGGCTGGTCATAAATGCTAGGGTTAGGGTTTTGGGGTGAATCTAATGGCTCTCATTCCATCTAGCCTATTCAATGGCCTAGAGTTTAGGTTTCACACATGACTTAAATGCAACCTAGTTAACTCTAACTATCATGACTAAATCAAAACTAATCAATACTAACCATCACTAACCATGGCTACCTAAGTCTAGGTATGACTAATCTAGGTTAGGTCAATCTAGGTTGGGCTAAACACAACACAAGACAATCAATTAAATGATATTTAAAATCACATCACCCCATTAATTATATTAAATTCTAAGTAAACATATAATAAATTCAATTAATTCAAAAGGCCAAAATATCCTCAAGCTAAAAATAATGAAGTACCATATTCACATGGCTAGGATCTAGGGTAGACAATCTCTACGGTTACACTATCAAAACACCAAAATCATAAGTCATGATTTAAAATAGTTTTAAAATGATTAAAAATTACCAAAAATCATATCATGATTTAGATATCAATAAATAATAATTATAATTACAAAATTTTCAAAATTACCCTCTTCTAGAAAACTGGGTGTTACAGTGCTTAGTTTGTGGTGCCCCGGACCACAGGGTTAGAAACTGCCCGAATAGGGGGAGTTCATCGGCCTTCTCTAGTCCTTCAGTTAGAGGACCAGCACCAGTCCAGCAGCTGCAGTACCCATTCCCGAGGCCATTGTCGGCGTAAGCCCAGGTATTCCAGCAGCAGAGACCGCAGTAGTATGCCCAAGCCCAAGCCCTGATCCAAAGCAGGCAGAGAAATTTTCAGCAGAGGGGACCCGCACCTAGAGGGCATGGTCAAGTGCTGGCTTTGACCATGGGAGAGAAAGGAGTAGCACCAGGTGAGGTGGTGGCAGGTACTATTCTCGTTAACACCTTTCCAGCTTCAGTATTATTTGATTCTGGTGCCTCGCATTCATTTATGTCTACACGATTCGCGACACGGGTAGGACTAGAGCCCGATTCATTATCAGTAAGGCTCAATATACTTACTGGTAACGGACTTATGGGAGTAGATAGAGTGTTTTCCTCGTGTCGGATCGTAGTTAGCGGTAGAGAATTCCCCGCTAGATTGATAGAGTTCCCGATGGCCGATTATGAAGTGGTCTTAGGGATGGATTGGTTGAGGGACGAGTATGCTAGGATAGACTGCCATATTTGGTAGGGTTATTTTTAGCATTCCAGGCGAGCCAGAGTTTTCCTTCTCCCGAGGCGAAGTTGAACCTTCGCCTCCAGTGTTGCGGATGGCAGTAGCAGTAGTACAGTTACCTCGGATAGTCGAAGAGTTTCCCAGATGTTTTCCCAGAAGAGCTTCCAGGGATGCCACCAGAACGAGAGATCGTGTTTGCCATCGACTTGATTCCCAGGACAGCCCCAGGGTCAGAGAGAGTCTACAGGATGGCGACGTCAGAGCTAGAGATATTGTACAAGATGATTGAAGAACTCAGAACCAAATGATTCATTCGTGCTAGTGGATCGCCTTAGAGAGCTCCGATGCTTCTTATGAAAAAGAAGGATGGTACGTCCAGATTATGTGTAGATTATCGTACCTTGAACTTAGTGACAATCAAGAACAGATACCCTTTTCCGAGGATAGATGACTTGTTAGATCAACTCAAGGGGGTAGCAGTATTCTCGAAGATCGACTTGCGGTCAGGATACCATCAGATCAGAGTCAGAGAGCAGGACATCCCGAAGACAGCTTTTAGATCGAGATATGGGCATTGGAAGTTCCTTGTGATGCCATTTGGAGCAACCAATGTGCGACATTATTCATGGACCTCATAAATTGTATCTTTATGCCTTATTTGGATCAGTTTTCATGATTGTGTTCCTAGACGACATCCTGGTCTACAGCAAGAGTGAGGCGGAGCATGAGCAGCATCTCAGAATCGTCCTCCAGATTCTTAGGGAGCACCAGTTGTATTTAAAGTTCAGTAAATACGAGTTCTGGCTCGATCGCATTTTGTACTTGGGTCATATCATCACCAGAGGGGGAGTGGAGGTAGATCCCCAGAAGATCGTGTCTATTGAAATGTGGCCGGTACCTAGCACAGTGGCAGAAATTCGTAGTTTTCTTGGCTTGGCCAGCTACTACCGACGATTTGTTTCAGACTTTGCTCGAATTTCAGCACCATTGACCCAGTTGACCCGCAAGAATGTGCAGTTGCTTGGACAGCAGAGTGCCAGGATTCTTTTGAGAGGTTGAAGTGAGGCTTGATGATGGCTCCTATTCTTACGCTTCCAGATGGAACTGGAGGATTCTCAGTATATTGCGATGCTTCAGGCAGAGGTTTAGGATGTGTTCTGATGCAACATGGGAAGGTAATAGCTTACGCATCACGACAACTTCGTGATCATGAGAGTAATTACCCAACGCATGACTTGGAATTGGCAGCGATAGTATTTGCACTTAAGTTGTGGAGGCACTACTTGTACGGAGATAGGGTAAAGATTTTCACCGACCACAAGAGTCTGAAGTATGTGTTCACCCAAAATGATCTCAATATGCGTCAGAGGAGATGGCTAGAGCTGCTTGTGGAATATGATGTCAACCTGGAGTATCATCCTGGGAAGACCAACGTCGTTGCAGATGCATTGAGCAACAGAGCCAGAGTTTATTTCCTAACAGCACAACCAGAGCTGTTAGCCGATCTTCAGAAAATAGGTATAGAGGTTGTCCTTCCTACCAATGTGGTATTGATGGCCAGCATGCAGGCTCAGTCCAGCATAGTCGAGAGGATCCGGAGGGCGCAGTCAGCAGATTCTAAACTTCAGCGACTCAGAGCAGAGTGTGAGGCGGGACGAAGACCAGAGTTATACATTCATGAAGATGGTACACTTCGACATGGTAAGCGTCTTTGTGTACCCAGTGGAGATATCAGATAGGAGATCATGGCAGAGGCCCACAGTTCGCAGTATTCCTTTCATCCCGGTGGCACGAAGATGTACAGTGATATCCGCCAACACTTTTGGTGGAATGGCATGAAGAAGGAGATAGTCCGGTTTGTCTCTCGTTGTTTAGTCTGCCAACAAGTTAAGGCTGAACATCAGAGACCAGCTGGACTACTTCAACCATTGCCTAGATCCCCGGCTGGCAGAGATGCTATTTGGGTTGTCATAGACAGGCTCACGAAGGTGGCTCACTTTCTCCCGTTCAGAGTTGGTCAGTCGACGGCTCAGCTAGCGGAGATGTATCTCCGGCAGGTTGTCAGATTGCACGGTGTACCAGTCAATATCACCTCGGACAGAGATTCCAGATTTACGTCGCACTTTTGGCGTAGCCTGCAAGAGAGTTTGGGGACTCGTCTCCAGTTCATCTCAGCTTATCACCCGCAGACAGATGGCCAGTTGGAACGCACGATCCAGACTCTTGAAGATATATTGCGGTCATGTGCACTCGACTTCGGTGGTTCGTGGGAAGATCACCTGCACCTGGTAGAGTTCTCGTACAACAACAGTTTTCAAGCTAGTATCCAGATGGTATTAGCCCAATGATTACATCATGTTTTTGAATATGGCTAATCAATTATGTTTAACTAATGACGTCACTAATATTCATGTAATCTCTATCATGTTGCTACTTATACTTAGCATTGTCCTAAATATTTTTTATATCATATTGCTATGCTTGTATCAGTTATATTATTTTGTTTGCCTAACATGTATTTGTAGACATGCTGTAAGCATGATCAAACATGATCAAACCAGGACATATGTAATGGAGAATTATTAATGGGCCAAAGACGGCGTTATAAAAGAAAATTTCTCTGAACCGCCCAACGACCTATCCGGGGCCTCGCATCAGGGGTTCCGCTGCCCGGTCAGCGGACAGGGGTCGAGGGGACAGCGTCCTCCGTCAGGTATTCAGATTTTCAGATCTGTTTATCTTTGGACGATTGTCGTCAAACAAAAATACGTCTTCTATGTCAGGAAAAAGATGTCATCAAAAGGGCTAGTAGTTTTCATATTTATTTTGTATTTTTCCTTTTATTGAGTCTAGGAAAAATATGAGATTGATCAGATCGGTACTGGCTTAGGTTTTTCTCAGTCCACAAACAAAAATAAGCCTACCTACGTATCACAAAAATCCACAATTCTAAAAGGCCCAAAACCTATGCAAATTTGGTTTATTCCTTACTGTTCTGAACCAGCAGAACTCTGACAGAACTCTGACCGAGTTCGGTTCGAGTTCGGTCCGAGTTCGGCCCGAGTTCGGTCTGTTTAAATTCAAATATTTGTTGTCTCCAAATCTGCATACAACGTTCGTATGCAAAATCCTAGCATCCGAACTCTGCCCGAACTCTGCCCGAGTTCGGTTTCCCAGAAACACTATAAATAGAGTTGAGATTACCATTCATTTAAATAATCCAATTTCATCTCTTCTCTTCTCTATCTAAAGTGCTCTAAGCTTTTTACTTTCATATCTAAGCCTTTACGACTCTTAGCCAAGCCAGTACAGTTTCTGTTTAATCTAGAGTTTGGTGTTAAAGAGTTGTATCGGAGGTTGTATTCAAAAAATGTTCCAGTTTTCCAATTGCCTTCTGGAGTCGGTCGTGCACTCGTCACCAAGCACGATTTTGTGAAGTCGGTCATGCACTTGTCGCCAAGCACGGTGTTATAAGAGTTGCAAGCGCTCAGTTAAAGCTTGTGTCATAGTGGATTAACATCGAGCAAGAGTACTCGAGACTGGATTAGTTCTCTCAGAGGGAAACCAGTATACATCGTGGTGTTCACTGAGTTTGGATTCTTGACTCTTACTTTACTGTATTTTATTTATCGTCTTTTATATGCCACAATATATAGTTGTTTAATTTTCTTAATTGGTGATTATTTTCTGCTGCACATGCACACACTCTATTCATCCCCCCTCTAGAGGTGCTCAACGGTCCTACAGATGGCACCGCTCGAGGCACTATATGGTAGGAAGTGTCGATCCCCGCTAGCATGGGACGATGTCGGAGAGAGGCAGATGCTCGGTCCAGAAATGATTGCACAGACCGTTGAGGTGGTCAGGAGAGTCAGAGATCATCTTCGAGTTGACCAAGATCTCCAGCGTCATTGGGCCGATTCTCATCGGCGCCCTCTTGAGTTTTCTATCGGCGACCATGTATTCCTGAGGATTTTGCCTAACCGTGGCGTCATTCGTTTTTGCGTGTGAGGAAAGCTTAGTCCTAGGTATATATGGCCATTTGACATTCTGGAGCGAGTAGGAGATGTATCCTATCGCCTCGCTCTTCCACCATCGCTACGTAAGGTGCATGACGTATTCCATGTATCCCAACTGCGACGGTATATCCCGGACCCGAGATACACTAGGACACTGATTATAGTTTCGAGTATGTCTCTTTGTGTTTGTATCATGTCATATTGTATCTGTGTCATGTCATGTTTGTGTAATATAGCATAAAATGATCAAAAGGATAAGTGCCAAATAAAAGAGACAAAAGGATAAGTACCAAATAAAAGAGAGTAAGATACTAAAACTAAAAAAATCATCCCAAATAGTTGCCAGAAAATTTGAATGCTTGGGAGGTCAAGGGACAAGCATTTCAACGAAGTGAATCAAACACGAGAGACATTCAATGTGAAGACAAAATAAACATAAATGAGCATAGCAACATGTCGTAACGATTGATTTGATTTCCAACATTTAACTGCACAAGTTGAACTGTCAAAGGAAAGACTGCAAAATTAAAAGTAGCATAAAAAATGCACAGAACATAAAGTTGGAAAACATTTGGATACAAGGAGAGAACTCTTATTAAAAAGTAAAAGAATAAAGCAATTGTGGATAACTAGTTACTAGAAGTAGCAGTATATTGGTCTCACTCGATTCTCAAAACTATTATCAGATATATCGACAACTCTAATTTAATCACATGATCTGGTTAAGCTTACAAATAACAAAAGACAGCACAGTTCACAACTTCGATAAATCAGTTAGGGGGGATGTTTTCTTCTTATTTATAACAATTTGAGAGCGGTTTCTGCACGACATGATATATGAAACAGAATACTCAATATTCTCTGTCATCTGAAGATTGTAAATTGAAGCAGTATTAGTAACTTACATCAGCAGAAAGCGGATCAATTAAACCAACACCAGCATTATCCACAGAATGACATGTGGCTAGAAGTCCACCAGAACCAGCATGAACCATAGAAGGACCACAAGAAAATCCACGTCTCTTTTGTTCCTGTAATGTAAGCCGGCAGTAGGATCCATCGCCACTATTCATATCCAGACAAACATCAACCATTGAAGTAGATTGTTGGACTAACAAGACCATAGCATCAAGAAGATCCCGAAGAGCTTGCCTTTGCCCATGAATGCTCAGACCATCATCATTCAATGTATTATGAGACAAAGATGACAAATTATCTAGAATTTGTGCATTTGAGGGTTTTGTCACCTTAGGAGCTCCAACAGAGCGCCAAACACCAACCCGTGTGGTAAGGGGTCCATCAAGCATCTCTGCATCGACATCACCAGCTATTCTGGCTGGTATAGGATCTTTCTTCTTTACCACCTCCAGAGTAGCAATGGCTTCACTTGAGCCTACATCTAGAGTTACACTTCCATCTAGTTTGCTGAAGCCAAAAGGAACTCGTTTGCTAAGAGAGACTAGTGTGTGCCTGATACGACACATAGCAGCTTGGAACATCATGCATTCAACTTCTGTTGCAAGTACCGACTTTAGTGATAACAAAAAATGTTCTGCCTCAAATGTGTGCCCATTTTTCTTTTGGAGAGTCGAGTTAGAATTTGGTGAATTCAGCAAACTGGATAGTGAAGATGGTGTCCTCCCTTTTTTCAAAAATATGTCATTATTCAACGATCTCGTGTCTACTTTTTTGGCCAAATTCTGTACATGTTTGTATAATTCAGCACATGGATCAGAATCCAGAACTGCAGCACCTGACTTTACTTTAACAGATGTTTCAAAATTTTCTTCCGATACGTCCTTTAAAGGAGAAGGTGGTGTCAAGCTATATACATAAGCCACAGAAGTAGACTTCAAGCTCTCAACCCTTTTAGATCTGGGCAAGTAAGGACATTTAAAAATTGAACTGGAAAACTCGCTAGAAGGAGCCTCAACTGCTACGAATTCAGGTGCAAGTGTCATCATGGCTTCAGCTTTTGTCTGATAATCAAACTTACCTGTTAAGGGTGCTGAAGTAGTGACTCCTGCAATAGATGATCTAGAATCCATCTTATAATATATAGTTTTGCAGCAAGTATCCTCTGTAAATGCTCCAGATGGCAAGTTATGGCCTTCACCAGATGTAAGAGGAACAGGTGAAAGGTTCTGATCTATAACATCCATTCCTCCAATAGGACCAACACTGACATCTCCAAAATCATCAGATGGAATCACAAGGGCTTGAGACTCAGCAGTTCCTAGAGGCTAAACAGGCAGAGCGCTTCATTTAACAGAATGATCTGTAGAATCACTTGAACAGAAACTACTGTTTGCAGAAATGAAAAAAAAATACGTCCTTTGCCATATTAAAGTTTCAAGTTATGTATTTAGACAAAGTAACAAGACAGTGCGAACGGTAATATATGCAATGTAACTGTTGGTGACAAATAACAGATTTTTTTAACAAAGATCATCCGGAAGGGGGTAAAGCAATACATAAACATAGACTTGCCAAAACAAGCATATCAAGGTCACAATTTGTTAAATGTTCTTCGAATTCACTGGGATACTACTAGATCTCTTCTGTTTAAAGAAAATCTTTACAGTAAGAGAAAATAATACTTTAAACTTGGAGAGCAAAATTGTTTATAATAAAATAATACTTCATATGAGTCGAGCTTCCCTAACAAAATAAAGTAAATCTAGCATCAGTTTGCATCATTCACATACTAATCCTCAATGTTGTTATGACTTCTTTAAAATTGACATAAGTCAAGCTCACCTTCTCTTACATTCCCTAACATACTTTTTTGATTTAAGTCTGAAACTAAATATCTTTACCCATTCCTTCCCTTTTGTCAATAAATTTGTTCCAAATGTTGGAATTTACATCAAAAGATCAAAGTGCCGGTCAGATTTTTTGTTGATTAGAAACAGGATGGTTGACAGCCAGTTAAAAAATTGTCAGTTCTTTTGAGTAGATTTCTCATTTCCAAAGAATTTTTTGAGTAGCTTTCATTTGGCAACAGGGTAGTTGACAACTGTAGTGTAGGAGAAGGTTAGGAGGATGTGGATATAAACTGGATGGTTCCATATTTTCCTTCTTGGTTGAGCGAATATGTAAGTCGCTCGATAATTACTGGCCTCTTCTAATGCAACTGCGCAATAAATAACTTATTATCTCTTCTTTGATATTCAGGTCGATCGTCTAATTTCATCCGAGATTGAATTAATTAGAACTCTTGCCACGGGATCAATTACATTTGTTAAAATATGGCCAAGTTACTGTGTCAATGGATTTTGGTTCAAGTTGACAAATGCTCCGATCAGAGACAGCTTTCCGGATCTTGATTCTACGAAAAACAGTTGTTTGTGTATCAAGTCTTCGAACTACAAAGACGTCGATCCAGGAAATAATTTCTTTGGCATCTTGCGAGAGATTGTGGAGTTGTCATATAATAATGGCAGAGAACCTGCAAAGATCGTATTGTTCAAGTGTGAATGGTTCGATCCGATTGAAAATCAAGGTTGGAAAATTGACAAGCATGGTCTTGTGGATATAAACTACAAGCGTAGATATCAAGGCTACGAATCGTTTGTCCTAGCAACTCAGGCTCAGCTCGTGTACTTCACAGCTTATCCGAGACAGGGAGCAACGAAGTCTGACTGGTAGGCACTATGCAAGACTAAAGCTAGAGATACTTTTGATGTTGACGAAAAAGCTTACCAGGAGGACGAGCTACCTCTTGTAACCAATATTATCGATGTGGACTCCACGGAAGTTACGCATTACACGACACATAATGTAGAAGATGTAAAATTATCTGAAGAGGAAGACGAAGCCGACGAAGGCAAAGATGAAAGTGAAGATGAGGAGGAAGAGGAAGATGAGGTCGAGAAAGACAAACAAGATGATTATTCTGAAGATGATTGAGAGAGATACTTATCTGAACTTAGATGTTTCTTCTAGAATATATTATCTGGACTTAGATGTTTGTTGTAGAATGTATCATCATATGTTATCTTGGTTATTATCTTGTCTTTGTTGTACTTTTATATTTCTAGTCTCTATTATTTGTTGTATTATCATATGCTGTTATCAGGTATGGCAGGTCGTAGCGGATTATTCCGAAAAGGGGCTCGACGAGGTTATGATCCTCCGGTACTTTCTACAGGTACTGCTAGAGGACAGAGTTTTCCTTCGGTACCTCCTACTGGTTCCAGTTCTGGATCCTCGTCGCCGATTACTCCGACATATCGGACAGTAGCTGGCCTGCTGGGACGACGTTACGTGGCATATCTCCTGGGACGAGTAGTTCCAGGCCTAATGAGAGTGCTCGCCCGTTTAGTGTTCCTGCTGCTGATACGACGATGGAGACGGATGAGCAGATGGCGGAGGCTGCGCCGACAGCCGAGGCGGCTGCGTCGACGGCCGAACAGCATCATGCAGATGATGCGTGCGCACCTCCGGAGGAGAGGAGGACGGAGATCTGGGCCGACGGTACAAAGTAGGTGTTTTGGTTTATAATTTTTTTTCTTCTATTTTTATCATAAATTAACTTTTTTTATGAATATAATATGTCTGTATAGATATCGTCCCCCAGAGGTACAGAGACGCCTAGGCCACATGCTGAGGCATAATTATGGTGGTCCTTGGATTAACTACTCTGATGCTCCAGACGAAAGGAAGAACTACTGGTTTATGCGCTTCAAGGTTAAAATAGATTTGCTTTTAATATGAATCATATAATTAATTCATATTATATATAACTGATAAATATTTGGTTTGCGCTCTTCTAGGATATGTTTTTCTATCCACCGTACTGGGCCGAGCTTATCGAGGGGATGTTTCCTGCCGTCGCTGCCAAGCTGATCCGCGATGCTATTAATGATCAGAAGGATCGTGATCGTGCCGAAATGTCGATCCAAGGTTGTATCATCCCTGATCAGTAGAATGCGATGAAGGCTCGATTCGACGAGCCAAGGTACAAAAAGAAGTCGGAGAAGGCCAAGGCGGCTAGGCAACATGCCTCGAAGTGGTGCGGTGGGTCGATTCCGATGACAGAATATTTCCGTCGTCTGGTATGTCTTTCTCATTTAGAAATATTATTTTAATGCAAATCCGATAAATTATTACTAAGATAATATATTTAATTACAGGTAAGGAAGGTCGGTAACGTCGACATGGTGACCGTCTTCCTGGCCACCCATCGGAAGGGCGAAGGCCTTATTGACGAGAGGGCCGAGCAGACCTATGTAAGTATTACAATACGTTATCTTAATTTAATACTTCGTGTCAATTTTAATATAACTTAGTAAATATAATGCAAATAAATATTCATGTAGTTAGTAATAATAAGTACATTAATTAGAAATTATAGAGTACTATCCATACTTTCTAGGCCGAGTATCAGAGGCTGCGGGAATGGGCGGCTGCTAGAGCACCTAATGCAGTTGAGGCCGGTACTTCCTCGCAGCCCACTCAAGCTTCGTCGGTGGACGAGCTGTGGATGACCGTCGCTAGTGGACTCCATAGGCGTACGTACTACGGTACAGGATCCTATAGCGCCCTAGTTGCGACCCAGTCCTCTAGGGAATCTCCTGCTAGTATGCATGGTCCACAGCCGTCCCAGGAGTCTGCCCGAGTCCACCAGATGATGGAGTCTCTCTGTGACGACCTGCTACAACGGATCGAGGAGCAGTCTCAGTACTCTTCAGACGATCCTGTACTGCTATCACGATTATATGCGCTCGACCGCGGCATTTTGGAGCTCATGGAGACGACTGAGAGGACAGAGCGCAACGTTGGAGGGTTAGAGCGCACGGTGACGGAGCTGTAGACAGCACAGGTGACTATGACCGATAGGCTGAAAGAGGTGACGGATTCGATGGTCCAGAGCAGTGATAGACTGTTATCTACCATGGATTCATACAACCAGCGACTTACAGCGTTGGAGCGTGCTGGTCCTCCGGGTGCGCCTTCATCGTCGTCGACTCCGCCGCCTCCACCGCCTTCTTTATCGACATCGACTCTACCGACGTCACTGCCAGCTCCATCGGTATCGATTTCACTTGAAGAGTATGAGTTGTTCTTATCCCTTCGTCGCGGGGGTGCCCCTCCTGTACCAGATCCCTAGTAGTCCTAATTAAGACTGTTTGTTTGTGTTTGTTTGATCCTTTGTTTGTGACTTGGATATTTGTTGGTTGTGTAGACTTGGATGTTTGGATCCTATTTGTTGGATCATATTCTATTTGTTGGTTGTGTGTAGACTTAGGTTATTTGGTTGTAGACTTTGTTATTTGGTGTAGACATGGTTATTTGGATACTTGTTGGTTGTTCCTATTCTATTTGTTGGATCCTATTCTATTTGTTGGTTATGCGGCTCATCTACGATATCATATGCGGCCAACTGCGACATGTGCCTTATGCGGCTCAACTGCGATACCATATGAGGCCAATTGTGACACCATATGCGGCCAACAGCGACATGCGGCTTATGCGGCTCATTCGTGACATCTTATGTGGCCAACTGCGATATGTTGACAGATGAACATAGAAATGACCAAAAATACTTTTAGCCATAACTTCCTCATCCGAAGTCAAAATCAAGCGAAACAAAAGCCAAAATCGCATGAAATTGAATTCTCTACAACATAGAACCAATAATTTTCGAAAATAACCAAGTTTTAGAGATCAAAACTAAGATAACCGAAAAGTTACAAACAATGATCTATAAGAACCCATCCATCAAATCCAAAAATGCCAAGTTCTAAAGAGACTTAGAATCAAGTAAGAAAGAAAATGGAATAATAAAACTTGAGATCCATCATGAAGCAAGTTTGTACTTGCCTAGCTCTCTTCCCTGGTAGGTGGAAGAGTAATGGTGGAGAAGAAGAAGTGAAGGAGAAGAATAAATGAAGAGAAAGAGAGTTAGATGGAAATATAAAGGAGGGTGGTGGTGGTAGGTGGGGGTTCGGTCCACCTAAATCAAGTCAAGCCGAACCAGCAACAAGTTGAACCGAACCAAGAAGGAAATGCCAAAATAACCATGCAGAAAAATACGCAATACGAGTCAAGAATGCGTACACGTATACCAAGATACGTAATACGAACCACAAGCATTACAACTCTACCCACCTTAAAAGAATTCTGTCCTCAGAATTTAATCAAGAGGCTAAAATTGCAAGGACAAGCTATACTAAACAACGAAGCAACCGCCGATTAGTACAATAAAATTAGCTTATACTATTACATTGAGATGATGTAAACTTATCATTCCTTACTTACCCCTCTAGCTTCTCCACTTCATCCTCGTCGCAATTGAGTAATACATACAACTGAGCAGCCCTTAGCTTTTTGTCATTCAAATCTCTTCTTCATTTTCCCCGAAGGCTTTCCGGACGTATTGAATACTTTCAGTATTCCATCATTAAATTCTTGATATCCGTCGTCGTTTCTCGGAGCCCTCGTTCTATTCGTAGCAACATGAGGTTTGAAATAGGTGGAACAGAAATTTGTAATCTCCTCGAGAATATAGGCTTCACTAATAGAACCCTCGACCCGAGCCTTATTTTTCACCTTTCTTTTTAGGTGATTCAAATGTCGCTCGAACGGGTACATCCATCGATATTCGATGGGTCCACCAACACGTGCCTCGTGGGTAAGATGAATCGGTAAATGCTCCATAGAGTCGAAGAATCCAGGAGGGAACACCCTCTCTAGCTTGCACAGTATTATCGCAATGTCCTTCTCTTGCTTTTCTAGACGACCAACAAGCAATTTCTTAGAACAATGGTCCCTGAAGAATATGCTAAGCTCCGTCAATGGATCCCAAACTGTCTGCAGTAAGAATTCTTGAAATGCAATCAGAATTAACCGCTCCATGAATACGTGACAATCATGGCTCTTCATACCTGTCAGTTTGTTCTCCTTGAGGTCGACGCATCTTCTCAAGTTCGAAACATACCCATCTGGAAATTTCAGACCTTGAATCCACCTGTAAAGCCTCACTTTATCCTCCTTCTCCAGTGAGAAAATTGCCTTAGGCTGCTTCAACTTCCCATTCCCGTCCTCTATAAAATGCAATGCAGGACGTCTACATATTTCTTCCAAGTCTAATTTAGCCTTTGGATTGTCTTTCGTCTTCCCCTTTACGTCTATTACAGCATTAATTATGTTGTCAAACACATTCTTCTCGATGTGTATGACATCAAGGTTATGTCTAATCAGATTGGTGCTCCAATATGTAAGATCCCAGAATATACTCCTCTTTGTCCAGTTATGAGTGCGACCAAATCCGTCACACTTGTAGCCCGTAGCAGGCTGCTCAATAGCTCTTGGTAAATCTTTTACCTCTTTTCATATCGTGTATCCGGGCCACCTTGGCGGGGGATTAGCCTTCTCCACAACGCCAGCACGAAAAGCATTCATGTTCCTCCGGTACGGATGATCCTTCGGCAGAAATTGTCGATGACAATCGAAGAAGCACGGTTTGCCTCCGTGTTTCAAACGGAAAGCCTTAGTGCTGTCCATGCAATACGGACATGAAAGACGACCATGCGTGCTCCATCCAGATAACATTCCATAGGCCGAAAAGTTGTTGATGGTCAACATAAGTGCTGCCCGCATCTAAAAATTTTGTTTTCTAGATACATCATACGTGTTGGAACCTACTTTCCACAGATGATTCAACTCATCAATCAATGGCTGTAAATACACATCGATGTTCCTTTTCGGATTGTTCGGACCTGGGATAATAACGGTAAGGAACATATACGGAGTCTTTATGCACATCCAAGGCGGTAGATTGTACGGGGTGACGATCACAGGCCAACACGAATACTGGGATCCCGAAAGTCCGAATGGGGTAAAACCGTCGGAGCAGAGACCCAATCTGACATTACGCGGATCAGAAGCAAAATTTGGATACTCTCGATCAAAGTGCTTCCATGCTTCTCCATTAGATGGGTGATCCAACACTCCTTCGGTATGTTCCCGCTTATGCCAACTCATGTTTTCTGCAGTTTCCTTCACCATAAACAACCGCTGCAACCGCAGCGTCAATGGCAAGTAGTGCATCGAAGAGGTAGGCTTCCTGGCACCAACAGACTTTCCTCTACCACATGCCTTGTAGCGATCGATACCACAAAATCTGCAGGCATCTTCATCCTTGTCGTCTTTGTAGTACAACATGCACCCGTTGCGACAGGCATCGATTTTTTCGTATCCCATCCAGAGCGATCTAACCATCCTCTTAGACCGGAAGAAGTCTTTAGGAAACTTCGTACCCTCAGGCAATATTTCTATAAGCAACTCCATAAGACGGTTGTAGCAATCTTGCGACATGTTAAAATCGGACTTGATGCTCAACAATCTTGTAACCACCTCCAACGGTGAATGATCCTCACAACCTGGATATAATGGAGTCTTTGCATTCTCCAGCAACTCCATGAACTGTGCAGCATCGGGGTTCGGTGCCTCCTCAGGTGCATCATGATCATCCGGATCGAAACTAGGCCCGGCCACGTCAAAAACCATGTTCACCAATCCATCGTCGTAAGGAGCGTTGTTGTGGACATCCACATAAGGCTCGTACTTCGATACTAAAGACACAAGTTCTCCATGCTCGCTCCACTGGTAGTAATTCGGCGTAAAACCCTTCGAGTATAAATGATACGTGACATCCATTTCTGGATGATATTTCAAGTTACGACATCTCACACACGGATACTTAATTTTGGTACCGTCCATGTACTGAGGGAACGCCTTGGAAAACTGCAGGAACTGTTGTACACCCTCTATGAATTCATCCCGCGCACCGCACATGTCATCAGGATGACGGCTGTACATCCACGAACGATTTCGCAGATAGTAATTCAGCTCCATATCCATTTGAGGATAATTTTGTAAGATAGATACAAGCACATCGTTGAAACACTTGTGAAAGTAATAGCATTTGAGGATATTCCTATTAGTATCGATATCGAAATCGGTATCACACCAATAAGGTAAGAAAATATATACTTGAAATGCCCTTACTGCCTACTGCAGGGGACCATTTGAGGATATTCCTATTAGTATCGATATCGAAATCGGTATCACACCATTCCTATGAGTATTGATATTGAAATCGGTATCAGACCATTCCTATGAGTATCTATATCGAAATCAGCATCACACCATTCCTATGAGTATCGATGTTGAAATCGGTCATATCGACCATTCCTATGAGTATCGATATCGAAATCGGTAGCAGACCATTCCTATGAGCATCGATATCGAAATCGGTAACATACCATTCCTATGAGTATCGATATCGAAATCGGTAATATCGACCATTCCTATGAAGTATATGTTAGATTAATAGTCCAAGTCTAATGTATCGTGTCCAAGTACAATGTGCTCGTGTCCAAGTCCAATGTGCTCGTATACAATTTCTCGGATCATTTGTGTTTGTTTACTTCCTTGCTTAATTCATAAGATGTATGTTATTAACATTTCAGATATATTTTACTTTGGTTAAGATATCGGATATCCATAATCATGACTATGATGACAGAACTTTAATCATGAAGGAAGAAGGATAACTAACTCGATTTAGAAAGAATTAGTACAAATTTGGACAAGGCTCTTCTCTTAGAGAAACATAACTACATATGAGACTTTCAAAAGGGAAATCCTTTTCAAGTGTTTCCAAAATCTCAAGTTGGAAACAGTACTTAAATACATGTTTCTCTCAGTTTAGTTTTCTCTAAAAAAAATAATTTGTTTTCTTTCTAGTTCAATCATCTCAGTCTTAGTATGTATGTTCTTTCTTAAGAATTTCAGATATATATTCACTATGGTTAACTAAAATATTCAAGTATCCTCAATTTGGGATATCATTTCTAATCATGTATATTGGGAAAGGAAAGTGATTACTTTCCTATGTTTGGATGCCAAAGAAATTGAGGAGGAAAGGAAAATGATTCTCAATGGAAGGGAAATTAGGGGGGAAAGTGACTACATCCATCCAAGCAAGGAAATACTTTTCCACATTAAAATATTCACTTTCCTTTCCAAATTCCTTGCCATTTCCAAACAATGGAAAAGAAAATCAGTGGGAATTGTAATTTTTCAAAGGAAAGGAAATGCCAAGGAATTGATTTCCTTTTCCTTCCATTTCGTGAACCAAACGAGGCCTTTGTTCCAACGCTTTCACAATTCTATGATATTACATACCCAATGATTAAAATGTAACAATTTAGTGATGTATTTCGCTATAAATGATTGAAATGTAAAAATTCAGTGTATGTTTATCAAATTTATATTTTTGACAAAAGTTCAATATTAGGTCCAGTCTATTAAACATTGAAAATATTCAACCGAACAAACGGAACCTATTATATTGGCTCAGCTCGACAATCTCGCAAAGACTTATCATTTCACAGAAACAAAAATATAACTAGGGACTTAGCCTCGACATACCATCAAAACCTTTGGTTTGTAAATTTATTCTTGAACATGCAGTTTACCAATTCATAAGAATCTGAAGTTCGTAATATACTAATAAAAATGGCTAGGACATTAACTTTGCCGTATAGCTAGCATCATCGCGACAATATACTTTGCTAGAAACAAAGTTAATAAAATGGCATAGGTATTAGTCTTGTCACATCGCTAGCATCGCCACAAGATAAACTTTGCCAGAAGCAAAGTTGACAGAGGTCTACCCTCAACTACAGATAACTTTGCCTTAGTAAAGTTACAGAATGACATAACTGCTCAAAGGGAATTAGCACATATATTATATATGTTCGTGTCGTATTCTTGTCTGTGTCGTGTCCATGTCAAATGGCTACTAGAGATATCGGGTTAGGGTTTACTTGAGCTTTGGGGCTGATAGAGGAGGGGGTAGCCGAGAGGAGGAGGAGAAGGAGCTCGCGGTGGAGGAGCTCCGCGGCACGTGTAGGCAGTTGGAGGAGGAGGAACTCGATGGAGGAGCTCGGTTGGAGGAGGAGGGGATCTTGGGATGGCCGAGTAGGAGGAGGAGGAGCTCATGGTAGAGGATGAGGGGTCGGTGGAGGCTCGGAGAGGAGGAGGAGCACGTAGCAACGAGGAGAAGGAGGAGGAGGCCGGTCGGCAGAGTAGGAGTATGAGGAGGAGGTCGGTGGAGGAGAAGGAGCGGTGGAGGAGGAGGAGGAGGAGCTCGAAGAGGCGGTAGAGGAGGAGGCTGGGCGACGGGGGAGAATGGGGGAAAAACAAATTTTTTGGGAAATTTTCGTATGAGAATGGAGGAAAGGAAAACCCGATCGGGTTAATGGAAAAGATTTATCGACGTCAGTGAAAGACGTCGCTGAACATCGCTATATTCTAAAAATATAGCGACGTCGTATTCTAGTATCGCAAAAACGTCGCTAATAGTAAAACAATAGCGACGTTTACCGACTTTTGGGCGACGTAAAATTTTGTTATAAAAAAATTAGTCGCAATACGTCGCTGAACGTCGGTAGTAGTGACGTCCAGCGACGTAAAAATTATACGTCGCTAAATTGTCAAATAATAGCGACGTTTTCATTAAGCGTCGCTAAACTCGTCGCTGATATGACTTATTTTGGTAGTGTTCGACTTCGGATGAGGAAGTTATGGCCAAAAGTATTTTTGGTCATTTCTATGTTCATCTGTCAACATGTCGCAGTTGGCCGCATAAGATGTCACGAATGAGCCGCATATGCCGCATGTCGTAGTTGGCCGCATATGGTGTCGCAGTTGGCCGCATATGGTATCGCGGTTGAGCCGCATAAGGCACATGTCGTAGTTGGCCACATATGATGTCGCAGATGAGCTGCATAAGCCACATGTCGCAGTTGGTCGCATAAGATGTCGCGGATGAGCCGCATAAGCCGCAAGTCACAGTTGGCCGCATAAGATGTCGCGGATGAGCCGCATAAGGCACATGTCGCAGTTGGCCGCATAAGATGTCACGAATGAGCCGCATAAGCCGCATGTCGCAGTTGGCCGCATTAGATATCGCGAATGAGCCGCATAAGCCGTATAAGATGTCGCGAATGAGCCGCATAAGCCGCATATTGCAGTTGAACCGCATATGGTGTCGCAGTTGGGCCGCATAAGCCGCATATCGCAGTTGAGCCGCATATGGTGTCGCAGAATAGGCCGTATAATGCCTATTTTGGCTATTTCTAACTGTTATATGTCCTAATTGACCGAATTATGGCTCGAATTTCTCCCAACTCCCAACGTGAAAGTTGTAGATCTTTTTCTTGGCATCAAAAATATGTCACTAGTTATTTTATGCAAGTTTCTCTCATTCATGATAATGTAAGAATAGAACATGATAGTGGCCCGCTGTGGCGCACTCTTGACAAGTAAACTGACATAATATATCTCAACATGCTGTTATGACAGCTAGCATGACATGACAAGTATGAAATATCTGGACACCGTTGTTTGTAAAAACAAAAGTGTTCTTTATTTCACAAACTTTGTAAGAAGATTACAATTAAATTCTGGAAAAGTACAACTATATGAATTCGATCTGAAGACGATCGCTTTATCCCTTGGACGATGTGAACTTTGATGACGGTAGCCTCTGAAGTTGAAGGCAGTAGCCTCTGAAGAATGCAGCAGCACTTGGGCAAGAACTCCTGATTTCTCTGATAATCTTGAATGATAATCTGATCTTTTCTGATCTGATCTGGACTTGATAATGAAGGACTTGAAACTCTATTTATATAGTTCTGGAAAACAACTAATTAGTAGTTATCTCTGGATTGTGCAAGATGGATTGTGCAGGCATTGGACTGCGCAAACAGCGTACTGCGCTGGCAGTTACTCGATCGTAGACCAACTGTATGAGACGTGTGGCATTGTTTGATTGAAATGCGCTTGGTCGTGTACAGACGGTTGCCATATGGTGAGCAATTGATGGCATGTATGCCACGTACAAAATGTCAGTTATCTTGATGGATTGTGCCACTTGAACTGCGCTAGCATCAGACTGCGCTGGGATCGAACTGCGCTGAAGAGGATCTAGCAGACTGCGCTTCAGTTGGGTTGGCAGACTACGCTGGCTTTTGGCAGCTGGATCGTGCTAGACAGCTGTCATGGCGGCATGGCACAAGAAACGAACAGTTTTCTCGTTCTTCGGGCTGTCAGTTGTCAGAAGATCTGATTTTGTGTCAGGTAATGATGACGTTGCCACGTCAGCTAGCGCGCTTGGATGTTAGCGCGGTTCGGCCTTGCGCAGTTGATGTGTTGCGCAATCTGCTTCCTGTGTATTTCATTTGAAGGATGTACAATTTGATTTTCATTACATTTTTGATGGGTGCAACTTGATTTTTAGGACCTACAAGACCCCCTTCAAAGTTTTCAAAATTTGAAAATATTCAAAGTTTCAAAATACTTTGAATTTCGAATTTAAAATCAAGTTGCGCAAGTGATGCCTTGACTGCACGTTTGGAGGAATCAGCTCCTAATTTCTCGGCACAATCTGAGGTGACTGTTACTTTTGGAAAACTATAAATAGTTTCCATTTTTCTTTCTTTCATTCTTTACTTGTTTCCGACTGTTCAAGAGAGAAAAGCTTCTGTGCCAACTTCGACTACTTCTCCTTCCTCTCGCCGTCGACGTCAATGTCCCCCAAACGTTCAGCCACCGAGAAGGGCAAAGCCCCCGCTGAGTCTTCGACTCGGGTTGTGCCCCGAATTTCTCGTCACGAAGTTGGCCACCCAGCGCTGCAAGGTAGATGATGAATTCGATCAAAACCCTTTTTAGGGTTCTTGATATTTTTGAACCTTCATACCTCTCTCATTTTAGAGATTTGATGGTATTGCACCGCCCTGTTTAGGGTTTTTGTTGCACATACACAATAGTTTTCATTTTTATGAAAACTATATTCTTGCGCAATTGGTTGGAAAGCGCTGGCAAATGTTCAGCGCATTCTATCGATTTGCGCAAGTCTGTTGAGCCAGCGGAAACTGATGCCTTGCGTAAGTGGATGTGTTGGCGCAACTAGATATTTTGCGCATGTAGGCTGTATTAGCACAATCTGATGCTTTGCACATAGCGTAATTTGATACTTGCGCAATTTGCTGATCTTTTGAACAGACTCTTTGATTTTGCATGTACTGAATTTTATCTTTTTGTTTGATGCAGTTAACCTCAGGAAATACCCCAATTATGAGGTCTTTGTAGGGACTTTGGCTGAACCTGAGTTCAAGGAGGATCTTTCCCATGTGACATTTCCTCAGTATGCCCTGCCGTCATCTCGGCAAGCCATCCTAACAGCACAAGACAATGAAACATTGCTGAGTCTGATGAACGGGCAGCCTCTGTAAACTGCTGACGTCGTTATTCATAAGAAGCCTCTGTTTCTATTTGGTGAGGCTCTTGATAAGAGTTCTCAGCCGAGACATCGAGTTGAACAGAGACTTTTTCAAAGAAGCGAGAAAAGGATACTTCTACCGGAGATTTCTAGATGCCTTCCCCTATCTCGCTATGCTTTTACGGGCTATCCCAGAAGGATGGAATGGGATATAACTCCTCTCCAGCAAGCTCGAACGGGGAATATTTGTGTGAAGAAGGGGCCAAACAATAAGGACATGTTCTACAGTTCCTCTGAGCGTCACAGCTCCCTACTCAGAGGATTGAAACCCGGCTGCATTCCACCGAAAAACTCCTCCCTGCTGCTACCAGTCAGAATGCCGATATTCGCAAATGAGTTTGCGAAGGTTTAGGAAAGATATCCAGATCGAGATATTCGATTGACGGGTCTTGTGAATCCGGATAACAAGAGATGGAATTGTATAGCCAATTGGATATTGGCTCAATTCGAAGAGAAGCTCAAGGAGATTGAGCTGTACCAACCGGTGTATTCTACCGTTCACGGCTTCCACCCTAATCCTCATCTATTCCTTGCATTAGCGGAAAGGTACAACTACAGAACAGGGACTTTTATGACGCCCTGTGGAGAGATCGGACTGGCTTTACACGAGATGAAGTACATCTCGAGCCTGCCAATGGGGAATATCCCTTATGAGAAATTTGTCCCAACCAATGACGAGTTGGACAAACTTCGTCAAGAGAATGCTGACATAGTGGCCGTCTTTGAAGAGCTGTTATGCCACTACAAGTTTTGTTCCTTGTACTATAAGAGTGGTTCGTCAGGCACTTGCTACTCGACCAAATGGTTGCCATATCTCTTTCTCAACCATATTATGGAGAAGAAGACTAAGGAGCATGATACCTGCAAACCCAACTTCTTCAGACCACTTAGCAGCAGCGAAGTGCTAGGGTTGATGGAGGAGAACAAGGAGATGGATATCAAGATCGATGATGATCTTCAATATCCTCCTTTCAAGACAGAAGATATTATTGAAAGTTTCATGAGGATGGGCTATAGGCCCATATCAAAGGAAGCCCACCTGGCGGGTTTCCTCACCTACTGGCTTCGACGATTCGTCGTCCCTGGAGCCAGCGCCGTCGATCCCTTTCATCGAGGCGTACTATTTGCTGCCGTCCGCTTAGTCTTCGGCTATCGGATGGATCTATTGTCACCGAAGACTTGCAGAGTGAACGCTGGCCTCCGCCTTTTTGTCGATCAAATGCTTAAAGGGAAAGGCGAGAAAGGAAGCTTTCCTCGAGTGGAGCTACCATACACCTATCTGTTCGGATGGCTGCTTCTGTACTATCCTTCACTGATGAACCCCGATATGGGAGCGGCAAGCGGCAGCTTCTTGAGGAGATTCTCTAAAAGTAAGTGGATATACACCAGCTTAAGAGATTACAGACGTGCTCTAAATCTCGGAAAGGGATGAAACTTCTATTGTGTTCCTCCTCCAGCTGGCTACGAGCACATGTTTACAAATCTGGTCGATTCTGGAAGGCAGTCTTTGGGTCATACAGTTTTTGATTGGCTGAGGACAATTCGGCCGTCACACCTGGTCTACCGATTTGAAGATGAATGTTATTTGGAGCCCTATCTTTCCAGCCGTTTTGCACGCCAATTCGGCTATGACCAGTTTCATGTAGGCAACGCCATAACGTGCCTACAAGAAAAAGGTTATCTAATCGATGGAGCACGGGCTTGGGCCTACTATAATGTTCGAGACACAAGTACAACATTCTCGATGCCGACGAAGAGCGATCATGGTCTGCTGTATACATATTCGCTCTTCTACACATCAGCGAATACTTTTGCCAAGAACTTCAGTCTCGAAGACAGCTTTGTGACAGCGGCCCGATTAAAGAATGGAGCATCTGTTGTGTCGACTCCTGGCAATGATGAAGAGCGTGAGCCAGCCGATGCACCGTTGGAAGCTTCGAGGGAAGCCAACTTCCCTGAAGAAGTCAACGAGCCACTGCGCGTCTCCTTGAAGGTTGTCAGATCTCCAACCAAGGAGAGGAAGAGGAGGATAGAAGAACCTTCTTCTTCAGTCGCTAAGAAGAAGCTTGTCTTGGAATCATCGGAAAAGGTCACCACCCGGTCGCAATCTCGGCAGCTGGCTGAGTTGACTCAGAGAGAAGAAGCGACGACTCCAACCTGTCTTCAAAGACAAGTAGATATTGTAGATGTTGAGAGTCCGGAGAGACCTCTACACAGAAAGAAAATGGTCTTCAGAAGAAAGAAGGTAGTCACTCCTCCGAGACCTATCCTGTCATCGGTCGTTGCTAGTGCTGTCGCCGGAATCACAATGTCGTCTCCTACACCTGTCCCTGAACCTAGATAAGAAGCTTTCAGTCCAGAGAGGAGGGATGAGGTTGTAGAGACCAGGAAAGAAGTCGTGGAGAAAGAGGATGAAGTGTTGCGATCTCCTACACTTACAGTGGAAACTACCCAGCTTCCAGCTACACCGAGAACACTTCGTGATGAAGAAGATCGATTAATAATCAATGCTCTGAATGACTGCAACTTTGGCCTCCATGATGATATAGATTCGGTCGTCGCAACTGATAGTGAAGAAGCACCAGAAGAAAGTTCAAGTGATAAAGATACATCAACAGAGGCTGTTGATGATACTCTAAATCCAGAAGAGGATGCTGATGTACATGTATCCCCAGAGAAGAATCCGATTGAAGAAGTAGCACCTGAGAAAGTTACTATTGCTGATCCCAAAGGTATGAAATGATATTATCAATCTTCTTTTCATAGATTAAATGGCTGATATCTAAAACTTTTATCCATGCAGAAATTGAAACTTCTCCGATTCCTCCCATATGCACTGATATAGTGCCAATAAAGGCGATAGCCAGCAATAGCCGATATTTTTCGGGCGGCTCCGAAGCGGGTAGTAGCCAGGCAGTAATATCTGAAGCTACTTCTGTGAGGTTGCAACCTGTGTCAGCAGATAACAAACTTGTCACTGGACCCAGCAATGGTAAGATTGTTTTTACTTTTGATCCTTCTTGATAGTTGCTAATAACAGCCAACTGATGGTGTTTGTTTGATTTCACAGAGGAATATCTGGGAGGGGCGACTAGCTCTACCATGGCTCCTATGTCCAGAGAGCCCTCCACTCACATGCAAGAAGCTGAACGTCCATCTGTACAGGCACCTGCTGCTTCGACGTCTAAGGGAGTAGCTGCTACACCTGGTGCCATAGCTACTAACAGATTCATAATTGGTTCCTTCACTAACCTCTTCTTCAATTCATTGGGACCCTAAGTAGATAGGGTAATAGAGAAAGAAGATGTTGGTTTCACCACTGTTAGAGGTCCAACCTCTTATCTGATCAATGCCATCCGAAATCAAGGTGATGATGCTCAAGCTGTTTTTCTTGAACACATACAGGATGATCTGAAGGAATCAGTTAATATCTACAAAGATCTTAATCGGGGAGAAGTGGAGCCCTTGGTACATGCTGAGTTTGAGAGGATGTCTCAAGAGGCTGTAATTGCGAAAGTTGATTTCCAGGTTCTCTTGGACACTTTTACTACCAAGTCTGCAGAGTATAACTCCCAGGTGGAAATAATAGCATCTGCTGCTGGGGAGAGGGAAAAGAAAGTTGCTGAACTGAAAGCAGAATCTGCCCGTCTTCAAGAAGAGTTAAGACTTGTTCAGCTTGCTCTGGAAGATGAGGCCACACAACGTCAAGCTGCAGTTCAGTAACTGGACGCTCTGACCCAGGAAAGAAATGAGTATGTCACAACTAATCAAGCTGAAATCTCTCGCAGACTAGTAACCTTGCCGACTTTGATGATAAGTCTGGAATGGAGGAAGCTAGGAGGCGAGTGATAGATTCTCATGAGGAGCGATTTCAAACTTTAAAGCAGCAGATGACTAGTTTGATGACCCCACCAGTTGAATAGGAAGACTGTTTGTATCTTCTGTTTTGTGACATGTATTTTTGTAATGTCTTTTAATTTTGATCAATAAAAAGACATTTTCTTTGTGGCTCTATTATTTATTGTATATCTCATTCTGATATAAATAATAGCGATAGAAAATATATTCAGAGGTCCGGGACATAATATATTTCTTGATTTTTTTTAAAAATAATTATATTCATTATATCTGCTCAGAGGTAATATGGACATGGCAGAATATAATTTGCTGAATATCATTATTTCAGTAGACAACTTAATCAAAGATAACAAATACATGACAAGTTGCTGATGTGAATGAACGGATGAATCACCAAAATGTGTGAACGAAATAAATCGTCGAGATAAACGGATGGACCGTCAAAGGAATGTAATGAACGGGTGAACCGTCAGATGTATGAAATGAACGGATGAACCGTCAGATGATTGTAATGAACGGATGAACCGTCGAATGATTGTAATAAACGGGTGAACCGTCGGATGAATATAATAAACGGTTGAATCGTTGAATGAATGTATGAACCGTCGGATGGATGAAATGA
Organism: Iris pallida; assembly: GCA_029216955.1. Lineage (NCBI taxonomy): Eukaryota > Viridiplantae > Streptophyta > Magnoliopsida > Asparagales > Iridaceae > Iris > Iris pallida. The sequence goes on along the minus strand of JANAVB010006800.1, from coordinate 6,054,678 downwards.
ACGGGCGAACCGTCGGATGAATGTAATGAACGGGTGAACCGTCGAATGAATGTAATGAATGTTGCGATGGACGCGTCACTTTGTTGTTTCAAGAATCTTTGCCTATAAATAGAACAGAAATCTAGATGGAACGATCACTTTCACTTTTCAACACAAAGATGTCGTCTGGAGATGCATCCAAGAAGGTTGAGATCGCCCCGAAGGTCGAAGAACTCCCGGAGGAACGTCCAGCCGATCCCAGCCAGCCAAAGCATATAGAAGCGGGCGAAGGTTCGTCTGCACCCAAGCCGCCAAGGGACATCTTGGACTTCCTACTTGAACCAGGGATGACGGAGGAAGAAGAGGCCATGAGGATGGCTGCTTGCAAGTTCCTGGTGGGTTTGAGCAAGGATGTTCTTGGCCCTTTTGTCGATTATGTTTTTGAAAAGGACGGTAGTGGTCCTCGTCCTATCTTCAAGAAGGATGATAATGATTCCCGTCCTTGATATTATGAAACGTCATTCATGATAAAATAAAAATTAAACTTTATTTATGAACTGTTTGATCATATTTACATAAAATCCCTGTTACATTTATACATAGTATTTCTTAAGGAATTTGCCATTGATAGGCATCATAGCAACTCGACTGTCCAGCTCTGAGAGTTGATAGGCTACATTTGAAAAGACTTTGCTCACAATATATGGACCTTCCCACTTTGCATCGAACTTGCATTTGCTCATGTGAGTCATAGTCATGGGACGTCTGACTGTTAAAACGAGCTCTTCTTTCTGAAAGGCTCTGAATTTAATTTTGCGGTTAAAAGTCTTCGAGATACGGGCTTGGTATAACTCAATATGCTGTTGAGCCAATAGCCGCTTCTCGTCGAGCGCCTCCAATTCTTGAAGTCGAAGGAGATCGTTGTTCTCTGTAGTGAGCTCATTGGCGATGGCAATCCGCAGAGACGGGATTTGAAATTCCAAAGGAAGAACAACTTCACAACCGTACACCAGAGAGAAGGGTGTACAGCCTATGGGGTTGCGGACCGTAGTACGATAGGCCCAAAGACATTCTCCAAGCTTTTCACTCCAGTTCCGTTTGTTAGTGGACACAAACTTCTTGAGGAGCTTGATGATGGTTTTGTTGAAGGCTTCGGCTAAGCCATTAGCAGCAGGATTATAAGCCGAAGAGGCGACGTTGTCAATCCAATGATCATCACAGAACCTTATGAATTTTTGACTGATGAACTGAGGTCCATTGTCATGAATGATTCGTCGGGGTACCCCAAATCTATAGATGACATGGTGTTTGACGAAGTTGATGACGCTACTAGTTTTGACTTCATCCAGAGGTATAGCTTCAACCCATTTAGAGAAATAGTCGGTTATTGCTAGTATAAACCGCTGTCCTCTAGAAAAAGGAGGGTTGATAGGACCTATAATGTCCATGCCCCAAGCTTCGAAAGGCCAGGAAGCAGTAATCGGATGAAGAAATTCTGATGGTTGGTGAATGAAATCCGTATGGATTTGACAAGCTCGAGATTTCCTTGCATATTCGATAGCATCAGATACCATAGAGGGCCAGTAGTAACCCATTCGTCGGATACGGTCTTATAGCTTGAGACCAGGTTGATGTGCTCCGTAAACACCATCGTGAGCTTCACGCAATACCTGCTTCACTTCATCACCAGCAAGACAGCGCAATAGTAGGCCGTCATAAGTCCGTCGATAAAGAGTCTTGGTAGTCTGGTTATAATAGAATCGCAGAGATCGTCGACGAATACTCGTAGCCTCCTTGGGATCTTCGGGGAGTATGTCATGAACTACGAAGTCGATGAAAGGAGCTCTCCAATCTTCATCGATAACATTGGCTTCAGTAAAATTACTGAACTCAATATTACGATTGTTTTCAATACAAAATAATTCTCGATTAGAGATAACCACCACCTGCTGTCTTTTGATAGGGATGGCTAAGACTGCTGCAAGATTAGCCAAAGCATCTGCTTCAGTATTGCAAGCTCGGCGGATATATTCGATGAAGAAGGCTTTGAATGATGTAGCCATGCTGATTGTCGTTTCATGATAAGGCACTAGATCTTGATGGCGAACTTCATAGGTTCCTCTAACTTGGTTAACAACCAGCTTGGAGTCACCATAAACTTTAAGATATTCGACGTCCAGTTTTTTAGCTAACTGAAGGCCAATAAGTAGAGCATTGTATTCGGCTACGTTGTTGAAGCAAGGTTCATCTAGGGGTAGGCTTTTTGGATAGTTGATCCGTCTGGAGAAACAAGAACAACCCCAACTCCTGTGACAATGGCACCATTTGGTCTGATCCTGGATGCACCGTCAAAGAATAGACGCCAAGTAAGAAATTCTTCGGAGATCATATTTGATTCTAATGTCTCGTTTGGAATTTCATCATAGAGTTTGGATGTCTCTGGAACAGGATGAGCTGCTAAGAAATCCGCCAGTGCTTGACCTTTAATAGATTTTTAAGGAACATATACCATGTCATATTGGGCTAGCAGAATGGCCCATGTAGCTAACCGAGAATTGAGTGTGCTAGGCTTCTTCATCAGTACTCGAAGAGAATTAACTTGGGATATGACATGAATAGTTTGGCCGATGATGTAATGCCGAGTCTTTTGAACAGCAAACATAAGAGCTAGACATTCTTTTTCGACCGGACTATAACGGTATTCATCACCAATCATAGTACGACTGAGATAATAGATGGCATGTTCATCACCTTCTTTGTTCTTTTGGGCTAGTAAAGCAACCAATGAATGGTCCATAGCATAGACGTACATTAAGAATGGTATGCCTGAAATCGGTGGCACCAAGACTGGTGGGTTCATGAGATATCGCTTTATGTCGTCAAATGCTCGTTGATATTCTTCGGTCCAAATAAAAGATACACCCTTCTTCATTAGCTGAGTAAATGGTCTGCAGCATCCAGACAGATTCGAAATGAACCTCCTGATGTACGTAAGTCGACCTTGGAATCCTCGTAGCTCTTTTAGGTTGCGTGGAGGACGCATCTCTTGAATGGCTTTGATCTTCTCAGGATCCACGTGTATACCCTTAGAGGTAATGACGAAGCCGAAAAATTTACCACTAGAGACACCCAAGAATGACTTGGTGGGATTCATCTTTAACTGATATTGGCGCATGAGATTGAAGATAGTTCTTAAGTCTTGGATGTGATCTTCCTTTAGACGACTTTTGACAACAATATCGTCAACATAACATTCGACAGTCTTACGAAGATGATCTCGAAAGATGGTACTTATAGCTCGTTGGTAAGTTGCACCAGCATTCCTGAGACCAAATGGCATCACAGTATAGCAGTAGACCCTACGAGGAGTATGGAAAGAAGTGTGTTTTTCATCTTCAGGATTCATACGAATCTGATTGTATCCAGAGAATCCATCCATGAAGGATATTCGCTCGAACCTACAGGTGTTGTCGATCATGACATCCGTAATAGGGAGAGAAAATTCATCCTTTGGACATGCTTCATTAAGATCCCGGAAGACGATGCAAACTCGAACTTTGCCGGTTTTCTTCAGGACTGGAACGACGTTGGCTACCCAATCAGAATGTTGTTCTTTTCGAATAAAACCACAAGCGATGAGCTTTTTGACTTTATCGTCGATTGCGTCCATCATTTCTGGCTTGAATCGCCTTTGTTGCTGTTTGACTGGTTTTGCATTAGGCAAAATATTTAATTTGTGAGTAGAAACTTTGGGATCTAAACCTGGCATGTCTTCATAATTCCAGGCAAAAACATCAATGTATTCTCGAATAAGAAGAATTAATTCTTGCTTATCTGCCTTTGGAAGGTTCTTGTTGATAAATATTGGACGAGGTGACCCGCTCTCTCCTACATCAATTTGAACCAATTGATCTTCGGTAGGAGGTTCTCGTTGTTCGAATCAGAGCTCCCATTGGGTATCCATTCGTTGAACCCAAGGATCTATTTCGGTATTTTCTTCAATATCCTCGTCATATCCTTCTGGAAGTTCGACGGAGACCATAGTGGAAGATATGATCAGCTGATGAATCTGACCGATACTGGTATCAGAGTCCCATGATCTGGAATCAGAAGAATTAGAGCGCTCTTCACTATCAGATTTAGAGACTGCTGAGGATAATACCGGAGGTGAAGCATATCCGAGACCTCTTTTGGTTCTACTGTAATACATTTCTGACTTTCGGAACAGTCGTACGGATAGGAGTTCGTCTACCCTTACCGTAGTTGAGGCCATTCTTGAAATCATAACCCATATTTTGGATGATATCTTTTGATTGTTGACTATAACGACGAAGTTGGAGATGTCCCGTATCGTTACTTTTGCTATCATCCGTATAGCTGAATTTTTGTTCTGGTCCTTTACAAAAAAGTATTGGACTCTCGCCTCTCTTTCGAGAAGGGACAACAAAGTATGAATCATCTGGGTGTTCGAGTGAGACCTCTGTTTGAGGAGACTGTACAACTTCCATTGTAAATGACTGAAAGCTATCTAACATATCCAAATAGCACTTAGCATGATAAATGACATAAGTATACTGGAAAGTAGATATTTTTTCATTGATTTATACATCTGTATTTACAACAGAACCTTTAGCCTTAGCAGGCTTGGTCAGATTGATTACAAGAAGGGAAGAAGAAGAACGTGGAGGAGGATTGAACTTGTTGCGATGGAGGTCAATAACAAGTGGCTCAGAGGAGGTGAGCTCCCTTTTGTCCTTGTTACGAGATAAATCAATAACAAGTGGCTCAGAAGAGGTGAGCTGTCTTTTATCCTTGTTACGACGTAAGTCAATAACAAGTGGCTCAGAAGAGGTGAGCTCCCTTTGATCTTGACTACCATCAGTTAGTTGCTTCTGGACTGGCAAGTGAATAGCCAGTGGTTTGGAGGACTGAGGATGAGAAACACGCCCTTTGACAGGTATGATGAGGGTGTCAGTGGACATTGCTTCTTGTTCTTCTTCAGCGTCTAGAGCCAGTACTACTTTCATGAACTCATCTTTATACATGCGAGCATCGTTGCAATATGCTTCGACACCTTTGAAAGGATAGAGATCCGCAACCTTTTTTTGAACCTCTCCATTGTCATCAACATATTTGAAACATTGATGGAGAGTAGAAGGAACAATGTTATGTTCATGTAGGAATGGTCTCCCCAACAGAGCATTGTAAGAACAACCATGGTTGTCTATGGTGTAGAAGGTCACCTTTGTGCGGAGATTGCCTATTTGGAGTTTTAGGCGAATCTTGCCCAGAGGTTCACTTCGTTCCTGATTAAACCCCAAGATGGTGGTGATTGTGCCAGAAAGACTATGCACTGGGATCTTCAGCGCATCCAGCATTGTCTTTGGCATGATACTGAGTGCTGACCCTGCATCTATCAGAATACGATCGACTTTCATCGAGTCGACATATCCTGTATAATATAGAGGACGGTCATGCCTATTGTCTTCCATCAGCATATCATCCTGTATGAAGGTAATATTTGGAATCAATTCCAACACACTGTGATAATGGAGGCAAGAGACTGGCTCTGCTTTTGGCTTCTTTAGAAGAGTTAGACAGGTTTCTGCCTGCATTAGAGCTTCACTTAGAGTTTCTCGAGTCTCTTTAGAAAGGCGCAAGAGTTCGAAGATTGACAGTCTGGCGGGTGTATTGGCTAGTTGAGCCAAGATATCAAAGTTGTATGGCTTCTCAAGTCCAGAGGGAGATGACTTCTTCAACGGTTTGTCGAAGCGGACTTGTTGTTTGCCTTTGTCGGTAACCGTCGGCTTGGGAGGAGTAAGTTCTATAACTGGTGAGGATGCAGAAGGCATGTCTTCAGTGGAAACAGGTTGTACTGGAGCGGACTCAGAAGAAGAAGCAGGGTTTTCTTGATTTTCAAGAACTTCCCGTAGATAGGCTTTCCCTGACCTGGTGCCCAGTAGGATTTCTTCTTCAACTATGGGGTCAAAAGACACCATGTTGCAAGACTTTGTCTTGCCCTTGGAGCGTTGTTTCTTCTTGGAGGAAGAGGGAATTTCAAACTCTGAAGCAAGATCAGGGTGAATCCACATAATCTCACCATTATCAAGAGATAAGGGGACGAGACCTTCACTTCGTAGAGGAGGAAGATTTTCGATCTCAAGAGTGGCCTTAGGGATAGGGATGACACCATGCTGTACCATCTGTGGAGGGAAGTTACCGAACTGTATTGAGATTTGCGGTAACAGTCTTCTCGTCTTGTTGCAGAGTGACAACACCAGTGTTGACCAGCTCTTGAATCTTGCCTTTGAGCACATAACATGCTCGAGTGGGATACCCGATGAACCTGTGATAGACACAATATTTGGGATAATCAGTCTTACCGACCTCATCAGGCTTCTTCGGGTCGGGGAGTTGGAGTTTATTGCTTTTGATTAAGCAATCAAAGATGCTCACGGTGTCGTTCTCGTCAAAGGAGTACTCTATTTTCGGATAAGGTTCCCTTGGTGGAGGGGCAGAAGGAGTAGAAATAGACGTAGATGAAGCTACGTTGACAGCCAGAGATTCTTTACTCTTCAAATTGATATTCAAAGTCTCTTTTTCCTTGTGGTTGTTCTGGCGATTACCGCTACTCGATGTCTGGTGTTCATTCCGGTCGGGGTTGGACATGTGTACCCCCAACTGCTTGAACTTGTCAGTACTAACTTCAGTTGCTTAGCATTGACAATAAAGGATCGCCAGTCTTGGAACTGAGTTGACCCCGTCTACATGCTGATAATAGGTAAAAAATTTGTCTTGTAGGTGTCTATAGTTATAGCGGCCGGAGTCCCAGGAGGCATCTTTAAAGCTTCTCGGCGGAACCTTTCAATGAAACTCTCAGCGGTCTCATTATGTCTTTGTTTGATTTTATTAAGGGCTGACATGGTCATGTCGTTGATCCCCTCATAGAATCGTTCCAAGAAGATCTGTTTGAAACCCGAAAAAGAGGTGATACAGCCATCAGGCAAACTTCTGTACCAATTATATGCCACACCGGCTAAACAGCCGACGAATACCCTGGTAAGAAGAGCATCATTTGGCTGAAGTTGGACAGTCATTACCTCAAAGTGGTTAATGAACTGACTAGGAGAAGTGCTGCCATCAAACAGGGTAATTATTGGAATCTTGTACTTAGGAGGAAACGACACTTCCTTCCATTCAACAGGATAAGGTTGCTTGATTCCCAATCTCTGTAAATTATCCTTCTCTTTGAAAGCCTCGATTTGAGTACGCAAGAGTTTGACAGCTTCATTAGCATCCTTCGATGATGAAGAAGGAGCAGGCTGAATCAGAGTGTTAGGGGGAGGAATAGCGTGGTAAGCACTACCCCCAGCTCCTTGACTGACTGGGTGTGGATTGAATTTATACAGAGGGTACTTAAGGAGATACTACCCCCATCCCTGCATTGACAGGCACCGACGATGCTATAATCTCAGGATTTGTAGCAGGTACAGTCGGTGGTACTGTATGTTGGGCCACAATGATAGAATACATACTTGTAACCATTTCAGCTATGGTCTTCAGCTTGTCTTCTAGTGCAGCTATTTGTTGCTCTTGACTAGCCGAACTAGAAGCATCTGGGTCTTTAGTGACAATATAAGCTGTCACTTCTCTAGGTACAGTAGAAGACACTGTCTGTTCAGACCATTCGTTGTATGTATCATAATCAGAGAAGAAATCATCTCCTGAGTGAGAAAGAGGGACATAACCGGAAGGATCTTGGAGAAGATTCCTTTGGCCGATTGTGTCTCGGCTTCGGGATCGGGCATGTTGAAATACTCCTTCAGAATATTCTTGGAGTAGATCCAGATACCTTTGACTGGGTCTGCGAGTCTTGCCGTGTTTGGAGCATTTCCTACCTCCAGTATCACGAAAAGCCATGTTGACGGAAGCATACAACACTTCGTCTTCATCTTCTGACATTGGTTCAGAAGTTGCAAAGTTCAGACGATCGAAGACAGATCGCTTTGTTGTCTGGCAACAGCACTTGATGACAACCTTGTGATTACAATGGTGTTCAAGTGGTTGAACTGGAGGTGTTGAGATATTGTCCCGCTTTTGCTTGAGATGCTCTCGGAGGTCAGGAACAACGACGGGACGAGAAGAAGTTTGAGGGATATGTTCTTTGACAACATTCGGAACATAGTTCCGGTTCTTCAGATGTTTTGTCCCTTGAGTGTACAGGGAAGTACTCACTTCATTAGCATATGTGTCAGGATTTTTGATCCTGGAAGTTTGCCTCTGATGCAGGTTCGTCTTCGGCATTGGCTGCTTGCGTTTCGCCGAAGTTGATGTAGACCGAGGTCTAATGAGATAATCCCGTAGATCAGCAAACTCACCCCCAGGGGTTTCTGTCTGAGACACCAATAATTTTTCTTGCTTTGAGCGAGATATTTGGAGAGTTGGAAGATCTTGGAATTCTGCTACCGGAGTAGGCAGAATACCTCTTTGATCAGTACATTTCCCTTTGGCAGGGAGAGAAGAACTCTTGTTTGAGAGAGTTCTTGTATTGATTGGTGCCGAGGCACGTTCAAATCGATCTTCCGAGGTCAAAACCGGGGAAGACTGAGAAAAGACCAAAGGACCTTTTCCCTTATTTTGTGAGGAAGGGTTGGCTAAAAAGCGTTTCCCTCTGTTGTCTTCCAAGTCGTGGAACGATGAAGTTTGAGAAAAGACCAACGGGCCTTTTCCTTTGTTCTGAGGAGGAGAAGGAATAGTTGTAAGCCCTTGACCCTAATTTTCCAGGTTATTATTTTATTTTATTTGCTAAATAATTATTTAGATACCTAGAAATAAATGTAGTTTATATATATACTAAAAGATATGAGTGTATTAATAAGTTTGTGATATGAAAAATAAAATGTTTGCAAAACACAAATTTCTAATGACTGTAATGCAAATCTTGATGGAACTGGGGATTCCCAGGACCTTTTCTTTGGTGTGCGTATTGATCGATAGAAAGTTAAACAGATCTAATACGTGTTCTAACCCTTCATAGGCAGAAACTAGGGTTCACGAATTATACCTGCGGCGGAAAGGAGACAAGTAATTCCTGGCAATCTCGAGCGGACGACCACAAGATCTTTTGCACATATTCCTTCCTCGAGTCGGACGTCGTGTGGGCGACGATCTCCCAACCTTTTCTTCTCCTTGGCAGCCCTCTCTTTCTCTCCTTACGTGAATCACGAATTTAGAGAAAGTTTCTAATTTTTGATCGGTAATGTGGCGGCCAGTTTATAGAGGATATATATATGCTACGACAGGGACCATGAGAAGAAATTAGGGTTAGGCCTCCTAACGGATCTGGATAGCCCGTGTTCAGCCCGAACACACAATCCAGGCCCATTAACAATAGCTCGGTCCACTAATGAGCTATTGTTGCACTACCTCCCTAATCCTAAATTATGTTTGTGGGCTCCTTTTATTATATGCTCGTTTGGCTCCCCATGTTAAGATATCGTATGTCCGTCGATCAAATTAAGTTACTGACAACTATATCGATTCGACATCTTTTATCCTTAAGTAGTATCGCTCAACTTTATTTGTCATGTCAGATATAATCTACCTGCAGGGTTTACATGACAATCCTTATGAGCTCCTTAAGGGGACATCATCAACCCGATGTATCGGTACATGGATTCAATTTATAATCAACAGCCCATCATACATACAATGTTATTACCCAATTCATAGAGGTTGTTGATCCATAATAAATCTCACTCTTTTATGAGTCAAAGTAATGCACACTGCATATACATGTCCGTTATTATATCCGGATTAAGAGCACAAGCATCCATAATAACAGAGGTGTTTGTTCTCTTATGTAGTCAGTACAAAAAGAACAACCTCAAGTGGTCCTGTTCAATACACACAAAGTGTACTAGTGTAAACCTATAGTCAAGATAGACTAATACCAGATTACACTACAACCTTTCCAATAGATTGTCCAAGTCCATCTAGGTTGTGAACTATTTATATACTCCATAGGAAACTGATAATATGATCTTCTGTGTGACACCACACACCATATTATCTACAATATAGAATATCAGACATTTTCATTAACACTTGTAACAAATACAATATGCAAATATTTGTCCATATGATTCTCATTCAAAATTTAAGAAAATAAGGTTACTACAAAAGTGAAGCTTTTAGTATATAACCCTAACAATCTCCCACTTATACTCAAAGCATTGCTTTTCAGTATACTGTTACAAATCTTCCACTTATACTTAAAGCCATGCTGCTATACATCTGACTCCCATTTCCTCAACATGACTGTCAAAAGCCTTAGCTTGTAAGCTCTTTGTAAAGGGATCAGCTAGGTTGTCGGCTCATGCTATCTTGATCACTGCAACTTTTTCTTTCTTTACGAAATCTCGTATCAGGTGGTACTTGCGCTCAATGTGTTTGCCTATCTTATGGGCTCGTGGTTCCTTCGAGTTTACAACTGCACCACTATTATCACAATAAAGTGTAATAGACTTAGGCAAACTAGGTACCACATCCAAGTCCAACAGAAAGTTTCTAAGCCAAACCGCTTCTTTGGCTGCCTCAGAGGCTGCCACATACTCGGCTTCCATGGTGGAATCAGCAATACATTTTTGCTTGATACTCCTCCACACAATGGCTCCACCTCCCAAAGTAAATACATAACCTAAAGTAGATTTCCTGGAATCCCTATATGACTGAAAATCTGAGTCTGTATACCCCAAGGGAACTAAACTATCTGCCTGGTAAACTAGCATATACTCTTTAGTCCTTTTCAGGTACTTCAAAATATGCTTTACGGCAGTCCAGTGCTCTTGTCCTGGGTTAGACTGATATCTGCTGACCATGCCTACGGTAAAACAGATGTCTGGTCTCGTACATAGCATTGCATACATTAAGCTTCCTACTGCTGAAGCATAAGGAACTGCCTTCATGTTCTCTATCTCTTTAGGTGTCCTCGGACACTGCTCCTTCGATAGAGCAATTCCATGTCTAAAAGGTAAGAAACCTTTCTTAGAATTTTGCATACTAAAACGAGTTAGTACAGTATCGATATAGGAAGCTTGGGATAAGCCTAACATCCTTTTCTTGCGATCTTGTATAACTTTGATCCCAAGGATGTGACTTACTTCTCCCAAGTCCTTCATATCAAACTGTTTGGATAACCATACCCTTACATCAGATAATACCTTCACATTGTTTCCAATGAGCAAGATGTCATCCACATAAAGTACTAGGAACACCACCACGTTTCCGTCACAATTTCTGTATACACATGATTCATCCTGACATTGATCAAATCCATAGGATTTTATCACCTGATCAAAACATATGTTCCAAGATCTGGAAGCTTGCTTAAGTCCATAAATGGACTTCTTGAGCTTACAAACAAGATGCTCCCGGCCCTTTTCAATGAACCCGTCTGGTTGCTTCATATAGATATCTTCCTCAAGATTTCCATTAAGGAAAGCTGTCACGTCCCAGAACCAGAATACTGAAGAACGGGGACGTGCACAGCCAGCTACGTATAACGGAACGGCAACCATCCCGCTATACGGTCACGGCTGTCTAGCTATGTGAGGGTATGCTACAAACCATCAGTCTCTTAGGGTTAAATCAAGCTATTGTCTCAATCTCAACAAGTAGTGATAGTAACAAGATATTAGACCACCAAATATACAATTGTAAGGCATTCCAAACATTACATATCCATATGATCATGAAGCTAGTCGTACAAAATGTAAGGACTAGCAAGAGTTAAGTCATATATGATCAACCTCGAGTTGCCAATCATGATTACAGCCCGTAGGCAGACAGAAAGTAAAGTGCATCGAGCTAACAAGTGCTCGTCTGCTAAACGCCTCAAAAGAATATCAGTTAACAATACAGTGGGAGAAACAAAAAGAGAAAACCCACTCGTTGCCCGGGTTCCGTCTAGTGTTCACCATCGGGCTGGAAAGCAGGTAGATCCTTTGCTGCTGCTCCGGTATCTGGCCATACAAAACCAGCTGGGTCAGACCCCAGAAAGAGCAAGTGCCACAAAGGAGGCCACGAAATAAGAACAAAAGCCAGCAATCAGCACAATAATATAATTACATAACAAGAGATAGTAATTTAAGAAAAGGCATGATAGTTAGATATAAAAGATAAATCTTGTACAGAATCGATAAAAGACAGAACATATGGAAAGGCATGACAGGATGATATACGATGAGATGACCATGGGACTATTCAGATAGCCAGGTTACAACCCGTAAACCAAACAAGGACCGGGGTTGTAACCCTTCGTCTAAACGGAACTTGGTTTCTCCCACCATTTATCGGCAAGATAAAATACGCGAATTCAAGACTTGCAATTAAACATGATTAAGGTAAAGCACGAGTAATCATGTCATGTCATGACCTTGCACAGGATCAGGACAGGACAAGAGGGACTAGACTCCATCCAATCAATCACGGCTAAGCAAGTACTACGGCTTACTACTTTAACTAACTAGGATTATCACAGACCTGATTACTAACAAGATGCAATAAGAATTCCAAGTCCGATTACCTGTTTGTTACTACCTGAATGCTCCCAGCAAGAAAAGGAAAAGATAGCATGATATAGCAGACACACTGTAGTAAGATACATGTGTCCTAAGGTACCACGCTCGACGGCGGGCTGGAAGTGCGCTCATCTCGACGGATAGCAACAAATCCCATGTATATATATATAAGGCCGGGACCAAAGGGGCAACAGGTAACTGGAAAATTCTCCATGAACTAATTGATCAATCTAGTCATTAACCTAGCCAGATTCAGTATGAATCCCTGACCGTGGGAACCAGGGAGTCACGTCCTAGACATGATGCAAGACAATACGAGTGGATTGCACAAGCAAGCAGGAACACCCACGGTGTCAAGACAGGTCAAGCTAAGTTATCAAGTCATGTCAAGTCAGGAGTGTGCCGCCACGGGCCACTATCAAGTTATCAAGATAATTCATGTCAGGGTACTTGTCAGGAGTGCGCCACGACGGGCCACTATCAAGTCAGGTTGGTCATGTCAGGAGTGCACCATTACGGGTCACTGTCATGTTATGCTAGTTCCTTGTCATACCGTGCCATGTACAATAGTCATTCCAACATATTAAGTAAAATCAAGTTCATGACAAAAGGCGTAAGGATATAAAATGGGCGTAAAATATCTAATAAAATATCAATATACAGGGCTATAGAAGAGCCAAGCTCAAGAAATAAACAAATTCATCATAGACAAGTGGGTTGTGCAAGAGGGTCAGGGGTTGGGCTGTGCAGGGTATGCACTGCGCATGGAAGAGCTGCGCAAGAGTTGCCTTGCGCAAGGGTTACCTTGCGCAAGGGTAGACTGCGCATGGGGTCAAAGGGCACAGGGTTAAAGGGGCACAGGGGATGTACTGCACAATGGGTCATTGCGCATGGACCAAGGGTACAGGGGCTGCCTTGTGTATTGATTGGATTGCGCAAGGGAGGATTGCGCAAGGGTAGACTGCGCAGAGTATGGACTGCGCAAGATCAGGTTCAGCAAGAATGGATGGCGCAGGGTTAGATTGCGCATGAGATGGATTGCGCAGAAGTGGACTGCGCAGGAGCAGATTGCGCATGAGCAGACTGCGCATGGGCAGACTGCGCATGAATCCATGCGCAGTCGGGTTGAGCACAGTTCGCCAAGGGGCAAGCTGCGCGGTCGGCGCTGCGCTAAAGAGCGCTGGCCGAGGGGGATGCACAATCCAGCACTGCGCTAAAGAGCGCAGGCTGCAGGCTGCTACTCCAGGCCGAGAAGAATACCAAGAACACCAAAAATTCAAATTTTCATATCTTTGTCAAATCAAAGCCAAATCTAGATTTTCAAAGTTCTAACTTGAGTAAAATTGAATTCTCTTCCACATGGAAGCATCAAAACCTATAAAAATCCAATCAAAATAGATCAAAACTATGTAAATCCAAAAATAGTTAAAACCTAGATCTAGAACAATGGAAACTCCAAATCACAAAATGTCAAGTTCTAATGTTGATCTCCATGGCCTAATCTAGCTAATGGACAAATAAAAAGTGGTTCTCATATGGTGGCAAGGTGCACTTGCTTAATGGGTTGGAGAGTTGTGTGGAGGAAGAAGAAGAAGAAGAATTAATGGAGGAAAATAATGAGGAGAGAGAGCGTTAGGTGGGGATTTTAATGGGGGAGGATAAGTTGTGTTGAGGGTGGAGGTTAGCTAAGATGGTCCAATGCATAATAAACCAAACCAATTCCTTCTCCTATCCAAATAAAACCAAGCTCCATTAATCAGAATTAATCCAGGAATGATAAATGACAATTAAACTACAATGCTAAGTATGAAATATACCACAACTTAACTGGTCAAGAAAAAAATAAAAAATACTGGTCAGAAATACGATCACGTATAAAATACGTATCACGAATTTTGGGGCACTACATCCTACCCACCTTAAAATAATTCCGTCCTCGGAATTTAATCAAGAGGCTAGAGATGTCGGGACAGCTATACTATCGCAAGCAATCTATGCTACCAATCAATCATACAATCATACATGCAAGCAAGGAATCGAAGTGCAAGGCATAAGGACGACATTACACCTCACGAGCCAAACCGATTGGGATAACGTGATCGGATATCATCCTCACACTCCCACGTTTGACTCTCCAAGGAGCGACGAACTCAAGCAACATGGACTTAACTGATAGTCTTGCGCTTGAGGTCTCTCTCTTTGGTCAAACAGGGACACGGGCCTCTCCTCATACGAAAAAGGTTGGTACCAATAATCGTTTTCGAATGATCTAGGACATGGCTCGGGTCCGGGATATACCGTTGTAGTTAGGACACATGGAACATGACATGTGCCCTCATAACGACGGTAGAAAAGCAAGATGAGAGGACACATATACCTCTCGGCCGATTCTGGATCTGGGCCTGGGCCAGGGCGAACTGCTGAGGCCTCTGCTGCTGGAAGGCCTGGGCCTGAGTCGGCAATGGACCCGGGAACGGGAGCTGCTGTGGTTGGTGAACTGGAGCTGGTTCTGGTGCTGGTGCTGGTCCCATAACGGAGGGACTAGTTACTGTCGACGATGATCTGTTTCTGAACGGGCAAGATCCTATCATGTGGTCCGGTGCTCCACAAGCCAAGCACAACCCCTGTGCTCTACGGCATTCAGAAACAACGTACCCTGGCTTCCCGCAATGAGTGCAGCCCATTGCGGAAGACTGCTTCTGCTTCCGTTGTTGGGGATAGATCGGGGCAGAATGCTGTAAGGAGGTGACCGAATATGTCCTCGTAGCTCCAATGGTCAAGGCCCTAGCTGCTGGGGTCGGTGCTGACGATTGGTTCATCTGGTCGTGAGACCGC
Source organism: Iris pallida (assembly GCA_029216955.1). NCBI lineage: Eukaryota > Viridiplantae > Streptophyta > Magnoliopsida > Asparagales > Iridaceae > Iris > Iris pallida. Next base: position 6,039,283 of record JANAVB010006800.1, on the reverse strand, counting down.
TTCCGATCTCCGGTCCGGTCCGTTATCCTTCGGGAAGTGTACTCATGTCTCCTCGCTGCTCGCAAGACGGCATCAAAAGTTGTGTGCTCGAACTGCTCGACTGCCAATATGATTTCCAAATGGAGCCCCTGCTGGAATCGCTGTGCTCTGTCTAGCTCGGTTGCCACCAAGGTGGGAGCAAACCGACTCAACCTTGAAAACTTGGCCGCATATCCGTCGACCATCCTGCTCATCTGCCTAAGATTACTAAACCTGGTCTGCAGGTCATATCTAGCCACTGCGTCGAAGTACTTGGTCTGGAACATATCACTGAATACCGCCCACATGACAGGCGTACCTAAACTCGCTGCTTGCATAGCCCACCAGCTGCGGGCTAGATCCAGTAACTGCAGGCGCACCACCACCACCTTCTCTGCTTCAGGGGTCCTGGCTGCCTCTAAGTTCACTTCAATATCCTGTAGCCAGGCATCTGCAGCAATAGCATCCTCGCTGCCGTCGAAGAAGGGAGGGTTCAGGCGTTTGAAATTGTTGACCGTACTGTTCCCTCGAGGACCACTTCTGTTCAGAGCTTCTTGTACTGCTTGCTGTAAGGCATCACCTCGACGATCCTGAGACGTAATCAACTCACGGATGAGCCCTATCAAGGACCCATCCTCTGATCCTGCTGGCTGAACTGGCTGGACTGGGGGTACTGGTTCTCCAGGAGGTATGGCTCGGGAGGCGGCTGCCGAGGACTGATCTTGATCTTCTTGCTGTTGCTGGGCTGCTGGCTGAGCTCCTTCTGGCTGATCAACAGGAATGATGCCACTGAAGCAAATGACATCAGGGATATTAAGGAAGGACCAGGATGGAACAATGATGCAAGCATGTTATCAAGTTAGGAATCCAAGGAGATAATAATTACGAGTGGAGATCAAAGGCGAGTACAGATTGAGACATCTATCCGGTAAACCCTCACATTTCTTGATTGACAAGACCGGCATGGGCCACCACTTAAACCATGTCATGTCCCAGAACCAGAATACTGAAGAACGGGGACGTACACAGCTAGCTACGTATAACGGAACGGCAACCATCCCGCTATACGGTCACGGCTGTCTAGCTATGTGAGGGTACGCTACAAACCATCAGTCTCTTAGGGTTAAATCAAGCTATTGTCTCAATCTCAACAAGTAATGATAGTAACAAGATATCAGACCACCAAATATACAATTGTAAGGCGTCCCAAACATTATATATCCAGATGATCATGAAGCTAGTCGTACAAAATGTAAGGACTAGCAAGAGTTAAGTCATACATGATCAACCTCGAGTTGCCAATCATGATTACAGCCCGTAGGCAGACAGAAAGTAAAGTGCATCGAACTAACAAGTGCTTGTCGGCTAAACGCCTCAAAAGAATATCAGTTAACAATACAGTGGGAGAAACAAAAAGAGAAAACCCACTCATTGCCCGGGTTCCGTCTAGTGTTCACCATCGGGCTGGAAAGCAGGTAGATCCTTTGCTGCTGCTCCGGTATCTGGCCATACAAAACCAGCTGGATCAGACCCCAGAAAGAGCAAGTGCCACAAAGGAGGCCACGAAATAAGAACAAAAGCCAGCAATCAGCACAATAATATAATTACATAACAAGAGACAGTAATTTAAGAAAAGGCATGATAGTTAGATATAAAAGACAAATCTTGTACAGAATCGATAAAAGACAGAACATATGGAAAGACATGACAGGATGATATACGATGAGATGACCATGGGACTATTCAGATAGCCAGGTAACAACCCGTAAACCAAACAAGGACCGGGGTTGTAACCCTTCGTCTGAACGGAACTTGGTTTCTCCCACCATTTATCGGCAAGATAAAATACGCGAATTCAAGACTTGCAATTAAACATGATTAAGGTAAAGCACGAGTAATTATGTCATGTCATGACCTTGCACAGGATCAGGACAGGACAAGAGGGACTAGACTCCATCCAATCAATCACGGCTAAGCAAGTACTACGGCTTACTACTTTAACTAACTAGGGTTATCACAGACCTGATTACTAACAAGATGCAATAAGAATTCCAAGTCCGATTACCTGTTTGTTACTACCTGAATGCTCCCAGCAAGAAAAGGAAAAGATAGCATGATATAGCAGACACACTGTAGTAAGATACATGTGTCCTAAGGTACCACGCTCGACGGCGGGCTGAAAGTGCGCTCATCTCGACGGATAGCAACAAATCCCATGTATATATATATAAGGCCGGGACCAAAGGGGCAACAGGTAACTGGAAAATTCTCCATGAACTAATTGATCAATCTAGTCATTAACCTAGCCAGATTCAGTATGAATCCCTGACCGTGGGAACCAGGGAGTCACGTCCTAGACATGATGCAAGACAATATGAGTGGATTGCACAAGCAAGCAGGAACACCCACGGTGTCAAGACAGGTCAAGCTAAGTTATCAAGTCATGTCAAGTCAGGAATGCGCCGCCACGGGCCACTATCAAGTTATCAAGATAATTCATGTCAGGGTACTTGTCAGGAGTGCGCCACGACGGGCCACTATCAAGTCAGGTTGGTCATGTCAGGAGTGCACCATTACGGGTCACTGTCATGTTATGCTAGTTCCTTGTCATACCGTGCCATGTACAATAGTCATTCCAACATATTAAGTAAAATCAAGTTTATGACAAAAGGCGTAAGGATATAAAATAGGCATAAAATATCTAATAAAATATCAATATACAGGGCTATAGAAGAGCCAAGCTCAAGAAATAAACAAATTCATCATAGACAAGTGGGTTGTGCAAGAGGGTCAGGGGTTGGGCTACGTAGGGTATGTACTGCGCATGGAAGAGCTGCGCAAGAGTTGCCTTGCGGTAGACTGCGCATGGGGTCAAAGGGCACAGGGTTAAAGGGGCACAGGGGATGTACTGTACAATGGGTCATTGCGCATGGACCAAGGGTACAAGGGCTGCCTTGTACATTGATTGGATTGCGCAAGGGAGGATTACGCAAGGGTAGACTGCGCAGAGTATGGACTGCACAAGATCAGGTTACGCAGGAATAGATGGCGCAGGGTTAGATTGCGCATGAGATGGATTGCGCAGAAGTGGACTGCGCAGGAGCAGATTGCGCATGAGCAGACTGCGCATGGGCAGACTGCGCATGAATCCATGCGCAGTCGGGTTGAGCGCAGTTTGCCAAGGGGCAAGCTGCACGGTCGGCGCTGCGCTGAAGAGCGCTGGCCGAGGGGGATGCGCAATCCAGCACTGCGCTAAAGAGCGCAGGCTGCTACTCCAGGCCGAGAAGAACACCATGAACACCAAAAATTCAAATTTTTATATCTTTGTCAAATCAAAGCCAAATCTAGATTTTCAAAGTTCTAACTTGAGTAAAATTGAATTCTCTTCCACATGGAAGCATCAAAACCCAAAAAAATCCAATCAAAATAGATCAAAACTATGTAAATCCGAAAATAGTTAAAACCTAGATCTAGAACAATGGAATCTCCAAATCACAAAATGTCAAGTTCTAATGTTGATCTCCATGGCCTAATCTAGCTAATGGACAAATAAAAAGTGGTTCTCATGTGGTGGCAAGGTGCACTTGCCTAATGGGTTGGAGAGTTGTGTGGAGGAAGAAGAAGAAGAAGAATTAATGGAGGAAAATAATGAGGAGAGAGAGTGTTAGGTGGGGATTTTAATGGGGAAGGATAAGTTGTGTTGAGGGTGGAGGTTAGCTAAGATGGTCCAATGCATAATAAACCAAACCAAACCAATTCCTTCTCCTATCCAAATAAAACCAAGCTCCATTAATCAGAATTAATCCAGGAATGATAAATGACAATTAAACTACAATGCTAAGTATGAAATATACCACAACTTAACTGGTCAAGAAAAAAATAAAAAATACTGGTCAGAAATACGATCACGTATAAAATACGTATCACGAATTTTGGGGCACTACAAAAGCTGTCTTGACATCCATTTGCCAAATCTCATAATCGAGATGATCTGTAATAGATAAAAGAATCCGAATAGACTTAAGCATGGCTACAGGAGAAAAGGTTTCCTCATAATCGATACCCTCTCTTTGAGTAAGACCTTTAGCTACAAGCCGAGCTTTAAAGGTTTCAACCTTACCGTCTGATCCTCTTTTTCTCTTATAGACCCACTTGCATCCAATGGCTTTTACACCAACGGGTGGTTCTACAAGCTCCCAGACCTGATTAGAAACCATAGATTCTATTTCAGATATCATTACTTTTTGCCAAGACTCTGTATCTTTATCTTGGAGTGCTTCATTGTAGGTACAGGGATCATAATCTTGTTCCTCAGGAACGAAGTCTGACGACTCTCCCAAGAACATATATCTATCAGGTTATATCACAACCCTCCCACTACGACGAGGCACTATCGGTTGTGGTGTAACATTTGTGACACGTTGTGCAGTTATTTGTGGTTCATCCTCTTCTACTGTTGGTACTAAAATACTTGGTGTCTCACGTCTCATTTCTTCTAGAACAACTCTACTTGTAGGTTTATGGTTCATCACATAGTCTTCCTCTAAGAATCGGGCATTGGTGCTAACAATGACCTTCTGATCCTTAGGACTATAAAATAAACCTCCTTTCATTCCTCTTGGATAGCCTATAAATAAGCGTACTTCTGTACGAGATTCTAACTTATCTGCTTTCCCATTCAGCACATGTGCTGGACTACCCCAAATGCGAACATGTTTCAGACTAGGCTTACGCCCAATCCACAGCTCTGTGGGAGTAAGAGGTACTGACTTAGAAGGAACCAAGTTCAAAATATAAGTTGCAGTCTCTAAGGCATATCCCCAAAACGAATCTGGCAAATCCGAATAACTCATCATTGATCTAACCATCTCCATAAGAGTTCTATTCTTTCTTTCGGCTACACCATTCTGTTGGGGCATTCCAGGTGCAGTCAATAGGGATGCAATCACAGCCTCTGATAAATAATCCCTAAACTCTCTAAAGACGTACTCGCCACCACGATCTGACCGTAATGACTTGATACATTTTCCATGACGTTTCTCCGTTTCAGCCTTGTACTGTTTGAATTTCTCAAAGTACTCAGACTTACGGCGTATCAAATAAATGTATCCATACCTTGAATAATCGTCAATAAATGTGACAAAATATTCAAAGCCACCTCTAGATTGGATAGTCATAGGTCCACACAAATCAGAATGAACCAATTCCAACACATATTTGGCCCTATACCCCTTTGCCGTAAAAGGCCTTTTGGTCATTTTATCTTCCAAGCAGGATTCACAGACTGGTAGTGCCTCCACTTCCAATGAACTCAAAGGTCCATCTTCAACCAGTCTTTGAATCCTTTTTAGGTTAATATGCCCCAATCGTAAGTGCCAAAGATATGTTTGGTTCATACAAGAAGGTTCTTTTCTCTTATTTAAGTTAGATGACATATTATTCATTTCCATAAGTTGCATTGTGGGCAAAATAGGATTAATAACATACAAATTATCAACCAATGCACCAGAACAGATAAAACGTTTATTCTTTCTAATAACAATATTGTCATTAAAATAAACTGAATATCCATCCTTAACTAACATAGAAACAGAAACTAAATTCCTTCTAAGTGAAGGTGCATAAAGACAATCCCTCAATGTCAAAGACTTATTTCTACCAAAAGATAAAGTAACATCTCCTAATGCAACGACCGATACTTTTGTAGCATCACCCATGGACAAGCATATCTCTCCATCACTGAGCCGTCTGGTTTCCTGGAACCCCTGCAATGTATTGCAGACATGATTAGTGGCTCCTGTATCTTCACACCAGGTGCCGGTAGATAACACCGCTAAACATGTTTCAACTACTAGTAAATGAGATATACCTTCTTTGTTCCCTTGTTTGAGAAGTGGATAATCAGTCTTCCAATGTCCTGACCCTTTGCACTTGAAACATTTACCTTTCGGCTTTTTCATCGCGCCTTGAGGTCCCATGCCCATCTTTGCTTAGTTTGCCTGTTTCTGAATGTTATTCTTCTTCTTACCACCTTTTGGCTTAGAAGTAGAAGCTTTTTCAGAAACAAAAACATGACCACTCTGCCTAAAGAGAGATTCAGCATCCTGTAGCTCTTTTGCAAGTTCTGCCAAACTATACAACCTTTTGTTAATGTTGTAATTAAGGCAAAAATTGTCAAAACTTTTAGGCAGAGTCCCGAGAATGATATCGACCTAGGTTTCTCCATCGATGTCAGCTCCAAGGATCTCCATCTCATTCAGATGACCCATCATCTTGAGAACATGATCCCTTACTGGTGTACCCTCAGCCATTTTTGTATTTATCAAACATTTCATAGCAAACTGCCTAGCTGCTCTACTCTGATGTCCGAAGAGTTTCTTGAGGTTATACATCATGTCATAAGCTGTGGCCATGGCCTGATGCTGATGTTGCAGTATATTTGACATAGATTCCAGAATGTAACACCGCGCCATCTCATCTGCCTTTTTCCACTTCTTATAAGCCTCTTTGACCTCTTCATCAGAGTTAGCATCAGGCTTAGGTGGGCATTCCTCAACTAGTACATATTTGTACTCCTCAGCAGTCAGAACAATGTCCAAATTATGTTTCCAGTCAATATAATTAGGTCCAGTAAGTTTGTTTTCTTTAAGAATCACCATAAGTGGACTGAAAGAACCCATTTTTGAAATCCTGAGAATCACATAAATAAAATTATGTAGGGCAAAAAAAAACTTTTTGAATTAACTAAATATTGATTCCCTCAAAACAATAATAAGAAATTCACCAACACCTTGAACACCATGAATTTAGCATGCCACGATAGTGTGGACGTATACAAATTCAACTTTGTTCAAGTAGATTTTTCTTATTAATATTACTATCATGTCAATATAACTTTATGACAAATAAAATTAATATGCTGGTCTTGCTCTGGTCATACAAATAATAGTAGTGACTCCGATGGGGAGGATACCATTATTTGTATCTAAGTGTATACCATTACCTAATACTAAGTCCATTACCTTGTAATGAGTTCCTTCAGATTGAGAAGTGAACACATACTAGGTAACTTTCTACAATTATCCCTAAGGAAGTTTGTACTGGTGATCCATAATTATACTCATCCGATATGGAGGAAAGCACTAAAGCCAACACGCAAGTATAATTACATCACCTACAAACCAGTAATGGAGACCATAGGATTTATACTAAATAAAAATCCTCTCCCACTTAGTTATTTAACAATGAGGGTTTTTCTACTCGTTGATATTATGTCCATGTTGTCCATTATTAATGTAGGCTTGGTTTTTCAACAAAAAAAACAACCACACAATAATAAACATGCATAATCAGAAAAAGCAAAATGACAAAATAAGAGAAAATATCCAACTATTATGGTCATCTTTGCTGCTCCATCCTCAACTATCCGAATCCAAAATCTGGCGCTGCGCAGATCTATACGGGGTTCGACTTGTGTCTGGACTGCTTAAAACCATCCGTCATCGATTAAAATATCCAACTATTATGGTCATCTTTTTTAGGTTTTGGCTGTCGATTCCTTCATCGAAAATCATCCGTCTGCCTTTGGACTGCTTAAAACCAGCATCTCGTCCGACGTCAGAAACAGCCACCACCGCCATCACGATTGATCAAAAATAATTAAAATTACATCAATTCTATGCCTTCCGAAGGAGTTCACACATAATCTAGATTAAAAAATTAAAATAATAAGCACGATCAACCCTCGTGATTTTAATTACATCTACAGCAACAACAACATCCACGACATATCCGTGGTTTAAACAACACAATCAAAAAAACATGCATTGGACCATAATAGTTGGATCTAAGATGCCTGCAAAACCGAGTTAGAACAGATCTACATCTACCGACTATTACATAGCGCCAGTTTTATTGGACAACATGGACGTATCAATCAATACGTAGATCCAAAGTGGCTCTGATACCAATTGATGGAACTGGGGATTCCCAGGACCCTTTCTTTGGTGTGCGTATTGATCGATAAAAAGTTAAACAGATCTAATACGTGTTCTAACCCTTCATAGGCGGAAACTAGGGTTCACGAATTATACCTGCGGCGGAAAGGAGACAAGTAATTCCTGGCAATCTCGAGCGGACGACCCCAAGATCTTCTGTACGTATTCTTTCCTTGAGTTGGATGTCGTGTGGGCGACGATCTCCCAACCTTTTCTTCTCCTTTGCAGCCCTCTCTTTCTCTCCTTACGTGAATTACGAGTTTAGAGAAAGTTTTTGATTTTTGATCGGTAATGTGGCGGCCAGAGAATAGAGGATATATATAGGCTACGGCAGGGACCATGAGGAGAAATTAGGGTTAGGCCTCCTAACGGATCTTCATATCCCGTGTTCAGCCCGAACACACAATCCAGGCCCATTAACAATAGCTCGATCCACTAATGAGCTATTGTTGCACTACCTTCCTAATCCCAAATTATGTTTGTGGGCTCCTTTTATTATATGCTCGTTTGGCTTTCCATGTTAAGATATCGTATGTCCGTCGATCAAATTAAGTTACTGACAACTATATTGATTTGACATCTTTTATCCTTAAATAGTACCGCTCAACTTTATTTGTCATGTCAGATATAATCCACCTGCAGGGTTTACATGACAATCCTTATGAGCTCCTTAAGGGGACATCATCAACCCGATGTATCGGGACATGGATTTCATTTATAATCAACAGCCCATCATACATACAATATTATTACCCAATTCATAGAGGTTGTTGATCCATAATGAATCTCACTCTTTTATGAGTCAAAGTAATGCACACTGTATATACATGTCTGTTATTATATCCGGATTAAGAGCACAAGCATCCATAATAACAGAGGTGTTTGTTCTCTTATGTAGTCAGTACAAAGAGAACAACCTCAAGTGGTCCTGTTCAATACACACAAAGTATACTAGTGTAAACCTATAGTCAAGATAGACTAATACCAGAATACACTACAACCTTTCCAATAGATTGTCCAAGTCCATCTAGGTTGTGAACTATTTATATACTCCCTAGGAAACTGATAATATGATCTTCTGTGTGACACCACACACCATATTATCTACAATATAGAATATCAGACATTTTTATTAACACTTGTAACAAATACAATATGCAAATATTTGTCCATATAATTCTCATTCAAAATTTAAGAAAATAAGGTTACTACAAAAGTGATGCTTTTAGTATATAACCCTAACAAATCTCTCAACCTCAGTTTATGTAAACCGAATGGCCACCTAAAGAGTTGACCCATCTAATATCCCAAACACTGGGGTTCTAAGTGCAAAAGGAATGGATTTAAACTTAGAACCATATGCACTGTTCGAATTCAAATCAAATTCGAAGTGCAGGAGATCACACAGAACCTGAAGATCAAATCCAAACCAGAGATAGATTCTATCAGAACCGGAGTATAAATATATACCCCGAGGGCTGATCAACCTTTCTCTAAACCCTAGAATTCCCCTGCCGCAATTTTCCCCACCCTGCACTGAGGAACTACTCGAAGTTTTTGGGCACAGCCAACTTTCGACAGGTACTCTTCACTTTTACTTCATTAGAAATAACCTATTTTATACTTGCAAAACTCATGATTAACTGCCACAAAGGTATGTTTAAGGGGTGTTCGAAGTAATGTTTGATAGGGACTTATGGGGGTGTTCCTGTGTCGAGCACAGGAACGAAGGATGAATCAAACCTTGTGTTTTCAATAATGAAGATGTCATGGATACCATAGGCCAATCAGTTTAATTGAGAGACCATGGGCATTGTATTGATCCTGCAATCTTACACTCCTCAAATCACCTGCATATGTGTATCACAAAAGCGTTAGTCCCATATCTTGTCACAACAGGTAGTTGCAATTAGACATGTCCTGTCTCTACTCAAACCTTTTACTCTTATAATCATAACACTCCTTAGATGTTCTATTAAGCCTCTTCCTGATTTTACACACGGGAAGTAGTATATTTCCCCTTAGGCTTAAGCCCAAATGTTGAAACAGAGGTCTGCAGATAAGTCATGTACAGTGGAACATCATATATGTGTAAAGTACAATTGTGTTGCACCCATTAAAGTCTTACCCCTGCCCTCTTTTAGCACCTACACAACCTGCACTGCCTATTGCCACCATACCCTGTCCTGCACCTGTACAGACCCTGGCTGAATGTGGCCTTATTATTTAAATCTGAACCCAAACTTAACCATTGCATTTGGTCCACCTTGCTTTTGGCCACAAGGCATGCACTGCATCGATTCACTGATAAGTCATGTATCAGTACATATCACGTTGCACTGCATCCCACCTCACATATGTCCTGCACATAGGGTTAATGAACATTCAGAGATGTTCAGGTCTAAACTTGAGAGTTCAATTCTGTAATTTGAAGGTTCAAAGGCTGGTCTTGGAGATTCAAGTCTGAACATATGGTACAATATGAATTAAACTGCAAGAAGGAATTTCAAGGATTGATCTGATATGAAATTGACTGATACCAAGTCCAATTAAGGACTGAAAAGCTAACTGAGCATGTGATGTATCCCCTGCTCTTCCATCTACTGAACAGTAATGGCTAATAATTAATGAGGACTGATCACTAGAGGAGTTCTGATACATCTAGGTAACATGGTTAGATTAATGAATGCATAGTAGCCAACACAAGTCATTTACTTGAACCCTTCACAAATTTATGACTGCTACTCGAGGGACCATGTGTGGCCTAAGACTATCTGTGCTCTATATATATAGGGTTTGACATGTGGGAGGAAATAGAAAGTATCATTAGTTAGGAATATCCTGTGTATCTCCTAACGTGTGAACACATTATGGGCAGTAGGAGATGATAGGTAGCAGGGCAGTCCTTGCATTTGTAACAGTGTGTGTATCCTAGGATATCAGCCATATTAATAAGTGCACCAGTCAGAAAGGCCAGGTACAGTCCTGTTTAGATTTAAATGTCAGCCCTACTCTATTGTATGTTTAAGTCCCGCCATGATATGGTATTTTGGGTTGCACTGTGATTTTGATTACATAACCAGTTGCATTAGGTTGTTGCCCTGTATTGCAGTTGAACTGAATACCATTGCAGTGTTCAATTCCAATGCTCATGAATTGGCAGTTAGCCAAGGTGGCAGCCGAATTTGTTAGGCAATTAGAGACGGGCAGTAAAGAATAGGAGGCATAACACACATATGGAATGTGAGGATCAAGTATCCAGGTGGGGGAGTATCAGAATAGGGGGTAGATTGTATCTTATTTACCAGTCATGTTTCCCAGTTGCTCCAATTTCTGCACATATCGTGTGCCCGGTCATATATGGCCATGATATGCAATTTCCCTTGAACTGCAAGGGTACTCTGTAATCACATGATACCTCACCAGTAAATCTGCATTCAGTTGATCTGTATTCTGATAACATCCTTATCAATATTGCCATCATGAGTAATACTTGATGCAAGAAATGCAAATGACCACTTCTAAGTATCCTGTAACCTCCAATGCTGATTTTAAGCCTTACCAGTCTCTAAACTGTAGGATTAATTCTATTTTGTTGTCAACATATTAAAGATGAACTAGTCGATACCCACACCCTGAAGGCAGGAACATAAGTTAGAAATATTTGAATTTATGTCCATACACACAACTCTATAATACCAGGAAGACTGAACCTGGGTGCAGCCTCGAATTTGGGGAAAAGAGGGATGCAGTCCAGGTTAGAGTAGAGGAATTGGTTGACCCAGATTATACTTGATACCTGAAGTAACATGGGACAGTTTCTTAGTTAAGAAACATAACTTTTGCATCAGACTTATCCTAAGTATAACCGAGTGAGAAGGACCCAAATAGTAGTAATCGATTCAAAGGGGGGACTTGTTTGAAGCCATGAAGGGAAGTTCACCTGATGTATGCATCAGGCTAAACTGTTGTACAACTATTTAGAAGCATCCTAATTAGAATAGGTATCCCTACAATACATATTGTCCAGAACACTTAAATGAGGGAGATATCTCATGCTGCCTTACCTACAGATCAGCCTATTGACACGATAAATGTCCTAACACTGGTGAGCCGACCATGGTACATTAGTTCAAACCTGGGAATGATCTGCTCAGTACTTCAATAGTAAGAATGTAACCATTAAGGGTAGGTTGGTGTAATGCCTGACTCGATTAGATATTTGGATATGCAACATAGAAGTTAGAACCTGATGCAAGAAGCAGGTTAGGATTAGAGCATTTTATATTTAACAAGACCCAATAGAGCATAGGCAACCAATTCACTATAAGAGTCCAAAACCATGAGGCATCAAAGAGGGAATCCATTAGGAAGACTAAAACAATCTAATAGATATCTTCTTTTACTCTAAATTGTGTATTGATATGAAAATTCATAAATATAGGTTGGTTGGACTCTGATTCAGTACTAGACTCGTATCACCAGCTCAGGACGACAGGCAAGTACACTTTCTGTTCTTCTTCCAATTCTGATGGTTTTGCACAGTATATATTCATATGTTCTTCTGATTGATGACACGATGGACACACGAGTGAGTGATGTGAACCCATTATTATACTTTTGTTTAACTTCTTTTCATAACTTATTTGGGTTCATGAGTATTGGTCGGGAAGGAAAATATCCTAGTAGGCATGTGAACTTCCCATTCTATCCCCCGTATCTCTCGTGAATGATAGCAGCTGCACACGACACGTGCAGTGAGCCATATATACCCCTTAGCCGTTCACATGACGAAAAAGGTATTTCAATTCACTTAGATAGTTTGTCTTTTATTATTTTCACCACTTGACATGTCGCTATGCTTCCATATTCATTCCAGTTGACATATTACTCTACGATTCATACTTTATTCTAGATATACCATGTCATCATATTACTGTTCAGTTCATTTTACATATGTTATATTCATGTACTATCGATTCTATTATATTGCGGATAGTTTTTTAGCTTGTGTGCTTGTTCCAATCCTGACTGGATAACCAATATTTTAGGTGATGAGTTAGAGGACTTTTGTACTACATATTATGAGCACACTGTAGATCCCGACTTTGGTTTACAGGACGAGTTGGAGGCTGCCTATGCAGACTTGCCTACTACAGATGGCTTTCAGTAGTTTTATTCTATTATTTTCATAGCTTGTTCAGTTTGCGACTTTTGGATGTATTTCCTATTTGAGACTCATGAGTTAATGTTTCTAGTACATTACCTTTCTTTTGAGTTTGTGACATTTGGTACCTTTTGATATTGGAGTTTTATCATATTATTCATTATCTATCTCTCCAAGTTATTTATAGAATTCATTATACTTGGCCTCTTTGTGAATTGTTTACTTTGTGTAAATGAATATAAACTGCGTGGTTGTATTTGTAAACTGTGGAGATGACTAGACACCGTTCTACCTCCGATACCGCGGCGTAGACTGGACGTACCCACGGCTCATGCCCAATTATTGGGTGCGGGTCATGACAATAGTCAACAGACAACCCCCAGTGGATTGCGCTGGAGCAAGAGGAACAGAGTTTTTCCCCTTACTGTGAGAAGAAGGAAGATTAGCCAAACGGCTATCCCTCATGGACTGCACTGGAATAGTTTGTGCAGGGGTTGAAGTGGCAGTAGGCGCATTGGCTGATTGCGCATGAGAAGCTTTGACAGATGGCCTTTTGGCCACAGATACAGTAGCTTGCGCAGCATGAGCCTTGACTTCAGAGTGCTTGAGTTGCACTCTGGTTGCTGGAGTGGTGGACTGCGCAGGAAGAGTTGCAGCCAACTGCGCCAGGGGAAGAGGAGTCTTGCACTTTGCCAGAGCAGTATACTGCGCATGGGCAGTAGAAGCATCAGACTGTACAGCAGTTTTGGAAGAAGAGACAGCAGACTACGTAGAGGATTGCGCAGAGGATTGTGTAAAGGACTTTGGAGTCCACAATGAACGAACTTTGCTCTTGGCAGAAGTTACAGTGCGACGAGTAGTCCTGGAGTTGATCATCGCCTCGTAGGCCGTCTGGTTGACCTTTACAACTAGCGTCTTCTGCATTTTTTCGATAGACGCAACGTCACATTGAGTTGTCACTTCCTCGTCGGAGGAGAAAGTCGTCCCCAGTAGAGTCGCCATTTTGTTTGCAAAAACAAAAGTGTTCTTTATTTCACAAACTTTGTAAGAAGATTACAATTGAATTCTGGGAAAGTACAACTATAGGAATCTGATCTGAAGACGATCGCTTTATCCCTTGGACGATGTGAACTTTGAAGACGGTAGCCTCTGAAGTTGAAGGCAGTAGCCTCTGAAGAATGCAGCAGCACTTGGGTAAGAACTCCTGATTTCTCTCATGATCTTGAATGATAATCTGATCTTTTCTGATCTGATCTGGGCTTGATAATGAAGGACTTGAAACTCTATTTATAGAGTTCTGGAAAACAACTAATTAGTAGTTATCTCTGGATTGCGTAGGATGGATTGTGCAGGCATTGGACTGCACAAGCAGCGTACTGCGCTGGCAGTTACACGATCGTGGACCAACTGTATGAGACGTGTGGCATTGTTTGATTGAAATGCACTTGGTCGTGTACAGACGGTTGCCACGTGGTGAGCAATTGATGGCATGTATGCCACGTACATAATGTCAGTTATCTTGATGGATTGCGCCACTTGAACTGCGCTAGCATCAGACTGCGCTGGGATCGAACTGCGCTGAAGAGGATCTAGCAGACTGCACTTCAGTTGGGTTGGCAGACTGCGCTGGCTTTTGGCAGCTGGACTGTGCTAGACAGCTGTCATGGCGGTATGGCACAAGAAATGAACAATTTCCTCGTTCTTCGGGCTGTCAGTTGTCAAAAGATCTGATTTTGTGTCAGGTAATGATGACGTTGCCACGTCAGCTAGCACGCTTGGATGTTAGCGCGGTTCAGCCTTATGCAGTTGATGTGTTGTGCAATCTGCTTCCTGCACAGTTTATTTGAAGGATGCATAATTTGATTTTTATTACATTTTTGATGGGTACAACTTGATTTTTAGGACCTACAACCGTGGGTGATTATGTTTGTACAAATAAACCGGTACTGTCTTGCATCATGTCTAGAATGGGGATCTCTGAGTTCCACGGTCAGGGGTACCTACTGAATTCAACTAAGGCTAATAACTAGAATAATCCAGTAGTCATGAAAAGATTTTCCAGCTACAGGCAATCCCGTTATTTGGGCGCTCAAATAGACTTGTAGCCTACCGACGAGTAGGGCACATTTCCAGCACACAGTCACGTGTTGCATTCTTCGTAAACGGACATTCGACCCGGATAACCTGGATGGTCTGCAGGACTTGTGGCTGTTGGGATAATCTCATTGCATCTTGCTAGTAACTAGGCCTGTGATAACCCTAGTTAGTTAAAAGTATCAAGCCGTACTCTTGATTGGCCGTGATTGATTGGATGGAGTTTATTCTAGCTTAGTCTTATCCTGATCTTGTGCAAGATTGTGGCATGACATGATTATTAATGCTTGCCTTAACAATAACGATCAAGGGTCCAGTTCTGTTCAGGCGAAGGGTTACAACCCCGGTCCTTGTTTGGTTTAAGGGTTGTAACCTGTCTCCCGAAGCAGTTCTGTGTTCTCTCTTCATTTATTGTCTTATTGCAACCCCATGCCATGTTCGCCATGTTTTATCTTACCTTAATACCATAATTAATTATGCTGGCCTTAGCAATAAAGATTAGGGGTCCAGTTCTGTTCAGGCGAAGGGTTACAACCCCGGTCCTTGTTTGGTTTAAGTGTTGTAACCTGGCTCCCGGAGCAGTTCTATGTCCTCTCTTCATTTATTGTCTTTACTGTACCAATAGTATTTAAGACGGGTTTCTATTCAGGTGAAGGGCTGTAACCCCGGTCCTTGTTTGGTTTAAGGGTTGTGACCTGGCTACTTGAATGGTTTCTTCGTACTCAGTTTACTGTTGTTATCTCTATTATTATCAGTTCTTTATTTATTATCTTTAATATTCTATTGTGATTTGCTGGTTTTAGTTCCTAAGTGAAGCCTCCTTTGTGGCACTTGCTCTTTCTGGGGTCTGACCCAGCTGGTTTTGTGTGACCAGATATCAGAGCAGCACCAGAGGATCTACCTGTCTTCCAGCCAGATGGTGACCACCAGGCGTAACCCTGGCAACGAGTGGGCTTCTTTTTGTCCTTGCACTTATTTGTAAAATTATTCTTTTGAGGCGTTTAGCCGGCGAGCACATGTTAGCTCGTATTACACCTTTATTTACTGTATGCCTACAGGCTGTAACATGATTGACAGATCCTAGAGTTGATCATGTATGACTAAACTCTTGCTAGTCCTGACTTTTTGTAATGACTAGCTTCATGATCATCCAATATATAATGTATGGGATGCCTTGCTATTATATATTTGGTGCTCTGACATCTTGTAACTATTATTGCTTGCTTGAGATTGAGACAATAGGCTTGTTCATGACCATAGGAGACTGTTGGCTTGTAGTTAAGCCCTCATATATCTAGACAGTCATGACCGTATAGCGAGGTGGGTTGCACTTCAATATACGTAGCTGGCTATGTATGCCCCCGCTCTCCAGTATTCTGGTTCTGGGGTATTACATTTATTGGTTGAATTTGACGCCAAAGTTGGTCGTCCGAATTCGTAATTTCTAACTTGTAAAACTATAATTTTGGACCCGGGACTCCGAATTATAATTCTGACACCACCACTAGACTCGTGGCGTCGTTCTGGCATAAATTCATATAAAGTTTGTTTGATTTCGAGGACGTGGGCCTCGGCACGCATTTCGGTGTACGGCGGGCCCTACAGTTCGGATCAACGGACCATTTTGAGATCGGCTCATCGGAATCCAATTCTGAATATACCGTTGAGTTCGTATCATCATCCTGGACTCATTGACATATAATTTGCTGAATTTTGTGGACATTGGCTCTGACACGTATTTTCGTGCAAATCAGATTCCAATATCCGAGTCAACGGGCCATTTTGAGATCGGGTCATCGGAATCCAATTCCGGATATACCATTGAGTTCGTATCGTCATTCTGGATTCGTGGATATATATTTTGCTATATTTTGAGGACTTTTATTTTGGCACATTTTTCGGTGCAAAGTGGGTCCGACACGGACGCCGTTTTGACTCGAAATTATCTTTTTGCTCCTGTATCCAAATTGGACTTATGGGTAGGCTATTCTAGCCATTTTGACCACTCTGGACACGTTGGTGATGTTTGTTTTATCATCTAAAAACATCTGTAGACTTTTCTCCCATCTATCACCATTTGTTATAATCCTTCCTTTTTTGGTTCGTATTTTAAGATCCGTGCATCGAAATTGAGATCCGTCGATTCCAGTGATTTCATATCACTGAAATTGACCAGTTGTCTCTGTGGATGATTATATAGACTAGCTTTGACATAGTTTAACCTAGAGTGGCCTAGAAGTTGACCAGTTGACCAAAGTCAACTGTAAGTCAACCCTTGACCCAGTTTGACTGGGTTTGACCTAGAATAGGCCTAGAAGCATAGAATTAATGTATTTATATATATTATTTACTCTAGAACAGTAAGTAACCCTGTAAATTCATGTTAGGTCTCTGTGACGTCGGTTCAGGCATAGACCCTCACTTATTGCTCAGGACAGCAGGCGAGTACATTCTCTGATAGTTTTCATTGTCTTGATATCTGCTATATCTGATTCAGTTGTAGTATTTTACTTGATTTCCGACATGATGGTGCACGAACTAGTATACATTGGATCCTGTCATGAGATGTCATTCCTGGGTTACCATGGTATATTGGTACATTGTTCGATCTTGTTTTTCTTGTACTTGTATAGACGCCGATTCCTAAGGGTTTTTGCTACCCTCTTAAAGAAACATGCATCATGACGTGATATGTCCGGATCCATTATACTATTCGAGGATGGAGAGTTATTACAGGTTATGTGATCAATACCCCCAAGTCACTATTCTTGTGCTTGCGTCACCCTCACTACACGTAAGGTGTAGCAAGATCTTATATTTCTTGTGCTCGCTTTCCATGTTGGCCGGCTTGACCCTTCTTGATATTTTTCTGTGATAGCCGGGCCAAATGGAATAGCCTGATCTTGACCCAAGCCGATCACATAATGCTATAATATCTCAAGGCACTATTTATATTTGTATTATACATTAGATATCACTGTACTGTTCTATATTCCAGTATTTCATACCTTGATATGATATCCAGTTTTACATATACTACTTTATTTTCAGTCTTGATATTTCATCATGTATTTTTTTATAATTGTCTCTTATAGAATTTGTCAATTCATATGGAACTGCTATTAGTTTATGTACTAGTTCCCATCCTGACTGGATATGTTGACAATATTTTAGGAGTTGTTATGCCCTCATAATTGGACTACAGGATGTTGCTGGCTGAGGTAGATTCGATATTCTTTCACCGTGAGTTGTCTCCCATGAGTGCTAGGCCTGGTAGTTATTTATTTTTGTTATTGTTTTTCTTTCGTTTCATTCTTGTCTCGTATGATCCTTATAGATTCTAGTTGTTCTAGTGATGTTGTTATTATTTTTTGTCATATCTTCCTTAGCTTTTGTGATATGATATTAGTACTTTTATTGTTATGGATCTTTTAGATGTTGTAGTTATTATCGGGTACTTGACAGCGCTCTACCGTCGATACTGCGGCATAGGTTGGGCGTGGCCCACGTATTCGTACCCGTATATTCGGGTGCGGGTTGTGACAATTGTCATAACCCGCACCCTGTTTAGGGGCACGAGAACGTGGGTACGTCCAGCCTACGCCACAGTGTCGGCGGTAGAACGCTGTATAGGTTATCTATAATATCTAACACTAATAATATGAATCATAAAACCTATCATCTCCGTACGGAGGAATAATATGACAATCATCTATAAAATCTCAATCACAAGTCTAAGGAAGATAGAGCACGATATAGAAATAGATAATAAAGGAGATAACTGAATAAAGGGTAAAGTTATCACAACTCAAGTTTAGATGTTCAACACAATAAATACATATCCTGAATATAGACAAGTCTCAACTAACAATCGGAACAATCCGATACAACATGAATACTAGATACTCTAAACCATATCTAGGGCACTCTCTACTGTGCGGGATCCTCCTCAAGCTCCTGTGTGCCTCCCTCGTATGCCCCATGCTCATAGTTGGAAGGACCGTCATCTAAATCATCTGTAAAATTTTGTCAACGTACCCAGTCAGGATGGAACGAGCACATCTCCTCTAGCAATTCCTAATAATTGACAAGCACTATGAAAATATAATAATAATAAAATACTTGATGATCAGGTTATAGAGACAATGTACAAGGAAAAGACAAGTAAATATCGAACAGTAAATGTATATAAAGAACATGTGAAATGTAAAATGTGAAAACAGACAGATATGTAATAAAGGGAACCTTTCATGCAAGGTATACAACAGACAATCCAGGAAATCAGTGTTTAAAGACCAGTGATTTGAAATACCAAGTTGACATGTGAATGGTTAGAGTGTGATATCCGGCAAACCATACACTTCCGTGTGTGGCCGCTATTATTCCAGTAAGACCATGGGATATAATGGGTATGTTCACATGTCTCCTAGGTATTTTTCTGCCCGACTAGTACATATGGATCCAGGTTTTTGATACATATTTTATTAGTCAAGAGTAGATGCATTAGTCCAGTATTTCATTAGTCCAGTATAGGCATGAAACTACGTATCTCAAGTCAAGGAATCCATAAAATACCAATCCGTGAGTCCATCGTGTCGAAAATCAAGATAGAACACTAGTATAACATGCATCATAGGAAATATCAAATAATGAAAACTATCAGAGAATGTACTCGTATGTCGCCCTGAGCAATGAATGTGAATCGAGGTCCAAAATGGAGTCACAGACCTATAGATGAGATATACATGTGTTAAATAGGGTTTAACAGTGTTAGACAAGGTTTTCTAGTGCGTGGCATGCAGTTTAGGTCAAACTAGGTCAAGTGTTGACCCATAGTTGACTTTTGGTCAACTAGTCAACTCTGGTCAATCCATAGCACAATCTAGGTCAGATGTTGATGTAAACCCCCATATTTTAATTGAATATTTTTATCTTGTTATGCATTTTATTCATTATGAAATTATTGATACTAGCTTATTAGTAGATATAAATGCATGTGTGTATATATTATATATGTACTTGTTAATATTTCTATTAAATATGATATATAAAATTTTAGGATTTCGAGGAATTTATTGGTAAATTTTTGGAAATTTATTGCTTGCTTAAAAGTTATATATATATATATATATATATATATATATATATATATATATATATATATATATATATATATATATATATATATATATATATATATATATATATATATATATATATATATTAGTAAAAAAAAAGAACGTGATGGGCCGAACCCCCACGTCAGCAGCAACCAAGCTGCGGGGGCCGACCCAAAAAATTCAAACAGCAGCTGTAGCTGCAGTAGGGACCAATACCGCGCCCCTTGAGAGAACCCGACCCCACAAATCCAAATGCTTGCTAACGCAAGCAGCAGCTAGCAGCTGCAATTGGTTAGCAACCGAACCCAAGAACTCCATTAGTAAACAAGCCCATATCCTAGTATATTAAGGAAAAGGTCTCGGCAAAAGTATATAAACTGCACCGCTACCAAACCCTAAACTTCACACCAATTCGGCCGCCAACTTCGCCTGGACCTTTTCCGTCCCCTTGTGCGCGCCTCCGACTAGTCGCCATCGTCGGACAACCAACGCACCACCGCCAGGATCGCTGGAATGCCGCCCCCAACCGATTCTTGTTCAGGAACTCGACAAACAAGGTACTTTTTCGGCCTTGATTACTTTTTGCACGTTTGATCATTTTACGACCCGAAAGATGCTACGTGTAGGCAATGTAACCCTCTTTGAGTCCCTTCAAAGGGAATCAGCTATAACCCTCTGGTTTGATAAGTAACTCGATGCAAAGTCGAGTAAAACTCTGTCGAAAACAGAATTTGAATCCAGTTTCAAACCACCACTTAGAAGCCAAATTCTGAACTATGTGACGAGATTTTTCAAAAACTAATTGAACACATGTAAAGACAACATAACCACGATTGAAACGCAACTTGTAGATCTATATTTTGATTTCTGTGTGAGAATTAAATCGGTGTTGAACTTGTGAGAAAAACTGTTTCAAAAGCATTAAAAATTTTAGAATTTGGTCCGATATGACGTACGCCCTGACCAACCAGGCGACTTGGTCGTGTGCTATACGCATCGAAAGGCGGGTATGGACGTTGCGGACGTGTGGTAACTGACGGAACTCAGTTTCGTCGCGTGTGCGCGACGAAACCAACGCGTATCCGTCAAGATACCCCCGTATCGGCATTTTGCAAACTTGCCCATAACTTCGTGTACAGTCGTTGAATCGAGATAAAACTTGTGCCAACAGGTCCGGATCAAAATTCTAGTCTTGCATGCCAAGTTTGGTTCGATTCTGAGAAGGTCGAATCGGAACCCATTTTTGGCGGGCCCGCGACCCACTCAAACGGGCGATTTTGTACACGGCTCCTCGGAATCCAAAATTGGACATACCGTTGAGTTCCCCTCCTCAAACTGAAATCGTAGACATGTAGTTTGACAACTTTAGAGACCGTAGACTTTGGCACGTATTTCGGTGTAAAGCGAGTCCAACGGCGGACATCGTTTTGACCCGAAATTACGATTGTCCCTGTTCTAGAATTTGACTTTTGGACAGGCGTTTCCTAGGTATATCTTCTTCACTGAGATCATTTTTGATGTTTGTTTCAGCGTTTGGAGTCATCTGTGATTTGTGAGTTTTGGTGCTGATACTTGCTACTCTTGGATTTGCCCTTCTCGCACCGCAGGCAAGATACCTTGCCACCTTACTCTGTGAATATTATATTCTTATTTTCAGTTGTTATTTTTAGCACTATGTTTCATGATATTTAAACTGTGCGTCCAAGTCACACTTGGGTGCAAGCGACTCTATCGGTCATTTTTTCTTACTTTATTTATTCTCTTGCATTGACTTAGTTTATTGACCACCCATTGATGTTGAGGTATTGGTATATCTCATACGGCCTTGACACTTGTTGTATCACGTGATGTGAGTCACATGTAGGACACGTTTCCGCGTAGTCGGCTGGCCACCGATACATATGGAGCGTACGACGGATAGGAGTAACTGCCAATAGTATTGCATGTTAGAAGACTTGGCGGTTACTAGAGGTTCATATCAGTCATGTAGATGATGATACTAGGCATTGGGTGGAGAGAACAATATCTGACGTATGGGCTTCTTCACACTTCCATGATTACCTGTGCGCTCCTCCGGAGATGCAGGCTCCAGGCGCCCTCTGACGTTTCCCAGAGCGTTATGGACGTAGCCCTTGCACATGGTGCCCTCTGACGCTTCTCGAGCATTATGGACGTAGGCCCCTGGTACCCTCTATGGGAACTATGCCGATCCCATTTACAGCCAGGGCTCATGTGTCGAAGGATTGTATCTCAATTGCATATTCACAGTAGAATGGTCAGGAACCCGATTGTATGCATACCTTTTTCTCTTATTATATTATCACAGTTTATATGGCATGGTGTTTTCTTGTATCTTGCTATGTCCCCTGAGGATCGGGTTATCTCTCCAGGTTTAGACGATTTTCTACAAGAGTACGGAGCGGCATTGGAGCTATCTTACATCGATGACGAGGCAGTCACTACTGATTTCTAGTCTATTCTATATATGAGACATTAGTGGATATTATTTTACATCTCTTTTTCCTTCTATTTTGCGGAGGTTAGGACTCCGATCTTGTGAGACTATTTTTTGTAGCTGTTTGGAGTGAGTATGTTCACCCGGCTATCTTTGATACTCTGCTTTATTCATTTAGACTTTATTTTCTTCTGTTTTGAGCTGTGATGAGATTAGATATGTTATTCTGGCCTGTGATTATTTTTATTTACAGCTTATGTGCGTATATGAGGATTCCATATATTGGAGTATTCTTCGTATATGTGCAGCTAGCATGTTCATGTACTTGGTCCTACGTATTTTGGGACTGGGGCGTTACATATTTTTATGGTGGCCCATGCAGGTCAACGTTAATATTGTTGGGTTACATGACTGTGCCCAACAAACCTGCATATAGGAATAGGAATATCTCATCCAGAACTACTACTATCTCTTGACTTCCAATCTTTTCGAAACTTTCTTGATTATTCGATTTACTTCATATCTAATCTTTCCTAATATCAACTTATCTTCCTCGTGCCAACAGTATGAATCTATGAAGCGGACGCACTTCTGCCTTGGCCCTCACATCTGGTGAGGAGACTACTCCGGAGGGACAGAATCCTTTCATGACTCCAGCGACACCCTACCAGTCAGGACTGTCGCAGCCTACTACGACACCGACGACGGAGTACCCAGGGGTCGCAGCACCCCAGGCAGCCAGGCTGGACAGACTACTACCATGCCCCCAGGAGGGAATGTACCACTGCCTCCTCTACCACCATTCCCTCCGCAGTTTCCTCCACAGTCGGGACCTCAGATGCCTCCACCACCGACTGATGGGAGCCCTACTACTCAGTTTATGTATGTCATGATGCAGGCTCAGTGGCAGCAGACTGAGCTGATGAGACAGACGATGATGACAGCTATGGCTAGACCTCCACCATAACCTCCAGTACCAGTACCAGTGCCGGCTCTGCATCCCTATGAAGGCTCTATCAAGAATTTCACAGATATGAACCACAAGGCCTTTAGAGGGATGGAGAAGCCATTAGAGGTGTCACAGTGGCTTATTAGTACCAAGAAGCTACTGAAGGCATCCCAGTTTCCAGTTCGAGATTGGATGACAGCAGTGGACCTACTGTTAGAAGACAATACTCACCACTGGTGGAAGGTGGAAGAGAGACGATTAGGCAGTGGAATCACCTGGAAGCAGTTCTATGATGCATTTTATGAGAGATTCTTACCTATTCATGTCAGAGATGGTCTCTACGACCAGTTCCTTCATCTGAAGCAAGGGAATATGACAGTTGATGAGTATGACTCAGAATTCAATCGCCTGAGTCGATTTGGTGCGGGATTGATTCCGACAGAGTTAGAGAAGGCAAGGAGATTTCACCAGGGGCTTGCACCAGATCTCAAGTCTTATACGACTACCCAGTCTCGAGTCTCCCATTCAGCTGTCTTGGAAGAAGCTCGTGCTCAGGAGATTCTTCACAAGGAACAGCAGCAGACATCGAGGTGCCATACCCCAGCAGTTACACCAGCCCGAACCACTCAGAGTAGACCTATTAGGCGGGCCAAGGATAGTTCCAGCACAGGCCCTCACCTTATCAGAAGCCTGTTTGCCATTACTGCAGAAAATAGGGACATCTCCAGAACGACTGCAGGACTCGCCTCGGATTATGCTTGAGATGTGGATCCAATCAGCACATGCTCAAGGACTGTCCGGAGCAACATGCAATAGTACAAGCTCGGCAGAACCCGAGACCCACAGCCCTAGCTCTTCCAGCACCACGGCCCGTAGCAGGAGCAACTCGTCCACCATTGCCTCCCCAAGGCGTACAGTACAACAAGGCCAGAGCTCAGGGCCCGGGACAGAATTATGGGCAGGTATTCTCACTTGCTGTTGAGGATATAGAGACAGAGACGGAGGTTATAGCAGGTATGGTTCTAGTTGCATCTTTTCCTGCTATTACATTATTTGATACTGGAGCCATACATTCATTTATAGCCACTAGTTTTGCCACTAGATACAGCATTCTCATCACACCTTTAGCTAAGAATGTTAAAATCCTCACTGGATGAGGAGTTGTACCTGTTAGTGGTGTTTGTAGACTTTGTCCTGTAGTGATAAATGGTAGAGAGATGATGGCACGACTTCTTGTATTCCCTATGCCGATATTTGATATGGTTCTTGGAATGGACTGGTTGAGCCAGCATTTCGCTCTCATAGACTGCCATAGGAGCAGTATTATCTTTAGACCCCCGAATGCGGCAGAGTTTGAGTTCACCAAAGAAGATGGAGATAGTTATGATACACCCATATCGAGAACTCATATGATGATGCATGACACCCCACAGCACCCTATTATCACCGAGTTCGAGGATGTATTCCCCGAGGAGTTTGCCAGGACTACCACCTGACCGAGATATTGAGTTTTCTATTGAGCTTATTCCCGGAGCCGAGCCTATTTCATCTCGAGTATATCGTCTGGCACCCAAGGAGTTGGTAGAGATGAAGACGCAGATTGATGACTTATTAGAGAAGGGATTTATTCGTGCCAGTACGTCACCATGGGGAGCACCCATTCTTTTTGTGCCTAAGAAAGACGGGACAGTGCGCATGTGCATTGACTACAGAGCATTGAATGCAGTGACGGTGAAGAACAAGTATCCCTTGCCGCGTATAGACGATCTATTTGATCAACTGAGTGGAGCAAAAGTATTCTCCAAGATTGACTTACGATCGGGCTATCACCAATTGAAGGTTCGGAAGGAAGATATTGCCAAGACGGCCTTTCAATCGAGGTATGGACACTACGAGTTCTTGGTCATGTCTTTCGGTTTGACCAATGCTCCCGTAGTTTTCATGAATTTAATGAACAAGATCTTTCACCAATACTTGGACAAGTTTGTAGTAGTCTTTATAGACGATATCTTGATTTACTCCAAGAGTCAAGAGGAGCACGAGCAGCATCTACGGATAGTTTTGGGAACATTGAGGAATGAGCGACTTTTCGCGAAGCTTAGCAAGTGTGATTTCTTTCTCAAGGAAGTATCATTTCTTGGTCATATTGTTACGGGCGATGGTATATCAGTAGACCCAAAGAAGATCACAGCAGTCAAATCATGGCCCGCTCCCACAACAGCTTCTGAAGTGAAAAGTTCCTCGGACTTGTGGGTTACTACCGACGGTTCGTGGAAGATTTCTCTCGAATAGCTGGGCCTATGACTCGATTAACTTGCAAGGATCAGGAGTTTGTATGGACAGACGAGTGTCAAGCCACTTTTGATGAGTTGAAGAAGCAATTTACCACAACACCGATCTTGACACTACCATCGGGCCCAGGAGGATTTGTGATCTACAGCGACGCATCCGGGAAGGGATTAGAATGTGTATTGATGCAGCACGGTCGGGTAGTAGCATATGCATCGCGACAGTTGAGAGTGCACGAAAAGAATTATCCGACCCACGATCTAGATCTCGTAGCAGTTATCTTTGCTTTGAAGCTATGGAGACACTACTTGTACGACGAGAAGGTTGATATCTACACTGATCATAAAAGCCTCAAGTACGTGTTCACACAAAAGGAGTTAAATATGCGACAGCGACGTTGGTTGGAGTTGATGAAGGATTATGAGATCGAGCTTCATTATCATCCGGGCAAGGCTAATGTCGTGGCTGACGCATTAAGCCGTAAGCCCATGGCACACTTTTTGACTACACAGAAGGAATTGATTAGAGACTTGGAGCAGCTTGGTATTGAGGTAGTATTGCCTGGAGCAGACGGCGTATTAGCCAACCTTCAAGTACAATCATCACTGGTAGAGCGCATCAAGGCAGCATTGCCTAATAATGCTAGATTTCGATGGCTGAAAGAGAGGACTGAAGCAGGAGAGCAGACAGGTTTGAGGATCCACTCAGATAGGACACTGCAATGTGGTGATCGCATTTATGTGCCCAATAGAGATCTACGGCAGGAGCTGATGGCCGAAGCTCACAGTTCGGCATACTCCATTCATCCCGGAGGGACCAAGATGTATCGTGACTTACGACAGTATTATTGGTGGAATGGAATGAAGCGGGAGATAGCTCGTTTCGTTGCCAAGTGTTTGGTATGTCAACAAGTTAAGGCGGAGCACCAGAGGACGGCCGGATTATTGCAGCCGCTACCCATTCCCGAGTGAAAGTGGGAGCACATTACTATAGATTTCGTCACGGGTTTTCCTCGGAGCCCTAGGAGACGTGACGCAGTGTGGGTGATTGTTGATAGACTTACGAAGTCAGCCCATTTCTTACCTTTTAGAGTGGGCCAGTCGACAGAGGTATTGGCAGATATGTATATGGAGCAGATTGTGAGATTGTATGGTGTGCCTGTTAGTATTGTGTCGGACCGTGACTCGAGATTTACCTCGCACTTTTGGAGGAGCATGCAAGAGAGTTTGGGCACTCGATTGAAGTTTAGCACATCATACCATCCGCAGACAGACGGCCAGTCAGAGCGTACCATACAGATGCTAGAGGATATGTTGAGAGCGTGCATGCTTAATTTTGGCGGTTCGTGGGAGGACCATCTCCATCTTGTTGAGTTTTCCTACAACAATAGCTATCAAGCGAGCATTCAAATGGCTCCGTTTGAAGCATTGTATGGTAGGAAGTGTCGGTCTCCTGTTTGTTGGAGCGACATAGGAAAGCGACAGCTATTGGGTCCCGAGTTGGTCTTGATCACAGTGGAGACAGTGAAGAAGATTCAGGACCACCTGCGAGCAGTGCAGGATCGTCAGAAGCAGTGGGCAGATAATCGTCGTCAACCTTTGGAGTTCAAAGAGGGTGACCATATGTTCTTGAAGATATCCCCCACTAGAGGCACGATTCGATTCGGAGGACGTGGCAAGTTGAGTCCAAGGTACATCGGCCCTTTCGATGTCTTGGAACGTGTTGGAGAGGTTGCCTACAGATTGGCATTGCCACCGTCGCTAGAGGGAGTACATGACGTATTCCATGTATCTCAGTTGAGGAGGTACGTGGCAGACAATAATCATGTGCTTGATCACTCCGAGATCACAGTTGGACCGAGTTTGTCGTACGAAGAGCAACCAGTAGGTATCCTCGATCGCCGAGTAAAGGTGTTGCAGAATCAATCTATTCCATTGGTTCACGTGGCATGGAAGCATCACTCGCCAGGGGATTCTACTTGGGAGCGCGTGGACGACATCCGAAATCACTACCCGCATTTGTTCAAAAATGGAGGTATGCCTTGAATTTTAAGTTGCTAATATTTTTTTCTTTCTTGCATTGCATTTGATCCCCCGACCTTAGTTTAATTTTGAGGACGAAATTTTCTTTAAGTTGGGTAGGATGTAAACCCCCATATTTCAATTGAATATTTTTATCTTGTTATGCATTTTATTAATTATAAAATTATTGATACTAGCTTATTAGTAGATATAAATGCATGTGTGTATATATTATATGTGTACTTGTTAATATTTCTATTAAATATGGTATATAAAATTTTAGGATTTCTAGGAATTTATTGGTAAATTTTTGGAAATTTATTGCTTGCTTAAAAGTTATATATATATTACATTTGATATATATATATATATATATATATATATATATATATATATATATATATATATATATATATATAAATATATATATATATATATATATATATATATATATATATATTAGTAATAAAAAAAAAGAACGTGATGGGCCGAACCCCCACGTCAGCAGCAACCAAGCTGCAGGGGCCGACCCAAAAAAATTCAAACAGCAGCTGTAGCTGCAGTAGGGACCAAAACCGCGCCCCTTGAGAAAACCCGACCCACAAATCCAAATGCTTGCTAACGCAAGCAGCAGCTAGCAGCTACAATTAGTTAGCAACCGAACCCAAGAACTCCATTAGTAAACAAGCCCATATCCTAGTATATTAAGGAAAAGGTCTCGGCAACAGTATATAAACTGCACCGCTACCAAACCCTAAACTTCACACCAATTTGGTCGCCAACTTCGCCTGGACCTTTCCCGTCCCCTTGCACGCGCCTCCGACTAGTCACCGTCGCCGGACAACCAACGCGCCACCACCAGGATCGCCGGAACGCCGCCCCCAACCGACTCTTGTTCAGGAACTCGACAAACAAGGTACTTTTTTGGCCTTGATTACTTTTCGCACGTTTGATCGTTTTGCGATTCGAAAGATGCTACGTGTAGGCAATGTAACCCTCTTTGAGTCCCTTCAAAGGGAATCAGCTATAACCCTCTGGTTTGACAAGTAACTCGATGCAAAGTTGAGTAAAACACTGTCGAAAACAGAATTTGAATCCAGTTTCAAACCACCACTTAGAAGCCGAATTCTGAACTGTGTGACTAGATTTTTCAAAAACTAATTGAACACATGTGAAGACAACATAACCATGATTGAAACGCAACTTGTAGATCTATATTTCGATTTCTGTGTGAGAATTAAATCGGTGTTGAACTTGTGAGAAAAACTGCTTCAAAAGCATAAAAAAATTTAGAATTTAGTCCGATATGACGTACGCCCCGACCAACCAGGCGACTTGGTCGCACGCTATACCCATCAAAAGGTGCGTATGGACGTTGCGGACGTGTGGGAACTGACGGAACTCAGTTTCGTCGCGTGTGCACGACGAAACCAACGCGTATCCGTCGAGATACCCCCGTATCGGCATTTTGCAAACTTGCCCATAACTTCGTGTATAGTCGTCGAATTGAGACAAAACTTGCGCCAACAGGTCCGAATCAAAATTTTGGTCTTGCATGCCAAGTTTGGTTCGATTCTGAGAAGGTCGAATCGGAACCCATTTTTGGCGGGCCTGCGACCCACTCAAACGGGCGATTTTGTACACGGCTCCTCGGAATCCAAAAGTGGATATACCGTTGAGTTCCTCTCCTCAAACTGAAACCGTAGACATGTAGTTTGACAACTTTAGAGGCCGTAGACTTTGGCACGTGTTTCGGTGCAAAGCGATTCCAACGGCGGACATCGTTTTGACCCAAAATTATGATTTTGCCCCTGTTCCAGAATTTGACTTTTGGACAGGCATTTCCTAGGTATATCTTCTTCACCGAGATTATTTTTGATGTTTGTTTCAGCGTTTGGAGTCATCTGTGATTTGTGAGTTTTGGTGCTGACACTTGCTACTCTTGGATTTGCCCTTCTCGCACCGTAGACAAGATACCTTGCCACCTTACTCTGTGAATATTATATTATTATTTCTAGTTGTTATTTTCAGCATTATGTTTCGTGATATTTAAACTGTGCGTCCAAGTCACACTTGGGTGCAAGCGACTCTATCGGTCGTTTTTTTTAGCTTTATTTATTCTCTTGCATTGACTTAGTTTATTGACCACCCATTGATGTTGAGGTATTGGTATATCTCATACAGCCTTGACACTTGTTGTATCACGTGATGTGAGTCACATGTAGGACACATTTTTGCGTAGTCGGCTAGCCACCGATACGTATGGAGCGTGCGACGGATAGGAGTAACTGCCAATAGTATTGCATGTTAGAAGACTTGGCGGTTACTAGAGGTTCATATCAGTCATGGAGATGATGATACTAGGCATTAGGTGGGGAGAACAATACCTGACGTATGGGCTTCTTTACACTTCCATGATTACCTGTGCGCTCCTCCGGAGACGCAGGCTCCAGGCGCCCTCTGACGTTTCCCAGAGCGTTATAGACGTAGCCCTTGCACATGGTGCCCTCTGACGCTTCCCGAGCATTATGGACGTACGCCCCTAGTACCCTCTATGGGAACTATGCCGATCCCATTTACAGCCAGGGCTCATGCGTCGAAGGATTGTATCTCAATTGCATATTCACAGTAGAATGGTCAGGAACCCGATTGCATGCATACCTTTTTCTCTTATTATATTATCACTGTTTATATGGCATGGTGTTTTCTTGTATCTTGCTATGTCCCCTGAGGACCTGGTTATCTCTCCAGGTTTAGACGATTTTCCACAGGAGTACGGAGCGGCATTGGAGCTATCTTACATCGATGACGAGGCAGTCACTACTGATTTCTAGTCTATTCTATATATGAGACATTAGTGGATATTATTTTACATCTCTTTTTTCTTCTATTTTGCGGAGGTTAGGACTCCGATCTTGTGAGACTATTTTTCATAGCCGTTTGGAGTGAGTATGTTCACCCAGCTATCTTTGATACTCTGCTTTATTCATTTAGACTTTATTTTCTTCTGTGTTGAGCTGTGATGAGATTAGATATGTTATTCTGGCCTGTGATTGTTTTTAATTTACAGCTTATGTGCATATATGAGGATTTCATATATTGGAGTATTCTTCGTATATGTGCAGCTGGCATGTTCACGTACTTAGTACTACGTATTTTGGGACTGGGGCGTTACAGTTGACCCAAAGTTGACTTTTGGTCAACTGGTCAACTTTGGTCAACCAAGTCAAATCTAAGTCTAGTATCCTATACCAAGCCATCACCTACTAAGATACCCTAGTCTAGGTATTCATATACCCTAAATTACTCTTATACAAGTACATTTACCTATAATAATATATCCTAGACTATAGGCTAATCCTCATGCTAGGCTTAGTAGGTATTATATAGATATATCCTATAATATATATAGGTAGTATCCTATCTAATATATATTTATATTTATATATATATATATATATATATATATATATATATATATATATATATATATATATATATATATATATATATATATATATTGGTAGTATCCCATCTAATATATCTAGGATACATACTTCTAACCCTAAGCTAACATCCTTCCTAACATATGAGACTAATCTAGGATGCTAACTAGCATATCAATATATACACCTTCACATGAAATTAACTATATAACTAACCTATTAATACCTCAAGCTAACACTCTAACATCTAAAGCTAGCCCCAAACTCTGGTACAAACTAACATCTAATAAATCTGGTACTAAACTCACATCTATGATGCCCAACTATTTCTCTGATACATACAATGGGATTCCAACGCCAAACTCTGAAACTCAAACCCCTCTCTAGATATCCCAAGCCCAAAACCAGTGGCCAAGCATATGGCCATGGGCCAAAGCCAAAGCAACAGGCTTAGGCCAAAGCTTCTGTAGGGACTTGGCCTAAGGGAAAGGCCATGCTGCTGCCTTGCTACTGCAGGCTTCTGTTGTGGCCAATGAGTTGCTACAGCAAGCCAAGGTTGTTGCTGCTGCTGTAGCATACATTAGGATCAAACTAGCCAAGTTAAGAAACACACACTCACACACTCCTCTACTCCTTAATCTAACTAATCCTCCAAGATATTAATATCTAGACTAACCCCACCTCACATCCTAGTCCTCTAACACAATCAACACCTAATACCACATCTGGTACTTCACTAGTCTCCCAAGTCACTAATACAAGGACACACACCTTGGCTAAACACTATAACACACTCATGACAAAAGACACTCTCATTCACTCAAATCTCTAACACTCACTAAAGCCTAAAACCAATTGTCAAACTCTCACTCTACTGCCATGTACAGCAGTGGCTAATGCCACCCTCGCCTTTATATCAACTGCCTATATAACACACATATATACATTATCTCTCCCTCCCCTAAACACACACTCACACTCACTAATATCTCACAATCTCTGATACACCCATGAACACTAGTTAAAGGACTCCCAACTTACCTCCCAATCTAACCTGTACTCTAATTCTTATAACACTCTCAAAACTCAACTGATACATATATTTCCTCACAATGGATACTCACTAACTGGCACTAAATATACTGATTCATTACATATAATCCAATTTACATTCACATTATGTATACACTAGATTAGGTACTCGAATTACCTTTTCTCCCTATCAACTGATGCATACAACCCACCTATGCAACAAGGCCAAAAAAATCCCATGCTATTCTGCCCTTCCCTTGCTCTCTGCAGGAAGCCCCTGCCATTGGCCACTAAGCCTGCTACTGTTGTTTGGCCTGCCCGACCCCCAAATATCCTCTCATTCCCTTCTCTGATACAAGCCTATCCCTGCCTTCTTTAAATCCTAACTGAGCTGATATCACCCCCTTTTCATTAAGCCTATGCTGCAGGGCCAAATCCCCTGCTGCTACAACTGCAAAGCCCAAAGCCCCATTGCCATTATGTACTCAAATCCTGGGATTTATTCATCAAACAATTAGAATGAACCTATGTGACATCTGAACCAATATTGGCTCCTTCATCTTCCTACATTGGCCAAATGCCAATTATATACAGAGCACAAGCAGGAGGAAAAGGATCCCCGACTGCTGTAAGAGCACCCTGCTCTCTTAGGGTCCTCCTACTTACTAACCTATACATGCTCATAGCCTAAGGCCAACACCCAAGGCACTGGCCTACATGGCCTGCACTGGCTTATGGTCGAGTGCCTGCTTCACCCTCCCTGGCTTGAATAGGCCAAGTAGCCTATTGCCTAAACCTCAAAAAGTGCATAGGTTACTCTGAGTTCAGCTAGGCGTTAGCCCAACTCGAGTACCTGCACATACCATCCCTGGCCATGGTCCTACTAAACTGCAGACCAAAGCCTGTCCTCTGCACTTGCCTAGCAAGCACAGGGCCTGCCCAAGTTCTTCTCATGCCTCCAACAAATGAACACTCTACATGCTACCTACACTAGTCAATCCAATACATACCATCTATATATGTACATACATGCCAACTACATACATTCATTAATACCTAAATTCCCTTTCTTGCCACTAGGTAATTACCTACATCACAACACAAATTCAAAACACCTCTCTAGTTCTTATTCACCAGGATATGGGCATGCCTCTCACTCACTCATAGTCCAATGGCCAACACTCAAATAAAGCTAGGGGGATTATCCCATGCTGCTAGCCATATTGTAATGCACAAGGCAATGCCAAGAGCATTGCTGCCCAACCTGGATAGTGGCAATGCTACTAAGATCTCAGATCAGGGAGAATCCCTTCACAGTCCCTGCACCTTGCAGGAACCCTCATCACTCTTCTAATCTAACTACTAATTGCTACTGATACTTACACTCAAGTGGATACATTAGCTAACGCATCCAATCATGCTATTATAGGGTTATACCTATATAGAATGAAGTCTATACCAAGCCCCACGAATTTGTGGATGTTGGATGAAGAAAGAGCCCTCAAAACCTTGCTAAAGCCTTCTCCGAGCCTCCTTGAGCTCCCCCAAGCTTTTGCCTAACAAATTGAGGAAAAGGGAGACAATTTGGGAGATTTTTGGATGAAGAAATGGGTGAAAACCCTAATTAAATATTGGCTGCCATTTTGGGGAAAGAGGGGTTTAAATAGACATTAGACAAACCCTAAACTCCTCTTTACACTTAGTATTAGGGAGGTCCTTAAGTGGGCTAAGTGGTTTGGCTTGTTGTCAATTTATTCATGACTAGAGTATAAAGAATCAACTAATTGGTCAAGTCAATCTAAATAGTATCTACCAAGACTAATGAATAGCTAGACTACTAATAAATACCACCATCATATTAAAAGAAAAAAATATTCACCAAATTGTGAAATGACAAAAATGTCCTTGTTCTAGAAAAGTGGTAGTTACAAATCATCCTCCTTAGAAAATTTTGTCCTCAAAATTTAATTGGTCGTACTCTTCTCTAGGTCAAACCCCCGTCATTCATAGTCCAAGAATCTATTAAATAGCACACATCAAGATGGTCCTACTGGTCGTGACATCACGGTCTCAATCAGTCACTATACTATCTGTCACAGCACAAACATAATCTATGAGGTACTATTGATACATACAACAAGCTGGGAAAAAGAAAAAACAAGAACATGAAGACAAACCTGCTAACCCATCACCTGTAGTATCGACATCCTCAATCTTCAGCGCAAAAGCCCTGTCCTTATGGGGTATATCCCTCTGATGGTGCGGTGCATAATGCTGCACAACAGGTGGCCCAGCTCCCTCTCTCTTCGTCATGATACCCAAGTAACATCGACACTGATACTTCACTTCATTTTACTAGGGTACCCTCTATAGGGTATCTATTCTGCAATCTGACAACCATACCCGTCTACCCAAAATTATGTTACTAGAATCTTCGTCACGCCAGTAAGTATTATAGGAACAATGGCACCTCTAGCGGGGGGTGAATAGAGTGCAGCAGAGAATATTTAGCAATTAAAAATTTAACTCTAAGCAGGAGAAGCAATATATATAAAATAATGGCAAGTAAGTCAGTAAAATCAGGGCGAGAAAATAATACGCAAAGATAGCAAATTTATATTGATTTTTCTCTGTGAGGACTAGTCCAGTCTCGAGTACTCAACCCGATGTTTGAATCCATTATTTGAAATAGAGATTACACTAAGTGTTTTGCTCCGAAGAACACGCCAACTTCACCACCGTCGTGTTTTTATCTAAAGCCCACGTACAACTTCAACACATTTCTGAAGAAAGCTTTTATATGCCAAGCTTGTACAACTAGAAACTTCTACTCGAAAACCACCGGTACTTAGAAGAATAGAGTTGACTTGGAGATTTGAAGATTAAAGCTTTGGGAATGGAATAGAAAGCTTTGGAATAGATAGAGAAGATGAAGATTGAATCTGTGTTTAGAAATAAAAATTTCTTCTCTATTTATAGGTTTTTCTAGGACAGAGTTCGGGCAGAACTCGGTACCCTAACGTTCAAAAATTTAAACGTTGGAGATCCACAAGAATAGGTAAAGCTTCTAACCAGGAGAGAATTCTGCTGACCGAGTTCGGTCCGAGTTCGGGCAGAACTCTTGTCGAGTCCGGTTAGCGTAATTCTAGGGCAGTTTTGGTTTTTAGATCTGGTTTGGTTTAGGATCAAATCAGGAATTGGTTTGGTTTGGTATAGGAATGAATCAAGATGGGTTTGGTTTAGGATAGACTTCTAATTGCCAGTGATCCCGATTCATAAATAATATAGACTCAATAAAATAGAAAAATATAAAATAAATAATAAAATCTCAGAGAGGATGCAATCTGTATTCTTCGTTTCTTTTATATCGAGATCGAAGTTTTAAGACACTTATCGAAATCGGTTTGACTATGGCTAAATATGCCAACAATCTCCCCCATTTTGATAATGTAACAAAACTACGATTGGTACTTAAGGAAAACTTTAGCTTGAAGTGGAAGTAGACTTGATGAGTATGGAAGGTACGATAGTAGCTTTTTGTCTATCAAAAATGGTATAATACAATGCTCAATGCTCCCCCGTAGTGTACGGTCAAGTCTTATTACTCCCCCATAATAAAACATTCTGCTGAATCTGTATCTGTAGAGTCTAAACCAAAATTCTTTCAAACCAAATTAGTAATACAGTAAATAATCATCAGAAATCGTAAGTTGTATCTAAGATGAATCAAATCTAAATTTTATCAATCTTTAATCAATCTTACTCTCCCATTTTGTTATAATAGAAAAATGGTATGGCAATATTAAACCACAAAGCATAATAGAAGACATGCATGGAATAATGGAAATACTAGCATAAAATGAAAAAAGTTTTGCATACATCACACAGAAAAAGAAACTAAAAAAGTCATAACTGATAATGCTTGAAAGAAGCATTTATCACTAATACATGTCAACTAAAATAAAGTCAAAACATAACAAAGTCACTGAACTATCACGAGGAACAACAAATCCTCAACTATCATCCTCATCATCATCATCAGCTGCAGCACCAGCAGCACTAGAAGGACCGGTCTCAGCAGATCGGGTGGGGTCATATCGAGCAGCCGTAGGGTCAAAGTAACGTTGTGCCTCACGGTCATCAGTGCGATAGCCAAGCCGGGTCGGATTACGAACCATAGGAATGGGGCCTCTAGGGTTGTGAGCAAGGCTATACGACAAATCAGGAACCGTATTCGAGATAGCCTGGAGCTGAAGGGTAGTACAGAAATCCATTGCACAGAACTGGTCCAGCATGAGAGTCTAAAGGGACTCAAGAGTAACACCGACAGGAGGATGAGTAGCCTGAGAATCAGTAGAAATGGGAATGACTACAGGAGGTGGAACCTGTGCAGGCTGAGCTGGGTGACGATGCTTATGAAGATAGGCAGGAGCAGCATCCTCAGCACAGTCCTCAAGACTGACCTTAAAATACTGAATGATGATAGGGAGGTACATCGCGTATAGAAGGCATCGCAAAGAAGTCTTGTGATAACATTCCATAGCGGAGATGATAGTCTTGGGAAGACTAAAAGAAACATAAAAGTGAAGATGATAAATCGCTGAGAGTTCCAGGTAGAAAATCTCATCCGTGGCAATATTCTTAGGAAGGATAGTGGAGAACACCATGCGATGGAGATCATAGAAGTAGTTGTTCATATGTCTAGGGCGAAGAGTGCCATGGGGTCGAGGATTCAGTTCACAAAGCAAATCACGGAAGGAATCAAAAGTTGTCCCCTCGGGAAACTCAAGAGATGTGATTTTGACAAGTGCTTCCCCTTCGTTGGGAACGTGGAGAATGATTGCTAAAATATCGGCAACAAACTCGATGTCGACTCCACCAACTTTTGATTTCATCGTGCCCTTTGTAACCGAAAAATTATAATCGAACATACGAATGGCATTGGTATAAACGGGAAAAGTAGATTGAACTAACTCTAGCAAATGATGATATGTGAATACACTAGAGTGATCAGAAAATAACGTGAAGTTGATAGGAGCGCCCGGATATATTTTTCTTTTATGAAAGTCTGTGAACCAAGAGTCCGAAGCATCTTGGGACACAAAAATAAATTCATCAAAAAAATCTCCATCGGGTCTCGAAGGAGTGTATAGTGAAAAAGAGCCCCCTCATGAGGAGTCGAGGACGAACCTTTATCAACTTTCCTCTTCTTTTGAGAAGAAATAGGTTATTTGGGAGCCATATGAAAATAAGTACGGAGAGAAAGAAGAAAGATATACCGAAATTGATGGTAGACAGTGGAAGAGAACCTCGAGAGAGCTCCGAATCTGAAGTTTGGGAGCTTGAAGAGCTTGGATGAGGGAGAACAAGGAGGTTAGGGTTAGGGTTTTCGGTAGGGTTTGATGCTGCTGTGATGAGGAAGAAACTGATAGAAAAGGATTAAATAGAAGGGGGCTCGGCTGTCCAGCTTCTGTTTGAAATCCCAGACCGAGTTCGGTCCGAGTTCGGCCAGAACTATGACAGAGTTCGTTCTCTAGGGTTTCAAGGCAGTTGTTGGAAACATTGTGATAGTTTTTAACATAAATACAAAATTAAATTAAAATTAATTGTGTTGAAGAAAATAATTTAATATTTATTAATTAATTACCCATAAATTGCCATAAATACTTTGGATTAGCTGTAGGGGCCGGATCCCAGCTAGCGGTAGTCCGAAGACTAGTACACCGTGTCGCTTCAGGTTATTTACACCTGTGTGACAGAAGGGCCCTTTCGGCTTATAACCAAAATAAATTTAGCGAATTCATGTTCATTAAAAAATAATATTATATTATATTATCACAACATCCAGAATTCCTAATTCTCTTCGTATAAAGTTAAAACGATCTTCAGCCAAAGGCTTTGTGAAGATGTCAGCTAGTTAATGTTCAGTATCAATAATTCTAAAACAATATCACCTTGCAAAATATGGTCTCTCAAAAAGTGATGTTTAATTTCTATGTATTTAGTGTGTGAATGACATATGGGATTATTAGTGAGATTAATAGAGCTAGTGTTATCACAGTAAATGGAAATATGATGAAAGGATAATTGAATGTCTTCCAGAGGATATTTCATCCACAAAATTTGTGCACAACAACGTCCTGCAGCTATATACTCAGCTTCAGTAGTTGATAATGCAGCTGAATTTTATTTCTTAGAAAACCAGGAGACTAATGACTTTCCTAGAAAATGACATGTACCGCTGGTACTTTTACGATCGAACTTGCATCCAGCAAAATCTGCGTCCGAGTAACCTATCAGGTCAAACGAATCAGTTTTGGGATACCAAAGACCGGTTGTCAAAGTTCCTTTAAGGTATCGTAACATACGCTTAACAGCACTTACATGTGATTCTTTAGGACAAGTCTGATATCTAGCACATAAGCATGCAGCAAACATAATATCTGGACGACTAGCAATTAAGTATAGCAAACTACCAATCATATCTCTGTACTTATGTATGTCGGCTTGTGTACTGCTTTCATCTATATCAAGCTTTGTAAACGTTGCTATTAGAGTGCCAATAGGTTTGACATTTTCCATATCAAATTTCTTTAGCAAGTCTTTTGTATATTTGGCTTGATTAATAAAATCCTGTGTGAACTCTGCTTAATTTGCAGTCCAACGAAGAATGTTAATTCCCCCATCATGCTCATTTTGAATTCACTCTGCATACACTTAGCAAACGCGTTATATTGCATCTCATTAGTAGCTTCAAATATTATATCATCTACATATATCTGCACTAGTAAAATATTTTTGTCCAAAGATTTTATAAACAAAGTTGAATCAACCTTCCCTTTTGAAAAATCGTGTTCAAGTAGGAAAGAACTAAGATGCTCATACCATGCACGGGGTGCTTGTTTGAGACCGTAGAGAGCTTTCCGAAGCATGAATACGTGATCAAGAAATTTGAAATCTTCAAAGCCTGGAGGTTGTTTTACGAAAACTTCTTCTTTTATAAAACCATTTTAAAATGCACTTTAACATCCATTTGAAAAAGTTTGAAACCATGAAAACTTGCAAAAGCACAAAGCATACAAATGGACTCTAATCTAGCAACTGGAGCATATGTCTCATCATAGTCAATGCCTTCTTCTTGATTATAGCCTTGAGCTACTAGACATGCTTTGTTGCGTGTGACTGAGCCATTCTCATCTAATTTATTTCGGAACACCCACTTAGTACTAATGATCGGATGATCAATAGGTCTGGAAACAAGTTCTCAAACTTGATTCCGTTCACAAATTGGTTAACTTCCTCTTGCATAGCAGAAATCTAAAATTCATCAGAAAAAGCTTCTAAAACATTCTTAGGTTCAATTTTGGAAATAAATGCAATATTTGCTATTACCAATTGTCTTGAGCTGGAACGAGTGCTTATGCCTTTTGACACATCACCGATTACCAGGTCTTCAGGATGGTCTGGTGTAAATCGCATACATTTTGGCAGACTTTCCAGATAAGACGTAGAAGTATCTTCTGTTGTGGGAGTTTCTTCTTCATTGTCACTGTCGTATTGTCTTTCGACATTTAGCTCATCGAACTTGACATTGATTGATTCTTCAACAATAAGTGATTTCTTATTGAATACTCTGCATCCTTTGCTTTTTGTCGTATATCCCAAGAAAATTTCTTCATCAACTTTTTTATTAAATTTTCCCAAGTTGTCTTTTGTATTCAGAATACAACTTCTGCATCCAAAGACCTTGAAATAGCTGATATTAGGAGTTCTATTAAACCATAATTCACAAGGAGTCTTTTTAGAGATAGGTCTAATAAGAACTCTATTCAATACATGGCATGCTGTATAGACAGCTTCTACCCAAAAGATTTTAGGAAGATTGTGCTGATTAAGCATAACTTTGGCCATATCACCGAGAGTTCTGTTCTTCCTTTCTACAACTCCATTATGCTGAGGAGTTCTGGGGCAAGAGAATTCATGAGATAATCCATTTGAATTACAGTAAGACTTGAATTCATGGTTATCAAATTCTCCTCTATGATCACTTCGAACACGAGTAATCATGAATCCTTTCTCGTTTTGTACCTTCTTACAAAAAGATACAAACTCAGAAAAGGCATCATTCTTATTTGCAAGAAAATAAACCCAAGTATATCGTGAATAGTCATCGACTATCACGTAAGCATAAAGTTTTTCACCAATACTGGTGACTCTACTTGGTCCAAACAAGTCCATATGAATTAATTGCAGGGGTCTAGAGGTACTTACAGCATTTATTGATTTGAAAGATGATCTAGATGCCTTATTCTTCTCACAATCAGTACAGATCATATTTTTCTTGAAACTTATTTCAGGTAAGCCTCTTACCAGTTTTTTGGTGGACAATCTTACAATCGTGTCCATGTTTGCATGACCAAGACGCATATGCCAAATCCTGCTTTCGTCTTGTGTTGTAAACAGACAATTTCCTGTATTATTAGTCTTTTCTGACAAATATAAAACCAATATGTTAAATAGGGTTTAACAGTGATAGACATGGTTTTCTAGTGCGTAACATGCAATCTAGGTCAAGTATTGACACACAGTTAACTTTTGGTCAACTGGTCAACTATGGTCAATCCCTAGCACAATCTAGGTCAGATGTTGACCCAAAGTTGACTTTTGGTCAACTGGTCAACCTTGGTCAACTAAGTCAAATCTTAGTTTAGTATCATATACAAAGCCATCACCTACTAAGATACCCTTGTCTAGGTATTCATATACCCTAAATTACTCTTATACAAGTACATTTACCTATAATAATCTATCCTAGACTATAGGTTAATCCTCATGCTAGGCTTAGTAGGTGTTTGCCATAAAAAATCAAAGACAGGTATTACAGAACACTGAACTTGATTGCAAACTCGCGTGTACAAAGGAAAGCTTAGAAAAAATCCTAGGAAACAATCTAAGTACAATTGTTTAGTTTTGATTCTGGGGGTGACGGTGGAGGCTCGGGAAAGTGCTATCAACTCTGTCTTACTCTGTGGACTATCTGATGCAGTCTCTAGCTCGGGAAGAAATTGCTTTTCTCTTGAAGGTTACCAGCCTTTGCAGGGGTGTGACACCCTGCTATTTATAACAGAATGTATTTTTGAGTCGCACAGGCGGCTTACGGCCACGTGGCTGATTAGCAAACGAAGACCCACTCTTGGGCTGCCATCTGTCGATTTGTTAGGATTTTGTTGCAGTAAATCTGGGTAGTTAAGGACCTGGTCAGTTTGCCACGTGTCCCATTGCGTATGGTTTTCTCAGTCTTCGATAATGTGGGATCGCATGAGACTCATGCGGCTTGGATCATAGTTACTCTTGGCCGTATGAAGTTTGGAAACTTTGGGGCCGCATAAACTGAGCCGTATGAGGTTCATGCGGCTTGGATGATACTCTTTTGGCCGCATAGAGGCGTACGAATCCTACTTTTGGGCGACGTCTCACGTCTTATCTTTCTTCTCGAAGTGTCAGAACTGTCATGTTTTGTAAGGACTTGTCAGCTTCATCAGTCCAACTGCTCCTCTTGGTCGCATATCTTCCTTTTACAACGGTTTGTCGACGGGCCGCATATATCATTGAACCATCATGCGGCTTTCTTTCATGCGGACCTGTTTGGCCCGAAGTACCTATGCGGCAATTTGTAATCTGCATGAACCCTATATTTTTTATGCTTCTACAAGATCCCCTTCAAAGTTTTTAAATTACAAATTTGGAATACTTTGAATAAGAAGCATGAAAATATGTCAAGCCATAGGGAGTCTTCAAGTTGTAGGAAGTTATTTTCGAACTGCAAAGAGATCTTGAGTCGCAGAGAAATACTGAGCTGCAGGGAGATCCTGAGTCGCAGAACAAATCTTGAGTCGCAGGGACGCTTCGAGCCGTAGAGAGTCTATCAGTTGTCACTACTGCATTTAATGCTCTTGATTCGGTTGTGTCTCTATTTTCGAGATGAAGCCGACGGTTACTGGGGTTAAAGTTCCCAAACGTCAACTTTATCTTTAATGATCTTGAAAACTGAAGAGATGCTCAACGGTTACTAGGGATAAAGTCCCCAAACATCGTCCCTATCCTTAATAATCTCGAGAGTCGAAGAGTCTCTCTTCAGCAACTCTATAAATAGGAGTCGTTAAGGGAGAGATTTTTCTCTTTCACCTTCTCCTCCTTTGACTTCATCATACTTTTTGCTATGGCTCCAAAAGCTTCTAAGTCGATTGGTGCAGTGGCCAAAGGGAAGAGACTCGCTTCTCCGTCCAGAACGGCAGACACTCCTTCCATTCATGGTGAGCAGACGATGACTGAAATTTCAAATGGCCATAGCGCATATTTTCATGTGCAAGCCTGTCATATACTGCCTCTGCTATAAGCCTGGTCGATGTATGCCCTATCTCGTCTGGACCACATGTGTTCTGTATGATAGGGCTCATGGACTGGGCTGCATAACTGTTTCTCATTCGAACTTGAACCGCCTGAGTGCCTCAAGGTGGATCTGTATGAATTTTCCATGATTAAGCCGCATAGGTACCGTATGAGCACTTTATGATCGGGCCGCATGAATTTTTCATGACTGAGCTGCATTGAGCCGCATGATAATGACTGAGCTGTATAAATGCTGCATGAGTACTTCATGACTTTGGGGCTGTATGTTTTGGCTGGGCCGCATAACTGGCTAGGCCGCATAACAGAGTTCTTTGTTTTCTCGGTGCTAAACCCCTTTTCTCCCCTGTTTCTGTAGGGATCTGGCTAGCAAGCTTCTTCAGGATCGGTATCGGCGATGGAGTGAAAATAGAACATTCTGGCGCCTATATCAGACAGCTCAAAACTTCTCATGCTTCAG
Organism: Iris pallida; assembly: GCA_029216955.1. Lineage (NCBI taxonomy): Eukaryota > Viridiplantae > Streptophyta > Magnoliopsida > Asparagales > Iridaceae > Iris > Iris pallida. The sequence continues at coordinate 5,995,828 of JANAVB010006800.1, read as the reverse complement.
AAGAGTTTTTCCTACGTCTTTTTGGCATATACATCAAACAACTCAGGACTCTTCATGCTTCGGAAGAGTTTTCCCCAGGTGGTAGGAAGAGCCTTTATACCTTGGAGAGTTGGACGGTGGTCAGGCGTCGTTATGAACTTCTTGCCCTTTTTGAAGGTATGGTCCCTTGGGGGAGTGGGGCTAAGGCATCCGCAATATAGAGGGAAGGATAGAGTGCTATATTTACCCTCCTCCTGGTAGCTCCTTGGAGATTTAACAGCTTTGTTTACTTCTCAGCAGTAAAACATGACTTCCTTCGAGGGCTACGAAACTGCTTGAAGACGAAGTGCTGTCAATCCCAACTATGTATTGCCAGATTTTTCCTTTCTTTGCTGTCGATGTAGTCCTATGAATGTAACTGATCTTGAATAAGCATAGTATGTTCACTCTATTTTATTTGTGGTATTTTGTGGTGCTTGTACTAGGGGGCCTAATACAGCATTTGTATTTGATAAAGGACATCCCACTGGAGGATTTTTTGTAGACCTATTGCCATTTTGTGCATCTGGAAATATGAGCAAATAGATTTGAATGATATTTTATGGACCTACTACTCTTTGGTACACTGATGGTGTGAGTAATAGATTAGAATAACTTTTGTGGACTCATTACCCTTTTTGTGTACTGGCGATGCGAGTACGGATAATAAGTGGAGAGGAAACCAACATATTTACTCAGACGTAATGAGGACGTGGTAAATATGGTTCAAAACAAAGCCTTCCTACTCAGAGGTAATGAGGACATGGTAGGGGTGGGCATAATAGAGGTGTACAGAATAACTCAGAGCTGCTATCAACGTGGAAGTTCTATGCATTGGGTGATTTGTTTGTGATGGACGGGGAAACAACTCAGAGGTAATATGGACATGGTTGTTTTTCCTCGGTTGGACAATTTTGTGAACCTATTACCCTTTTTGTGCACTGACAGTGCGAGTAATAGATTAGGATAAGTTGTATGGACCTATTACCCTTCTACGCACTGGTGGTACGGGTAATAGATTTTGAGACAAAAGCTATGACCAGGAAGTTCATAGATATGACTAAGGGATGAGATGTGAATTCATTAGGAGTAGTCAGAGAGTAAGTTCAGTGGTACCTGAGGGTACGTAACTCAACAATCTGGAAGATTTGAAGTCAGAGTGTAAGTTCAGCGATACCTGAGAATATATAACTCACAATCCGAGAGATAGTTGGAAGGTGTCATTTAGACGTAGTATTTATTAAGGAACTTGTCATTGATGGACATCATGAACAAGTCTCCATTTTGTTTTGCGAGATGATATGCACCGTTGGAGAATACGGTCTCGATGACGAACGGACCCTCCCACTTAGGCTGGAATTTGTCGGGGGTCTTGTGAGTCATGACCATTGGTCTGCGAATGGCCAAGACAAGATCGCCAACTTGGAATATTCTCTGTTTAACTTTCTTATTGAAAGCCCAAGAGATGCGTGCTTGGTAGAGCTCTATGCTTTGTTGGGCTTGTAAACACTTCTCATCTAATGCTTCTAACTCTTGTAGTCGTCGGCGGTAGTTATCGTCCGCCGTTAACCGGTAGGTGAGGGCCACTTAAAGTGAGGGGATCTGAGTTTCCAATGGAAGGACTGCCTCGCTCCCGTAAACCAAGGAGAACGGCATATTTCCTGTAGCTGTCCGAATTGTCGTCAATACGCCCATAAACACTCACCAAGCTTTTCATTCCAGTCGCGCTTGTTTACAGACACGAACTTTTTGAGGAGCTTGATTATGGTTTTGTTAAATGCTTCAGCCAGACCATTAGCCGAGGGATTATATTTTGTCGAGGCCATGTTATGAATTCGATTCTTATCACAAATTCGATAGAAAGCGTGGCTTACAAACTGCGGACCATTGTCGTAGATAATCCTTCGGGGCAGTCCAAAACGGTAGATGACGTGATGTTTTATGAAGCTAATCACGTTCGATGTCTTGACCTCTGCCAATGGAACAGCTTCTGCCCATTTGGAGAATTAATCGATGATTGCAAGTATGAACAGATGCCCTCTAGACGACGACGGTGTGATTGGCCCAATGATGTCCATTCCCCATGCTTCAAATGGCCAAGTGGCCACTGTCGGGTGCAAGAATTCCGATGGCAGATGTATGAAATCTGCATGGATCTGGTAAACCTTGCACTTTTTTGCATAATCAACTGCATCTGCGACCATTGTGGGCCAGTAATAACCCATCCGGTGAAGACGATCTTGTAATTTTAGGCCAGGTTGGTGAGCCCCACAAGTACCGTCATGAGCTTCACGTAGGACTTCTTTGGCTTCTACATTTGACATACATCTTAGTAGTAGCCCATCGTAGGATCGCCAATATAACATTTTTGTCTCCGTATCGTAGAAGAATCTGAGGGAGCGTCTTCTGATTGAGGTAGCTTCCTTTACATTCTCTGACAGAATTCCATAGACCGTAAAGTCGATGAGTGGGCGTCTCCAGTCTTAAATGTCGTTGGTTATCTGGACGGAGCAACTCATACCCAGTTGAAGATTGTTCTTGGAGCAGACCAGTTCATGGCCTATTATGTCAACTAGATGATGAGTGTTATTTGGGAGTGCCAAGGAAACGACGAGACCGGCCAGGGCATCGGCTTCGATATTTCGGAGCCTAGGAACGTGCTTTATAAAGAACCCTTCCAAGGTTGTAATGATGGCAATTGCTGTCTGATAATAGGGAATCAGGTCCTCATTGTAGACCTCATATGAACCTCGGATCTGGTTAACAACCAACTGCGAGTCACCATAAGCTTCCAGGCATCTGATCCCCACTTCTTTTACGAGTTGGAGCCCAATGACTAGAGCGTTATATTCGGCTACGTTGTTCGAACAGGGTTCTGTAAGAGAATACGTCCGATTGACTACTAGTCCAGAGGGAGAAATCAATACCACCCCGACCCCAGCGACATATCACCTTGTGGTCCCGTTCTTGAAGCACCGTCGAAGAACATTTGCCAAATGGCGTCGTACGAAGTCATGTTCGAGGCGATGACTTCATCAGGAATTTCTTTATAAATTTTGGCTGTTTCTGAGCCTGGATGGGCTGCTAAGAAGTCAGCCAGGGCTTGACCTTTGATAGCCTTCTGCAGAACAAAGACCATGTCATATGGGGATAACAGTATCGCCCAGGTGGCTAGACGAGAACTGAGTGCGCCTGGCTTGGTCATGAGAACCCTAATGGGATTAACTCGTGAAACAACATGGATGGTCTGCCCTATCACATAGTGTCGTATTTTCTGAATGGCGAATACTAAGGCAAGGCACTCCTTCTCCACGGCAGTGTACCTATGTTTTGGTCCTACCATCATTCGGCTGAGATAGTAAATGGCTTGTTCATGTCCTGTGTCATTATTCTGTGCTAGTAGATCACAGAGGAAGTGTTCCATTGCCCGTATATAGAGCAGGAAGGGCTTTTCGGCGACCGGAGCTACAAGAACTGGCGGATTCATCACGTATACCTTAATATCATCAAAGGCGTGCTGACATTCCTCGTTCCATACAAAAGAGATACCTTTCCTCATGAGTTGAGTGAAGGGTTGGCATCGTCCTGAGAGGTTAGATATAAACCTCCTGATATAGGCTAGTCTTCCTTGAAGGCCGCGGAGTTCGCGGAGATTCTTTGGTGGATTCATCACCAGGATTGCTTTTGTTTTGTCGGGATCTATGTGAATGCCCCGGGAAGTAATGACAAAGCCCAAGAACTTTTCGCTGGACACCCCCAGAAAAGACTTGGTGGGATTCATCTTCAGGTTGTGTGCCCGCATGAGGTCGAACACTTTTCTCAAATCATGTAAATGATTATTTTTGGTACGGCTCTTGACGGCGATGTCGTCTACATAACACTCCACCATCTTGCACAAATGATCTCTGAGGATGACACTCATAGCCCGTTGATATGTAGCACCGGTGTTCTTCAGGCCAAAGGGCATGACCGTATAACAATATACGTCGATCGGCATTCGGAATGATGTGTGCTTCTCATCATCAGGAGCCATCTTAATTTGATTGTACCCTTAAAAGCCATCCATAAAGCACATGTGCTCGAAGCCACATGTATTATCGATCATTGTATCGGTGATCGGAAGAGGGAATTCATCCTTAGGACATGCCGCATTCAGATTACGAAAATCGATGCAGATTTGGATTTTCCCGTTCTTCTTGATGACTGGAACTACGTTGGCTACCCAGTCTGGGTGCTACTCTTCACGGATGAAACCGCTAGCTACAAGCTTGTTCACTTCTACTTCGAGGGAATTCATGATGTCTGGACAAAATCGTCGCTGCTGTTGCTTGACTGGTTTTGCGTCCGGATAAATATTGAGCTTATGGAGTGCAATCTTGAGGTTTAGCCCTGGCATGTCTTTATAGCTCCAGGCAAAGACGTCAATGTATTCTCGGACGAGTTGTAACAATGACTCCCGCTCGTCGACTGTCAAATTTTTACTAACGAAGATTAGCTTTGGAGAGGACTCATCGCCGAGGTTAACTTGCATAACCTCATCTTCAGTGGGAGGATTGCAAAGTTCAAAGCGTTTCTCCCATTGTGCATCTAATTGTTGGACCCACGGCTCCAACTCAAGTGGTTCAAGTAGGTCTTCGTCTTCTTCTTCGATATCAGCAGATGTCATATTGGCAGATAATGTTTGTCCAAATATATCTCCAATACTGCTATCGGAGTCGTAAATAGGTGACTCGGATGAATGAGAGTGCCACTCGCTTTCTTTGTCAGAACTTTCTAGCATTTTTGGTGGAGTAACATATCCGAGGCCACGTCTGGATTTATGATAATGATCCTGATGCTTCCCTGCCGGTGTCGGCGGCTGTAGAGGCAGTCGTCGACCACTGCCATAATTTAGACCCGGGGTGGCCTCCATATCGTACCCCTGCTTCTGCATGAAGTACTTAGCTTGAGGACTATACAAGTAGAGCGGTAGTCTCCTAGTATCGGGTTCAAGATCAAACTCTTGAGGCATGAAGGGTTGAGATCCTTCTTTTCGGCCAAAGATGCCTGAGCCTAGGAAGTAGGCATCTTTAATAGGAGCAAGTCGGCTTGCGTTATGGACGGTTGTCACATCATCAAGAGAGGGACTATCCACCTGTGCAACCAAGTATTTGGCGAGTTCTTCGTCCTCCTTGGCTACCCCCTGCGAGCTTAGAGGTCGGGATGCTGTCTTGGCCAGCTTGACCACCAGGGGTTCTGCTTGAGGTATTGATTTGCCTGAGAGTGTTGGATCGACACTTGGCTGCTGACTCGTCTTGGAAAGACAGATGACAATGGGCTCAGTAAGGGACTTTGTGTCTTCTGGTCGCCTTGGAGTAGATTTTGGTAAACGGATTTCCATCGGTGTTGCAGAGGGCCTTGCATCTTCCTGTTACCTTTGATTGGTCTTTGGCAACCGGATCACCATTGTTCCTATGACAGGTTTTGGCTCTTGGTTGGATCTCGGGAGACGGATGACCATTGGTTCCAACTGTGTAGGTATGGAAAGAGAACCGAGCACCTCTTTATGCAAGGTTGCAACAAGGGGTGCATCCCTGCTCGGTTTGCGGGCTTGGAGACGAATTCTCAAGGGTTCTTCTGACCCTGTGATGGCTTCCGGCTCGTCCGTTATATGTTTCCTGGATTCGTCATATAGACAAGCCTCGAAAGAGTAATAAGATTCAACCCCTTTGAAGGGATCAATGTCGGCGAATTCGGTCTTCACGGAATCGTGCTTACTGACATATTTAAAACACTGGTGAAGGGTGGATGGCACGATCATATAATTATGTATCTATGGATGTCCCAGGAGGATCTTGTAGGAGTTGTCTGCATCTATGACGTAGCAGGTAACTTCCGTCTTCAGGTCGCCAATCTGGCACTTCAACCGGATCTTCCCTAGGGGATAGCTTCTCCCTGAGTTAAAACCGCAAATGGCAGTATTGGTTGCTGCTAGCCGATGCATAGGGATGCCAAGAAGTTGGAGCAGGCTTTTCGGGATAATGCTTATTGACGAGCCAGGGTCAATATGCATCCGATCCACCTTGATGTCGCCTATGTATCCCGTGTAGTACAAGGGGCGATCATGCAAATTGGATTTGATCAACATGTCCTGTGGAGTAATTATGATGTTGGGCATTGCGTCTATGCTATCGCCGCCCTGTAGATCTGTTGGCGGGTCTTTCCCTGGAGGCTTGACCTAAGCTAAGTAGGCATCAGCATTCTGGAGTGCTTCGCTCAATACGACACAAAGATCCTTGGAGAGCCTTAGGAGCTCGTATAGCGACAACTTTGCTGGCATATTAGCCAATTGTGCTAATATGTCGAAGTTGTAAGGTCTCTCCAGTCCCTGAGGTATATCGTTGCGGAGTGGCCTGTCGAAGCGGGTCTCCCTTGTCTTGGACTTATCCACCAATGGAGGCTGAGATGGCCTTGGAACATCAGAGGGAGGCAACGTTGCCGGCTGAGGATCTTCAGCTGGACTATCCCGTGCGGGCTGGACTTGTGCTCCAGATCGGGTAACATCTGCAGCTTCTTCAACTTTGGCTGAAATTGTGTGGCAGGCTCTAGACTTCCTGCCCTTGTTCTTGTTGGTAGGAGATGACACCCCCTGGGTAACTTCGGGCACCAAGTCTGGATGCACCCACATGATCTCTCCTCGCGATGTGGTGAGAGACACCAGTCCAGATGTCTGGTTCCGGACGGGTGGAAGATTAGTAACCTCTATCGTTGCCCGAGGGACAGGTATTACCTTATTTGGAGTACTTGTCGGAGGGAAGTTGCCAAACTAAATAGATACCATGTTCGCCGCCAAGGTAACCTCTTTAAAATCTATCGACAAAGCTTTTGACTCGATAAGACTCTAAATGTACCGCTTCAATTGGAAACAATCATGAGTGGCATGATGGACATAGCGGTGGAAGTGACAGTATTTTGGATCCTTTATTTCTGCTACTCGGGGCTCACGTCTTGGTAGAGGGAGCTGAATCCTACCCCCTTGCAGGAGCATGTCGAAGATAGGTTTGACATGACTATCTTCAAATGAGTAGTTGATCTTGGGCCACGAACCTTCTGTCTGTTTTTGTTTGGGGCTTCTGAGTCGCATCAGTGACCATGGCCTGTTTGCCCTTACTATCCCGGTTGGTGGTGGCGCCACTATTGTTGTTGCTGGAGGTGGACCCAGGATTTCTGCTCTTATCTTCTCCATCTGGGATGTGTAATCCTATCTGGCGGGCCTTCTTCAATTTTGCTTCTGCGTTGGTAGCACTTATGATGAAGGTCGTACAATCTCTGAACTGATCGTCACCCATCCAGAGGCTAATTGCAGGAAGCAGCTTCTTCTGGCAGATTTCAATCAAGGATCTCTCGGAAATGCCTTGGGGCAATCTCATTGCGGTTTGGCAAAACCGCTCGATATAGTTCTTTGTGAGCTCCCTCTCTTTCTGAACGACGTCCATGAGAAATGACATCATCACGTCATGCCCCACTTCGTAGAATCTCTCTAGGAATATGTGCTTGAAGCCGTCAAAAGAGTGAATGCAGTTGTTAAGAAGGTTGCGATACAAGTCGAACGCGATCTCCACCAATGCTCTGATAAATAGTCGCGTGAGGATAGCATCACTATACGGCAAGTGGTCGGTTGTGACTTCAAAGTAGGTCATGTACCGACTAGCAGAGCTCTTCCCATCATAAGAATCGATATGGAATGGCTTGTACCGCGGTGGAAAAGGCACATCTCTCCATGCAACGGGATATGGCTGCTGTATTCTGAGATCCCGAGAGGAGTCTCGGGCATTGAACATTGCCCGAAGCTCCTGAACTTCCCTTCTTGCCTCATTGGCTTCATCAGCAGCTGAAGGAACGGATGGTGCTACGGGATCATCACCCAAAGGAGGTGCGTTGTGTTGGAGTCCGCGTTGACTGCGGGTCCTAAGCTTGTTTGTCCGGGCGTTCTTGCTGGTTGAGCTGGCAAGGCGGCTTTGATCTCGTCCACAGACTTGACCAAGGACAGGAGCATGGCTTCCAGCACTTCTAGCCGTTGTCGGTCGGAAGGCGCTTCATGATCGTTGCCAGTCATAAAAAATGTTCTAACGTGGGTAGAGTTGGAGGGAATTGTGGCAGAGGTACTCTCTGTGCTGTACCCTTGTATAAAGAAATCGTCAGAGAATATCGAAATATCATCTTCCTCCGACTCGGAAGGGGTGCTACCCCCTGTGCAGGAAGCCGCATCATCTTGGTGAGGGTAGTGGCCCTCAGGGAAATCTAATTCTGTTGTAGAGTTCTGGAGGATCTCTACCCCCTGTGTGTGCTCTTAGTACATCGGGTTGTCTCATACATTGAGGGGGCTGCTACCCCCAGCTTCATCTACTCTCAAGGAGGTCGAAGGTGTACCCCCGAGTGCCGGAAGCTTCTTTTTGGATCGAGTACCTAAATAGACACCCACTGTGGTTGATGGGAACCTCCCAGATGAGGGTCTCCTTGCAATACTGGCCGAGATGGCCGGGCTGGAAGAGCCTATCTTCTTTCCTCCCTTGCCAGGAGGAACTTTTTGAGTTAAATTACATGAGGCGAAAGGAAACTCTTCGTCCCCGAGAAGTTGCACAGGTGCTGGCTGCTGCAGTCGCTGGAAAACTGACTGCCGATCTTCAGGTGCTGCTGATTTGTCGCAGCAGCAGTTGATGATGACTTGGGTGCAATGACGCCCCGAGAGGGACCCATTGCATGCTGATGCTGCCGTCTTACATTTGTGGAAAATTACGTCACGTAAGTCGGTAGGAAGCTTCTCTACCTTTACACCCAACTTGTGAACTCGAAATTCCCGAGCGCACGGGTGCTTAGGCATCATGTTTGCTCCCTGATCCATGGCTAGTGAAAGCACTTGCTCTGGATCTTCAGAGGGAGACTTTAAAGACCCACCCTGTCCGTTAGCCCTGGGGGACTGGATGCGGGTGGTTTTGTACAACTTTTCGTCATGAGCCCGTGTAACAGTCAACGGGGCCCACTGACAGTCAACAACTTGGACAGTTGACTGGGCTGGTTGGGCCCGTACTGCCCTAGACTTTTTTGACTTATCACCCAAAGGTGCATAGTAAAAGGAGTCTAGATTGATACATCCCGCATCTTTAGTGAGCCGCATGGCGTCGGGCCCGTATGAGAGGCGGTCGAACACAGAGTTTCTGACAGGGCCGCATGAGACGTCCTGTTTGAGGCTAGGATTGGTCGTCGCATGGACCATCTTTTTGCGGCTAGTGTTGGCTGCCGCATGGATCATTTTCCTACGGCCACAGTTGACTGCCGCATGAGTCGTCTGCCTGCGACCAGAGTTGGCTGCCGTATAGACAGACTGTCGATCTCCTATATGCGGCTTCTTCTTTGTCCGCATGGAGTTCCCTTGTGCACCCAAAAACTCAGCATCGTAGTGTTTTCCTCTGCTCGTTTTGGGGACAGTGGGGTCCTCTGCGGTCGGAAGCAAAGTCGCAGGAGAGCTTTGGTCACCGTTTTGGGCTGCAGAAGGAGCTTCTTCGAGAACTTGGTCGAGGGCAACAGTTTTGTGCACCGACGCCTTGCGAGTCCTCTTTGGGTTAGCTCACTTCTGAGACGGGCTGGCGCTCCCTTCAGAGAGAAATTCTTCAAAAGCTTGTTGCTCGAAGCGAACCATAAGCATTTACTGCGTAGAGCCGAGCTTGGACGCGTCAGATTGCATCACCAACTTCTCATCGAAAGAGAAGGATGTCCCCAGCAGAGTCGACATCGTGTTTGCCATAAAAATCAAGGACAGGTATTACAGAACACTGAACTTGATTGCAAACTTGCTTGTACAAAGAAAAGCCTAGAAAGAAATCCTAGGAAATAATATAAGTACAATTGTTTAGTTTTGATTCTGGGGGGTGACGGTGGAGGCTCGAGAAAGTGTTATCAAGTCTGCCTTACTCCGTGGACTATCTGATGCAGTCTCTAGCTCGTGAAGAAATTATTTTTCTCTTGAAGGTTGCCAGCCTTTGTAGGGGTGTGGCACCCTGCTATTTATAATAGAATGTATTTTTGAGCCGCATAGACGGCTTGCGGCCATGTGGCTGATTAGCACGCGAAGACCCGCTCTTGGGCTGCCATCTGTCGATTAGTTGGGATTTTGTTGCAGCAAATCTGGGTAGTTAAGGACTTGGTCAGTTTGCCACGTGTCCCGTTGCGTATGGTTTTCTCAGTCTTCGATCATGTGGGGTCACATGAGACTCATGCGGCTTGGATCACAGTTACTCTTGGCTGCATGAAGTTTGGAAACTTTGGGGCCGCATAAACTGAGCCGCATGAGGTTCATACGGCTTGGATGACAATCTTTTAGCCTCATAGAGGCGTACGAACCCTGCTTTTGGACGACATCTCACGTCTTATCTTTCTTGTCGAAGTTTCAGAATGGTCATGTTTTGCAAGGACTTGTCAGCTTCATTAGTCCAACTGCTCCTCTTGGCCACATGTCTTCCTTTTACAGCTGTTAGTCGACGGGCTGCATATGTCATTGAACAGTCATGCGGCTTTCCTTCATGCGGATCTGTTTGGCCTGAAGTACCTATGCGGCAGTTTGTAATCCGTATGAACCCCATATTTTTCATGCTTCTACAGTTGGTAACCATAATTATATATATATATATATATATATATATATATATATATATATATATATATATATATAATATATATATATATATATATATATATATATATATATATATATATATATTTTAAAATATATATATATATATATATATATATATATATTTTTTAAAATATATATATATATATATATATATATATATATATATATATATATATATATATATATATATATATATATATATATATATAGGTAGTATCCTATCTAATATATCTAGGATACATACTTCTAACCCCAAGCTAACATCCTTCCTAACATATGAGACTAATCTAGGATGCTAACTAACATATCAATATGTATATGCCTTCACATGAAATTAACTATACAACTAATCTATTGATACCTCAAGCTAACACTCCAACATCTAAAGCTAACCCCAAACTTGGGTACAAACAAACATCTAATAAATCTGGTACTAACCTAACATCTATGATGCACAACTATTTCTCTGATACATACAATGGGATTACAAAGCCAAACTCTGAAACTCAAACCCCTCTCTAGATATCCCAAGTCCAAAACCAATGGCCAACCATATGGCCATGGGCCAGAACTACAGCCACAGGCTTAGGCCAAAGCTTCTGCAGGGACACGACCCAAGGGAAAGGCCATGCTGCTGCCTTCTGTAGGAACCCTAGAGGGGGGTGAATAGGGTCAAGCTAACTAATCAAGCACTTAGCACAAGCTAATGGGCAATTTAAAAATTAAGTGCAAGAGAAGAAGCAATAACAATACCGACACACGATATATCATGGTATCTTCCCAAGAGGCACTCCAGTCCCGGAACTCTCTCCGGCTTTAATCCACTATTTGAGTAAATAGTTACACACAAGTTTGGATCCGAAGAACTCGCCAACTTCTTACACGAGAGCTTTAATCCGAAGGCCTCTCCGACTTCAACCGAGAGTTTGGATACGAAGGCTCTCCAACTTCAATCGAGAGTTTCGATACAAAGACTCTCCAACTTCAACCTTTCACAATAAGTTTTGATCTCCTTATACAATAAGATAAAGATCTTACTTTTCAACTCAATAACTCTAAAACAATTTGTGGATGGCAAATAAAAGCTTTGTAGAGTTGTTTGTGGATATGCTTTGGTGGTTTAAAAATTTTTAGGCTCAAAGCATCAACCTTGAATGAAGGGGTTCAAGGCTATTTATAACCAAAGCTTTGAAAAGAGCTCAAGGCAACTTTTCACTCTGCGAACCGGCATACCGTCGGTATGAACCGACATACCGGCGGTATACCGGTCTGGAATGCAACGGCTAGAAATATAGCCGTTGGGATCATTAATTGCTCGGATTTTTGACCGTTGGAATTTTAACGTTACTAAACCGGCATACCGTCGGTATGAACCGGTATGCCGTCGGTATGCCGATTTTGTAGACAGAAATTTTCTGTGAACAAAATCGGTATACCGTCGGTATACCGATTTTCAACCGAAAAATGATCCCGGGCTAATTTCTACCCTAGCTTTCGATTTTACCATCCATTTCTTGTGTTTACAATTATTCCTAAGACTCATTACAGACTCCAGAAATACTGTAGCAGGTGCAGGCTTCTTCAGAGTTTTGAAATGAAGATGGCATGGCTTGGCTTCTTCCTTTGATAGGTGCTGGCTTTTTTCCTTGGCGGCAGCTGTCCAAAGATATCCAGTTTGTGAAAACTAAATACCTTTCGGGGGCTTCACCCTCGAACCCCCGACGAGGGACGCTGCCCCCTCGACCCCCGTCCGCTGACCGAGCAGCGGAACCCACGAGTGCGTGGCTCCGGAGATGTCGTCGGGTGGTTCAGAGAAATCTTGTGGGATCCGTCGTCTTTGGCCACCATGATTTCATAATTGCATATGTCCACATTGATCTTGCTTATTGCTTTTCTGCATGTACATGTTAGACGAACAAAGCAATATACATAGTAGCAAGTATGATAAGTCTAATGCACATTAGGACAATGCTGTGCTTAAGTATAAGTACTAAGGTGATAGCATAAATGTTAGTGATATCATAATGATTAAAATTAATTGAATAACCAAAATCAAAAACAAAGTTTTGATTTTGGCAACCCGATTAAATTTAAGATAGATAAGCTCGTATCACTAATATGTAAACCAATAGGCACATATCACCAAAGGTATAAGTATAAGTAGAAATGCTATAGCGATAGTATGAAGATTAGTGATAAAGAAATGCTAAACTTAACATATTAACCATATTTAAAAATATGATACAATCATTGGGCCAACAATCTCCCTCTTTTTGATTATGGCAAATCGGTTAAGTTTAGTATGGATGCAATAGATGCATGTATCACTAATTTACAATAGATATAAGCTATATCACAAAAAGCATACTACTTAGATTACTTATAAAATCATACTTAAACTTACTTCTCCCCCTTTGTCATGATCAAAAATAGGCTCCTCCGTACTAAGAGATAAAAGAAAATTAATCTTAAGTACATAAATCAGAGCATGAGGAAGGCATAGACAATCATGATCAAGAAATACTAAATGAAGAACAATAGGAGAAATGTGTAAAGACAAGTATAGAAACTACATATCAAATGTAGAGTAGCAAATAGAAAATAGCTTGTCAAAATACAATATAGTTGGTAAAACAAATAAAATTGAAAACAGACAATAAATAGTTTTACCAACTTGAAGTCCAAGAAAGAAACTCCAAAACATAATATTATATGAATTAAAACTCTAGTTTTGGAAGGAGGCAATATACCAATTCAAATAAAAGATTTCAATCAAGGATTTCAGTCAAAAGCCCATGAGGATTAGATAAGTGCAAAGTAATTGATATAAAAAAAATACCAAGTGAGATAGTTGAAAGATATAAACTTAATACCAATTGAAATATAAACTTGAAATATTGATCAAAAAGCTATTTGAAAGTTAAAATTGTCCACAAATAAATAGTAGAACAAAATAAAGGAACGATCAATGAAAAATAGAGCAATTGATATAGACTAATATCACTATTTGCAAAATCTATATGCTTACCCAAGTTCATGCATTTGAACTCAATTACCTTATCATGCTATGTGAATATCCTTTAGATAAACATGAAGGTAATGGAGAAAACTACTTGAGAAAGAGACATTCAGTCGACTTGAATGTTCCCCCTCAAAATATTACCGATATAGATAAACATGAATTTTGGGTAAGTCCTCAATAAGAAAAGCCAAATTAATTAAGCATACAAGGAAAGCCAAAACAATGAAAGCATAATAGTCATCAAGATAAGATATGAAAGTTTAATATTAACAAGATGACTTATTTAATCCATATATATAAAAGAGAGATAAATAATAAAGACACTTGCATAAACTCTCATAAATCCTTCACAAATAAAAATATCATGACCTCAATCAATAGGATATGAAATAGAGAAAAATATGGGTCCATGATGAAGGTATACGACATATTAGAGGGTATACATGAATGGACCAATTAATTTGCTCCCCCTCAAAATATACGTATCTAGTTCCAAAGCACTTATAGCATAAAATAGATAACTACAAGATCTAGGGGTAAATCAACTATGGATTTCTTCCCCTTGCTCAATGCATATAAGGCTATAACATCGTCATAAGACGAATAATATCATCTTTAATCAAGAAGAGATATCCAATTAATAGCTACTAAAGACGAACGAACAAAAGAATATTCTAATTTAGCACGTATAATCAAAAGATGGCATACATTAATCTATATAGGAAGATCTCATATTTAAATATGATAGATCAATGTATGTTATCCTTTGAGAAAAAGTCAACATGAAAAAAGAATAAAGTCAATTAAGAACAATCATGATGATAGACAGAATATAGCTAAAAAATAAAATAAAATAAAACTCAAACATCATGTCCATGATTATCTAATTATGAAAGAATCAACCAATTTATTACTTTACATGGACTAGGTATGTTTCACCATATATGTACCCATCAACGGGTAAAATCCAAACCTTGCTAATGGTAAATAATAAACCATAAAGTTCAAATAGCAAAGGCCCATATGTGGCAATCCATGAGTAGTCAAAGTAGAGTAATAAATTAGTTTGATAATCATATAATAAGATAATACAGGACTACTCAACCATTAGGATCTTTTATCAATAAAAATAAACAAATTAAACATGATCCAACAAAGCTCATAAAGAAAATCCCAAATCCATATTTATGATAAAATCTCATAAAACGATAAAAATTATGGAAAAGAGTCATTCTCATTTAAATGATTGAGAACATAATCAAGAAGAGATGTAAATGATAATACGATGAAATCATGACTCAAAATGAGAAAAATTAAGAGATGCTAATGACTAGTAAGGAAGGAGACTTAAAGAAAGGAATCACAAACCTCCAAGAGAAACAAGATCTAATCAAGAATTTTAAAACTAATTTTAGAGAACAAACATATGTATCTAAAATAGGATACAAATTACATTTAGAAGAATCACAGATCTTGTTTATGTAAACTAGCATATCATATATGGATTGAAATGAAAAACGATAGCTAGATGAGTGAAAGTGAACCAAATTATATAGCTTAACAATATATCATAAATAAACAAGCTACATAACTAATTAAGATTAATGAGGTAGGCCATTAACAAGATAAAAGTGCTCATTTAATCTTAAGTCACTAACACAAAAGATACTTGCTCAAGCATAGAGTTCACAAAGAGGGCAATACATTTTGAATGAACAAAATAATTTATAGACTCTTTACTAAGCAAGGATAAGAGCATAAGATGACAAATAAATGAATTAGTATCTTATCAAGTATAGGCCAAAAGAGATATTCATGAAAACATAATAAAATAAATCTCTTTGCCAAGTACAAGATAATGAAATGATAGATCGATCTAAAGAATGCAACATACTATAGCCATTATAAAATAAGTGTATTCTCTAGAAATGGGAAAATCTCAACACAAAAGCTCAAACCATAGTAGCTAAAGTCATAAGAAATATGATGTACCAATTACATGTATTCTCATGTGCTACAAAAACCATTGGGCAACAATAATTCAAAAAGAAGTATAAACTATAGGAATGAGCAAAGAAAGATCATTAAGGTCAAGAAGGCTAAATGCTAAAGATATCAAGAAGTACATTTTTCCAATAGCTTTCATAGTGCACCATAGTAAATTATAAAGATACAAACTAGAAAATATGCACCAATTAAGGAGATAAATTTAACATGTGCACAAAACTATGTGATCCTTAATAGAACATCCATAATTAGTCATGAGCAAGACATTAATAAACATTTTCTCTCAACATCCTAACTTAAAGGTATAAAACAAATAAATAACAAAAGTTAGGAATCATTTATATATATATGAAACTATATATATCACGAATATGCATACATGAAAAAAATCAAAAATCAATTAAGAACATGTATCCATAATGCCAACCAAAAAGTCAAGAAGATATCATCAAAAAAGACTTTAAGGAAGAAGCTAATTGATTCAAGAAGAACAAATGTGGTCAAAGGAATCAATAACTAAGGTATGAGATAAGCATAAGTTTGAAGGTAACAAGTATATTTAAATACTCTTCAAGGCAATATAAAACTTTAGCTTAACTCATATGCCCACATAAATATATTTATAAAAAAAATATCAACATAAGAAATACATGATCTACATGTAAATAGAAATTTAATGAATATAGTCATGTATCCTTAATGAATATTTGAAAAACTATCACAAATTCAAAACACATATAAATATGCTTTATTAGGCAAAGACATAATTGATTCATAAGAGGTTTAATCAAAATAAAATATGAGAATTAATAATGAATATATTATATAAGCACAAGGTTAAAATGGAAGTATAAGTGTATACTTGTCAAGTGATAAGAAGCGTGTGCTAAACACATATATTCACAATACCGACTAATATAAATATGACATATTAAAAACAAATAAAAAAAGGAACTATCTCAAAAACTTTAAAGACGGAGAGTTAAAATTATATTAACTCAAATCAAAAACTAACCTCCTATGTACTAGAGTGATATGCATGCTTTATAAATAAGGATTAAGAATAACGAGCATGCATATATAAATGTGTCACACTAATAGAAAATGAGTGATAAACTACATAGTGTGAACTAATCATTTAAGCCGAGTAACTAGTCATGCTAGATAAAAGAATTAATAAGACAATTAGCTAAGCATGCTAGTATTATATCTCTCATTGATTTAAATAAAAGGCAACTAAAGGATATCAATGTGAGGTAGTAGCAAGACATCAAGAGAAACATGCTAGATTCTACAAATATAAATAATTTAAAGAGAATCGTTTAGCATGTTATCAAAGTGGCTCTAGTGGCCACGCTTGTGTTGGTGCAATTTCTTGAAAGATGACATTTGAGCTTTGTAACCACCAACACGCTCCTCGATGCTATGTCCCGATACTAAAAGCTTCACCTACAACATTAGATGAAGACTTTGGTATCCAAATAAAAGCACCTAATACTAGTGTGTACACATGTATCAGAATGAGCATGGTTATGAACATGTGACATACTAGAATGATGAATATCTCTAGAGTGAGCATGAGAAGATTTGGTTTTAAGAATATCTTGTTCCAATAGCAAATCATCATGCAAACAAGTAAGAGAATCAAATCTAGCATTTAAAGCATAATTCTCTTTTTTAAATAAAGCAATTCTAGAAATAAAAACATCATTTTGTTTCTTTAAAGAATCAATAGAATAATCGTGCAAAGAAGTTAACACATGTGTTTGACTTTTAAGATCTTCTATAGATGAGGAAAGAGATTTGATTTTCAAGATTAAAGCCTCATTCAAACTCTTTAAAGAAACACATGATGAGTTTTGGGAATCAAGTCTAGATAATAAATCATTGTTTTCATTTCTCAAAAACTTATTTGCTTCTTCTAAATGAATAACCTTTTCAGAAAGTTCTTTATTTGTAGAATGAAGGTTGTCAAGAATCTCTAAGGATTGTTTAGCCATGGCTTTCCACTTAGAGCATTTCTTGCATTTAGAAGAAATGTGATTGTCTACGCTACTAGAAGTAAAACTCTCTTTATCGGAGGAGGAGTAGGAGGAATACGATGCCATAGAAAAATAACAAGGATCTACTCTAAGGATGTTAAGCCTAACAATAGAGTCCTTGCTCTGATACCAATTGTAGGAACCCTAAAGGGGGGTTAATAGGGTCAAGCTAACTAATCAAGCACTTAGCACAAGCTAATGGAAAATTTAAAATTAAGTGCAAGAGAAGAAGCAATAACAATACCGACACACGATATATCCTGGTATCCTCCCAAGAGGCACTCCAGTCCCGGAACTCTCTCCGGCTTTAATCCACTATTTGAGTAAATAGTTACACACGAGTTTGGATCCGAAGAACTCGCCAACTTCTTACACGAGAGCTTTAATTCGAAGGCCTTCCCGACTTCAACCGAGAGTTTGGATACGAAGACTCTCCAACTTCAACCGAGAGTTTGGATACGAAGACTATCCAATTTCAACCTTTCACAATAGGTTTTGATCTCCTTATACAATAAGATGAAGATCTTACATTTCAACTCAATAACTCTAACACAATTTGTGGATGGCAAATGAAAGCTTTGTAGAGTTGTTTGTGGATATGCTTTGGTGGTTTAGAAATTTTTAGGCTCAAAGCATCAACCTTGAATGAAGGGGTTCAAGGCTATTTATAACCAAAGCTTTGAAAAGAGCTCAAGGCAACTTTTTAGTCTGCGAACCGGCATATCGTCGGTATGAACCGGCATACCGGCGGTATACCGGTCTGGAATGCAACGACTAGAAATATAGCCGTTGGGATCATTAATTGCTCGAATTTTTGACCGTTAGAATTTCAATGTTACTAAACCGGTATACCGTCGGTATGAACTGGTATGCCGTCGGTATGCCGATTTTGTAGACAGAAACTTTCTGTGAAACTTTCTGTGAACAAAATCGGTATACCGTCGGTATACCGGTTTTCTACCGAAAAATGATCTTGGGCTAATTTCTACCCTAGCTTTCAATTTTACCATCCATTTCTTATGTTTACAATTATTCCTAAGACTCATTACAGACTCCAGAAATACTGTAGCAGGTGCAGGCTTCTTCAGAGTCTTGAAATAAAGATGGCATGGCTTGGCTTCTTCTTTTGATAGGTGCTGGCTTTTTTCCTTGGCGGCAGCTGTCCAAAGATATCCAGTTTGTGAAAACTGAATACCTTTCGGGGCTTCACCCCCGAACCCCGACGAGGGACGCTGCCCCCTCGACCCCCGTCGCTGACCGAGCAGTGGAACCCCCGAAGTGCGTGACTCCGGAGATATCGTCGGGTGGTTCAGAGAAATCTTGTGGAATCCGTCGTCTTTTGCCCACCATAATTTCTTCATTGCATATGTCCACATTGATCTTGCTTATTGCTTTTTTGCATGTACATGTTAGACGAACAAAGCAATATACATAGTAGCAAGTATGATAAGTTTAATGCACATTAGGACAATGCTGAGTTTAAATATAAGTGCTAAGGTGATAGCATAAATGTTAGTAATATCATAATGATTAAAATTAATTGAATAACCAAAATCAAAAACAAAGTTTTGATTTTGGCAACCGATTAAATTTAAGATAGATAAGCTCGTATCACTACTATGTAAACCAATAGGCACATATCACCAAAGGTATAAGTATAAGTAGAAATGCTATAGCGATAGTGTCAACTCCCTAATTTATTTGAAATAGGTTGATTGTATTTTGTGTTTTTGGGAAATTTAAATTTGGATATTATTAAAATTTTATTAATATTTTGAGGGTTAATTTTATTTTTATCCTTGCTACTATTGTTACTATTATTTTTATTATCATTATCTATTATTATTTTTATTTTTATTTTTCTCTCTTTTTTCTATATCTAACTCTCCCCCCCCCCCCCTCATAGCTCATCTCTCTCTCTCCCGAAATCTCTCTCTCCCTCTCTCGAAACTTCTCTCTCTCTGGAACTCTCTCATTCTCTCTCGATCTCTCTCTCCCTCTCTCGCTCTCTCCCGGACACTCTCGCCCTCTCTATATTATCTCTTCATCTCTCACTCTCATCTATCTCTCTCTTTCTATTCTTGCTGCTGCCGCTGCTACCTACTGCTGCTGCCGCTGCTACTTGCTGCTGCTGTGGCCGTCGCCGGCTGCCGCCGGCCCAGCATGCCGCCCGCCACCGCCGGCCACCGTACGCCCGTCGCCGACCACCACCAACACTTCCACCTCCAACACCATCATCTCCATCCTCCATCACCACTTCCCACACCACCATCTTCATCACCACCACCACCATCATCAAACCCTAACCCCCGTAGTCTTCAAAAGAAGAAGAAGAAGAAGAAGAAGAAGAAGAAGAAGAAGAAAGAAGAAGAAGAAGGAAGATTGGAAGAAGATGAAGATGGAACAAAAAAAGAGAAGGAGAAAGTAATTGAAGAAGAAGATCCAAGCCCTAGCCCCAATTCCAAACCCAAATCTATTTTTCCAAGGCAAGTCCTCTTCCCTCTCTCCCTTTGGAAATTTATTTTAATTTGTTTCTCTTAATTAATGTAATTATATATTAATTCTGAATTTATATGAATTTTTGGACCAAAAGCAATATAGATGTGCATAAAATTCTAAATTTTGGGTAGGAACTCATTATGAACACTTTCCAATAAATTTTGTTGGTTGTAATCAACTTAACAATATGTATGTATATATCTCTCACACATGTACACACCCTGACATGTTGCGTGGACACAAACACAAGTACTTAAAATTTTCATGGACACCTATAAGTTTTGACGTACTTTAAGGATTCCATATATATATTTAAAGGAAAATGCTTACATATGAATTTTATATTCCTTCACATGGCATGTATAAAATAGAGTTTCTTCCTTATCATGGCATATATAAATACCAAACTAACATGATTCTTACAGTTCATATAAGGTTCATGGAAAATAGCACCTTCATTATGTTTACCATATGTATAGAGCCAATTAGGACTCTGAATTTTGAAGGTCATCTTCATATTGTTTAAAGCAGCTGACTCCAAGATTTTGGGATAAAGACTTTGTTGTTGTTGATCGTATCAACTTAAAACAACGAGGGCATCTGATAGGCTCCCCTGTCCCATGCCCTTGTTAGTTTAATTCTTACACATCCTCCCATCCATAACCCTCATGTCCAAGACCATTGTTTTGTTCTGACCTTATCATTGCCTCTCTTCAGCGACATTCTTCAACCTAACAGCCCCTTCCTTTTTCAACTTGTTGAGATATTCCTTTTCGTTTAGAATACTTTAGAAGTAAAACGTTAACTCTCATATGGTCAATGACTTTTTTTATCCACTTGACAAATTCCTATTTTGTTAATTGATACATCATTTGAAGAGTTGTATTCTCCTTCAAGGACTCTGAGAGTGTATATAATATACATGTACATGTATAGGTATGTATATGTTTGGTGTTATGCAAGTCACAAGGCAAAGAACATTTCTTTACAATATTTCTTATTATATCATGACAAGTAAAAGTAGAATATTAAATTTGTTAAGCAAGGAAATATATTATTCTTGATTATCTACTCTTTTTAGCTGTGTTAAAAATTGTATGAAGTTTTAAAGAGTTCTGTGATTGCAAGAGTTAGTTTCAGTTTTTAACGTAATATTTCAATTCTGTCTGCATTAAATAAATATACCAAATTGACATATTTGACACAATTATTTAGTTAAAATGGCTATTATGGATACATATATAATATGGTAACCCTAAGCTTACTTGATCTCAATTTTAAAACTCCTTTGGCACCTTCAAGAAGCTAATTATGGAATGTGGCAATTATAAGTTAAAGTTGAACTCTTAGATTTAATTTAGCCAATATCACAAGTAAACAAATCACTTAGTATGTGATATCATTTGAGAAATTTTATCTTGGTATCATTGTGTTACTAATAATGGTATTTCTTGAGTTTTTTATTAGCATTTGAGATAAAGAAAATGGTCGTAATCAAAAATTAAAAAGGCTTGCTTGCTTGCTTGCTTGCTTGCTTGCTTGCTTGCTTACTATGGTAAGAAAGTTTCATTAAAACGCTTGCCAAGGTAAGAAACTTCAAACTGCACTCTATATACTGTTTTGTGAGGTTCCGGTGTTGAGGGTTGCTCCACCGAAGGGGTCGGCGAACCCGATTATATCTGCGTGGTTCTGGTGTTGAGAGTTGCTCCACCGAAGGGGTCGGCGAACCCAGATTTATATTTTATGTTATATATTATCTCTTGTGAATTTTCGGAGTCGCCCTATACAAAGGAGACTCTGCCGAAATTTTTGGAAAATTCAAGAGATAGTTAAATTCTCGACTTTCTGAAAAATCGAGAGTTATTCCCTAAGATCTAAAGTCATTTAGGAAAGATACTTAGAAATGGCTAGGAAGCATTGGGCGGGAGAGAACAACCTGGATATTCCTAAATAGTCCCATAGCATAATAAAATTAAAAAACTGATCAGTAAATATCCTACTCATTCGTAAGGCCATGCGAATGGAGTTTGTGAGGCTTAGCTCACGTATTTTCGTTTGCTCAAGGGAGGCAAACTAAGCCCAAGGGAGGCTCTTGATTTCGTGCTTCAGATTATTGGCTCCTGATTTTCGTGCTTCAGACTATTACATCTATTTCGACATAATATCGAATAGATGATTGTTAAGCCCAAGGGAGGCTCCAGGCCGGATACTAAGCACCGTGCCGCCGAATTCACAGCCTGATCCCGGGTTAACGGGATTGTTGATGGAAAATCATTTAGATGAATATTCAGGGGTTGTTCTCCAATACTGCATTGCCTGTTAGGTTCATTTCCTTTTAATATCATTAACTGTCATCACACATATCTGGATAAGAGGAACAGGACACTCACAACATTAATATAGTGCTTCATTTTAATACGACTACTTTACAAAAACTAATTGTCTCATTCCATTTCATATTTCTTTTACTTGTCACCGTTCTTGGCCGAGGGCTTGCTTGTCGTTTCTAAACGACCTAGTATTTGTTCACTAGGGGAAGGAGAAGACAATCCTGCCGAGGCATTGCCACTGTACATCGAAGAACAGTGACCTTAAGACTTTCAGTTTATGACTAGTGCTGTCGTAGTTACTTTTGTAAATTACGTTTGTATAAACCTATAAGACAATATACTGTTAGATAAGTTTCCTGTACTGTAATTACTATGTGTAATGCAATGTGAATTTCCTTGTATTTTCCATTCTGCTGAACTACGGGCGACAATCGTGAATTTTGGCACGTAGCCTGGGATGTGTCTGACGTCACCGTCCAAATCTGGGAAGCAGGACATGACACGTCTTTAAGTGGTGGCCCATGCAGGTCAGTGAAGAATGAAAATTTAGGATAGAATGCAGGTCAGACATTGCATAGAGGAAATAGGATAGAGTGCAGGTCTGACAACCCAGGGATAGGATAAGGCCAAGTTATAGGTAAACCTATGCAAGCTAAGATCAGATGTTGGACAAGATTTTGGGAAGACCTTATAGGCTAAGGTATCAACCTTAAGATACGTTTTAGGAAATATCCAAGAGATACCAAAAGAATTGTTTATGTTAGATTGTATTCCATAGTGTCTTTATAAAATTTCTATAGTGGGTATCTCTGATCAGGTGTCCTTACCTAGGTCATGGGTAGTATAAGGATAGACATAATCATTCTAGGCCTATTAAGTCAGGGAGAATAGGACAAGTATTCTCGTCTGAGCTAGTAAAAGAATCTAGAAGGCTCCTTAAGGATCTTGGATTTGGTGTCTCTAGTAAACCCGGAGTTCAAATATATATTGAACCATCACATAGTTAGAAATAGTGAAGGGGTAAGTATGGACATAAATATATTTTGAATGATTACTGGGTAGGAAAGTACTAGCAATAACTTGTCTAGGGTTTTGCATAATAGTTATTGTATAGAGTATTATAACATATTTTATTAAGAAGGTAATTCCTTATTCCTTACTCCCTCTAGACTTCTATCGATGTCTAAGCCCGACTCGTTCTCTTTTATCTGTTGAATTTTCTGCAGTCTGGTTATTTCGCAAAACCAATCTACTTCAAAATTTCAATTTTGTTGCTTCACTTAACATTCACTAAATGAAAATCTAGAATTGTATCCTATCTTTTTTTTCATTTACATCTTTTCTTGGCATCCCTTTCAGGAATTGCCCTCTATCTAATATACCTTGTAATTTACTCTTTTGATATTCTTTTCTTTCTTTTCTGTGAAGTGAATACTTTGATTGGATTTTTGTGTAAATGATATTTATGTGAATAAATACTTGTGTCTTGACACCTAAAGTTTTCTAATGAATCGTGAAATGAGAAGTTGTTGCAGCCATTCGGACTGGCCATCCAATTGGCGAGGCACATATTCTCGAAACATGATTCAGGAATTCAATAAAATTTGGGGATCAAGACATAATTTTTCATAATGAATTTTGAACTTGATATTCGAATTTTGATTTCACTTTACTTTGATTTGGAATTTGAAAGAAAAACGTTATTTAAAATGACATATAGTATTTTTGATAATATAGTATATGAGTTTATTTTATGTTAAATTTTCTATTAGTTTGATACCAAGATAAAATAACGTTGATGATATTTGGAAAACTTGAAGATAAGTATTGCTTCTTGAATATATTTTAGATTACTAAGAATATCATGACCTGTAAAGCTACTTCACAATCATGATTCCTACTCATTCTATGGATATCATTGCGTGGTAGAAAAAGCTGCAGCCATGAATCCTGATAGTGAAACGGTATCTTGTTTCCAGCCATATGCGAAATGGCGAGGCACAAGATTACTATATCACGCCAGAAAATGAGAATAAGAAATATGATTTTGAATTCAAAGATCATACATGTTTATGGTTTGAAACAACTGGTATCGACTATTTTATTTGATTTTATGGAATTTCAAGAATCTTGATGATTTCTATTATTTTCAGATTGTTCTTATCTTCGTGAAGCTTTTGATAACTATATTTCAAGATACTTTGCTTAATAATTTATTAAATTACTATTCACCTCTGTAAGGTGGGTAGGACATTTTGCTTCTCTTATAATTGTTTTGAAAATCTTATCGTTAAAATTTAAATTTCGAGGACGAAATTTTTGTAAGGATGGTAGGATGTCAAATCCCTAATTTATTTGAAATAGGTTGATTGTATTTTGTGTTTTTTGGGAAATTTAAATTTGGATATTATTAAAATTTTATTGATATTTTGAGGGTGAATTTTATTTTTTCCTTGCTACTATTGTTACTATTATTTTCATTATCATTATCATTATTATTATTATTATTTTTATTTTTCTCTTTTTCCTATATCTAACTCTCCCCCCCCTCACAGCTCATCTCTCTCTCTCTCCCCGAAATCTCTCTCTCCCTCTCTCGAAACTTCTCTCTCTCTCGAACCTCTCATTCTCTCTAGATCTCTCTCCCCTCTCTCCCGGACACTCTCTCCCTCTCTATATTATCTCTTCCTCTCTCACTCTTATCTATCTCTCTTTCTCTATTCTT